>OX336389.2:113027568-113612786 GCA_946902985.2 Meconema thalassinum | reverse complement strand
AGTACATCACCTCACACCTGAAGAGGCCGAGGAAGCCAGGCAAGAATGTTCCCGAGTTCTCAAGACAGCTAAGCCACCTAACACCAACTTAAAACAAGGCGAAAGCCGGGCACTTAAAGATCTAAGGGACAATTCTGATATTATCGTTCTCCCCGCTGACAAGGGTAATGCGACAGTGGTATTGGATAAGGTTGATTATGATTCCAAGATCTCGTCTTTGTTATCAGATCCTGTATATAGGATTAATAGTCGTGATCCTACTACTCGCTACTCAAATGTCACCGTCAAATTGATCAAGCAATCATCTATTCCAGCGGATGCAGCGAAGACTCTCCTTCCAGGGGATGCTATTCCTCCGAGACTCTATGGTCTTCCTAAAATACATAAGGACGAAGTTCCTCTTAGACCCATTGTTAGTACGATTGGTTCTCCTACATATGCCCTTTCCAAATACTTAGGTAGACTACTTCAGCCGCTTCTGGGTAACACGCCTTCGTACATTAAGGATTCCACACACTTCGTGGAAAAGTTAAAAGCTATAACACTTCAGCCGGGTGATATTCTAGTGAGTCTCGACGTGGTGTCTCTGTTTACGAGAGTACCTATTGATGGTGTTATGTCTCTCATTAATGGACTTTTTCCTGAAGACATCACAAGACTTTTTTATCACTGCATGACCTCCTCCTACTTTCTATGGAATGGGAATTTTTATGAGCAGACTGATGGTGTGGCCATGGGTAGTCCTCTCTCTCCTGTTGTGGCTAATTTCTTCATGGAGAACTTTGAAGAGAAAGCTTTGTCGTCGGCTCCTTTCAAACCGAAGATCTGGTGGCGTTATGTGGATGACACGTTCGTTGTTTGGACGGAAGGTGAGGAAAATCTTAGCCATTTCCTGGATCACCTTAATCTCCAGCACCCTTCTATTTGTTTCACCATGGAAAAGGAATCTGACGGCAAAATACCTTTTTTAGATGTTCTCGTCACCAAGAAAGAGGATGGATCTTTAGGACACAGCGTTTTTCGTAAGCCAACACACACCAATAGATATCTCCACGCAAGTTCTCACCATCACCCTGCCCAGAAACATGGTATCCTTACAACTCTAACTACCAGGGCTAGGAGGATTTGTGAAGTGTCTTCTTTACAAGAAGAAATGAACACCCTGCGAACCACCTTTGAGAGCAACGGTTATAGCAAGGCTTTGATTTCTACGGTTCTGAAACCAACAAATAATAATAGGACGTCAGTTGAGAAAAGAGATGTAAGAGGAACTGCTTACCTTCCGTACATACATAACACAACGGATCGTATTGCTAAAATCCTACGTCGATACAACATACGGACTGTATTTGGAACTTCTGTTAAGATTAGGCAACTCCTGCGACCAACTAAGGACAGTTTGCCTAAATTGCAACAACCGGGTATCTACAGAGTTCCCTGTACTTGTGGCAAGGTTTACATCGGGCAGACTTCGAGAACAATATGCACTCGCATTAAGGAACATAATAGATGTATCAGGCTCATTCAACCTGATAAATCAGCTGTTGCCGATCATGCTTTAACACCTGGCCATGATGTCATGTTCCAAGGGGTGGATGTTCTTGCCCGTATAAAGCAATATCGTCCCAGAATCATCAGGGAGGCGGTTGAAATACGTAAACACCCAGATAATTTCAACCGCGACACCGGCTACAATCTCAGTGAATCCTGGCTACCTATTATCAGAACCCTGAGAAAGTAATTCACTGCTGCTTTCCGTTGTCCCTAACATGGGGCTATAATGGCGTCCATCTTTGGGCACCTTCTATATGTTCTTCGTTGCTTTCTCTTAGCAACATTGTCGTATTCCAGATTATTCCTGACGATGAAAGACATGGTTTCTTTCGAAACGCGTCGAATTGCAATATAATAAAACACGGCATAAGCCCAAAATTCAACATTATGAATAATAACACGGGCCGTGAAAGTCTAAATGACAATATTGAGGAAGATTGTTTGGATTTCATTACGTTACCGTAGGCTTTAATGCGAGATTAGAGCTGATGCTATTTTGTCTATACATATAACATTTTTAATATTGTAATAGCTCACGCTATTAATTGTAACCCACATTCTTGATGCAAATAAGCTTTACATAATTATTCTATCAAGGGAATACCGTGTTAATAATAAGAAGTTGTCTGTTGTTTTTGAAAAGTGCTTTGTGTGAAAGTCGATATGTTTTGAATGAGTATTGGTTATTGTTCAGTATGGATGGGAACAACTCCGTCGGGATATCACGACGTGAGAGGATGAAAGTTTTATGTATTTCGAGCGAGGGATGGCTGGACTATTTGCTATTTTGTTATAAGGGAATGAGATTTTATTGCTGTCATTTTGCGATAGAGAGGTGTATTCTTATGAGACTGCATTCGAACGAAGGTTCGCATGGAGAAACTCGTTCTAGCACAAGGCGAATGCTTGGCCCACAAACGAAAAGGCTTGTTGTCAATGCGTCAATTCATGAATGAAATCAGCCGGCAGCCCGGTGAAACAATGGTTTTATTATATAACGCAGTCACATGACTCAGGCACGCGCCGAGTGAGCGCAGGTGTCCTTTCAAAGCGTGGCGGAAGAATGTGAAGCACGCCAGTCCCTGTTAACGGTTTTAACATGTAGAAAAGGCCTAGGCCGACCAAAATTTATGTCCCGGTGTTCTAGAAACACTGCTTTTGAGTGGCGTAGATGAGGAGAAGAGTGAATGAGTGTGTGTGTGTTTACTAATTAACGGTGTGTGTGTATAGATTTAGTTTACTTATGTTATTAAATTGTTTAGTTCGTTTTTAGACATCGTGTTAGCTTGATTTATTTTAGATATAGAGAGATGACACTGTGCAACCCCCATTTTAGGTCTGGAGCTGACTACGTAAACCCCGAGAGAAAACTAAGGTAGGTGCTCGCCTTGAGCTAAGTTCATATATGTAATTCACAGTTTCATCGTAAGTAGTGGTTTTGTACGGGTTCTACAGCCTCCTCCTCCTCCCCTCCTCACAAGATGGCGGCGACGCGATATCTCCCGAACGCATGGTTGGATTTTGACGAATGAGGTGTTGTTGAACTCGGGCTAACACTCCCTTTCCATTGGACAACATATTTCAACCCCAAAAATAAAACCTACCCCTACTAGGGGTTAAATTGAATTTTTTAGAGAATCTCCCTTTCCAATTGCAACATGTGAGAGTTTGAATGCCGATATGGATTTAAACGTTGTTCTACATAAAGTGCATGTGTTCGGTCGATAGTCACTATGAATTAACATGCATGTTTTTTGTTTTTGTTTTTTACGCATGCCCACTCATGGCTTTTGTAAGAGGGTGGGGGAGTGGATCCCTATGGATGGGTTATTGTTGACGGGTCATTGTTGGCGGGGTCATTGTTGTCGAGTCCTTGTGGACGAGTCCTTGTGGACAAGTCCTTGTGGACAGGTCCCTGTGGATGAGTCCTTATCCCTTTGGACTGATCCCTTTGGACGGGTCCCTTTGGCCTGGTCCCTACGGACGAGCCCATGCATTTATTTAAATTATGTCAAAGGGCCTAACTACATTTCGTGTGTGTTGAATTGACGTTGTTCACTAATCCCCCACTACTATAATGGGATAACGAATTGAAAGGAAAGTGACGAAATACATGTGAACATACAAGGGATCTAACTTGGTGGATGGATGTGTTCTAACGCGTCATTTGTAGTTGAAAGAGAATAATACATGTTCTTAAGGTGTTAAAACTGAGGAGATGGCATGTACAGTAAGACGTCTTGTTACTTCCTGTGTCATATTACAGACATGACAGAGAGCGCACAGATCTGTTGCTATGACTAACACTGCAGTAATTTGAAACCGCAAGTGTTCATTAAGACAATGGATGATGATCATGCAAAGTTAGCAGTTATTGGATATTACACAGGTGTTCCTTCCGGTGTCATGTTGCTGACATACCAGAGAGCGCACACTGCTGTTGCTATGACTGACGCTGCAGTAATTTGAAATCCCATATGTTGATTAAGACAATGGGTGATGATCATGCAAAGTCAGCAGTCATTGGATACCACACAGGTGTTCCTAGTGTACTTTGAGCTCTCAGCTGTATTGGGAAAGGAATTGCAATGATCTGCAAAAAACTGCTGACACGAGCGATGAGAGTTTATATAAGAGAGGTGTCCTATATCTCCCTACTGTCAGTCTTTATTACTCGCTTTGAGTGAACAGCGCTCTATTACTGCTCAAGAGTTGTAAAAAAGCCGTTTTGGTAGAAAATCATTACATTATTTTTGCAAGGTAAGTACTTATTATTAATGGATTGTAGTCTTTTATTACTAATTGATGTTGAAGTTATTGATTGGAATGTATTTATTGATTGATTGTTTGATTGTTTTGTTTACAGATAATTGGGTACCTGTAGGCTACCAGATTCCTACAATCTGTTCATTCAGTGGCAGCAGTTGATAAATTATAAAAAGGTAAGTGTCCCTCTAAGAACTTTTAAACAGTTAGAGTGATATTTTCCAATGTTCACTACTAAATGTCAGTAAAAATGGTATATTTGGCAGTCAAAAGTTGGAACTACTTGACCATGGTGTGTAAAGCTAATTTTGTAGGTTAGATTTTGATTACCGCTCTATTAAGTCTGAATGTTCATTGCTAGGTGTCAGTGACATAGGGAATATTTAAAGTCTTAACCTCAGTTCACCTAACATAACCTAACTTTACCTAACTTAACCTTATCACTTGACATATTTTACAAGTTTAGACTTGCTTTATAACTGACTATGACGTCACACTTAGCTCACTTAACTGGTGGCTGCTGGTTTCTATCACGTGACATGTTCTACAAGTTTAGACTTGTTTTAAGACTGGCTATGACGACACACTTAACTCACTTAACTGGTGGTTGCTGGTTTCTATCACGTAACATGTTCTACAAGTTTAGACTTGTTTTAAGACTGACTATGACATTACACTTAGTTCACTTAACTGGTGGCTGCTGGTTTCTATAACGTGACATTTTCTACAAGTTTAGACTTGCTTTAAGACTGGCTATGACGTCACACCTAGCTCACTTAACTGGCGACTGCTGGTTTCTATCACTCTATCAAGTTCCAATGTTCACCGCTAAGTGTCAGTGACAGTGGTATATAGTAACCCCCAGTTAGAACTACATGAAGTTAGACTAGCTAGGAGTTCACAGATGATCGATTTAAATACCCTGCTATAACCATTGACTGGAATATAATTAAACTATTTATATATTGTACTTTGTTTTTATCATTTATTAACATTTATGATTTCTTTCTTTTATAGGTAATTTCGAAAGAGATCATCATGTTCAAGTGTGGTGACTGTAAGAAACAGTTCTCAAGACCTGACAACTTTCAACGACACGCAAATGTTAAATATAACATTAAAATGTTTGTGTGCAGTCATTGTGCTACCACATTTAACAGACAAGATAATCTTACACGTCATGTAAATTTAAAGCATGTTAGTTCAGCACCATTTTCACGTTCAGTTTGTGAACTTGGTTTTTCTGCTGTAAAGCAATATCAATCCCACATGGTTGAAGTGCATGGTGAACAACAAGAATTGAAATCTGTAAAACCAACAACTAGCACGGAATCTTTAAACGAAAGTGATGCTCAAAAGCGTAAACGTTCTCAAGATTGTGAAAATAGTTGTGCAACAAAAAGAAAAAAGAATGGTGAACCTTCGATAACCCATTGTAATGTATGTAATATTGATATACCTTCTTCAATCATTCATGGACATTTACGTAGTATTCATCATAAAAATAACGCTTGCCATGAAAGAAATTCTGGAAATGTTCAACAAATTGGTAGTGCGTTTAAAAGTCGAATTGCTAGTTATAGACTTTATAGTAAAGAAAAAACTCAAAGTATTGAATCATTTTTAAAAAATGTTCAACCAACTGTGTTTGGCTTAGCAGAAAATGTTTTAGTAGAGCATAAAACAATTAAAATGAATTTTGAACTTTTTGGACTCTATGTAAAAACTGGGAGTGAAGGTGAAATTACAGATATCAAATCTTTTAATACAAAAAACATAATTATTAGCGAATCAACTAATATTAGTGATATATATCAAAATATTTCAAGTGCCATCATCGTGAAGAGTGAAGAGTTCCAGGAAAGGGAGTCAGGCTGGGCGTTGGTTGAAGTACTTTATTTAGAAACCAACCTGAATAAATATAATCCCCATCGAGCATCATCATACATTAATTTACCTGCATGGATTAAACGTAAGCATGCTTGTGTAAACGTTATGAATAATGATGACGCATGCTTTGCATGGGCTGTAACCTCAGCTCTCCCTCCAGCAGCGATGAATGAAAAGAGAACGTCATCATATCCTCACTATTCTTCAGTGTTAGATTTAAAAGAAATAGAATTCCCTATGGCGATAAAAGACATTCAACGTTTTGAAGAGCTGAACAATGTAAGTATTAATGTTTATGGAATTGAAAATAAGAGTATAGTTGGTCCTCTATATTATACTCAGGGAAAAAAAGGATGCTCATGTAAATTTACTTTACATAACCGAAGGTGAAAATGCTCACTATTGTTGGATAAAACATTTATGTAGACTTGTCGGTAGTCAGATATCAAAAGATAAATCTAAGAAGTGGTTGTGCGATGGTTGTTTGCTACATTTCCAGAAAGAGGACCAACTAAATCAACATCAAAAATGGGGGTGTAATCATGTGTGTACGGTATTACCGACTCCTAAAAATAACATTCTAAAATTTAAGGATTATGAGAAACAGCTTCGAGTACCATTTGTTATATATGCTGACTTCGAGGCTTTGCTAAAACCATTTAATACATGTTCATCAAATCCAGCCCAACCTTTCACCAACACTACTCACATTCATGAACCTTTTAGCTTTGCATATTATATTAAATGTAGTTATGATGACTCTTTAAATAAGTTTGAGTTCTATAGAGGACCTGATGCACCTAAAGTTTTTATGGAAAGGCTTGAGAAAGATGCCGTCCGTATATCCTCTATTTTAAATACGATCATTCCAATGGAGCCACTTACTTCATTAGAGCAAATGAATTTTGAAACTGAAACTAATTGTTTTATATGTGGTGAATGTTTATATACAGACAGGGTTCGCGATCATGACCATTTAACAGGAAAATATCGCGGTGCGGCTCACCAAGAATGTAATTTAAATTATAGAGTAAGTAAATTCATTCCGGTCATTCTACACAATGGTAGCAAATACGATAACCACTTTATCGTTAAAGAATTTGGAGCTTCAGATGTGAAAATTGATGTTATTGCAAATAATAAGGAACAATACATATCGTTCACAAAATACATCAAAACTAGCAATAAAAAAAACATTAAACTGCGATTTTTAGATTCATTCCGCTTTATGTCGAGTAGTCTTGATAAGCTGGCTAGTAATTTAAAATCAGATCAGTTTCATGAAATTCAACGTGTCTTTCCTAAAGAAGATGATTTCAATTTGATTCGTCAAAAGGGTATATTCCCTTATGAATATATTAACTGTGTGGAACGTCTTGAGGAGTGTTCTTTACCACCGAAAGATGCATTTTACAGTTCCTTAAACACAAGTCATATCAGTGATCAGGAATATTTACACGCACAACGTGTATGGGCACAGTTCGACATTCAAACTTTAGGAGAATTTTCAGACATATATTTGAAGACAGATGTGTTGTTATTAGCAGATGTTTTTGAAAATTTTCGGAATGTTTGTATGAAAACTTATGACCTTGATCCTTGTCAGTATTTCACAGCTCCTGGGTTAAGTTTCAGTTCAATGTTGAAAAAAAAACGAAAGTAAATTTAGAATTAATGACTGATATAGACATGATCAATTTTATAAAATCATCAATTCGAGGTGGATTAAGTCAATGTAGTGGACGGTACTCTAAAGCGAATAATAAATACATGCCTAGCTACAACCCTTGTGAAGAGTCAAAGTATATTGTCTACCTCGATGCAAATAACCAATATGGTTGGGCTATGAGTCAATATCTACCACTGAAAGATTTTCGCTGGCTGACACAACCTGAAATTAATGTCTTACATGTTGACACTCTTAATGATAACGATGATAAAGGATATATTTTAGAGGTAAATCTTGAGTACCCTAAAGAGTTACATGATGATCATAATGATTTACCATTTTGTCCTGAGAATATGAAATCTCCATACATCACATCACGAACAAAAATGTTAATTGCTAATGTAAATGATAAATGTAAATATGTAATACATTATCAAAACTTGAAACAGTGTCTACAGCATGGATTGAAATTAACTAAAATTCATCGCGTATTGCAATTTCATCAGTCAGCATGGCTCAAACCGTATATTGATCTAAACAATAATTTAAGAACGCAGTCATCAAACGCGTTTGAAAAAGATTTTTATAAACTCATGAATAATAGTGTTTTTGGAAAGACTATGGAGAATGTTGATAAACGAGTTGATGTAAAGCTGATAACAAAGTGGGAGAATGATGGTAAAAGGTATGGTGCGAGCAACTTAATAAGCAAGCCTAACTTTCATAGCTGTTCAATTATTCATGAGGATTTAGTTGTAATACAAATGAATCGTCTTAAAGTAACTTACAACAAACCCATATATGTGGGTTACACCATTCTGGAATTATCAAAAACACTTATGTATGAATTTCACTATGATTATGTAAAGAAAAACTATCTTGATAATGCTAAATTACTCTACACAGACACAGATTCTTTTATTTATGAGTTTAAAACTGATGATTTTTACGAGGATATCAAAACTGAGCTAAATAGGTTTGATACAAGTGACTACCCCAAGGATAATATTTACCATTTACCTCTAGTAAACAAAAAGGTTCTTGGAAAATTTAAGGATGAATGTGCTGGTGTTATTATAGACACCTTTGCAGGCACAAAATCTAAATCATACAGCTATATGGCAATTGATGATGTAGTAGTAAAAAAATTAAAAGGAGTGAAAAAGAATGTTGTTAGTAAAGAGTTAGATATAAGTGATTATAAAAACTGTATAGTTAGTAACCCACCTGTATTATATAAGAAAATGTGTGTATTTAGAAGTAAAAATCATCAGCTACATACCAATTTGTTGAACAAATTTGCTTTAAGTAATGAAGACAACAAACGATTCATTATACCCAACACATTTAATACTCTTGCTTGGGGAAACAGTCGTATTGACGACTATTACTTTACTTAAGTCTAATGATCACTATATTGTAATATTTGTAGTGTGTTTTATATTGTAATATTTTTTGTAAAAACTGTAAGTAGAAAGTATAATGTTAGGCTACAGTAGTTTAGTAAAAATAAGATAAGTAATACATTTTAGTGTAAAATGTTTGCTTTTGTATATTACGAAAAATATTTTAAAAAATTTACTGAATGTGTGAACTAAACAAGGGGAATGTAAAAAATGTAAAGTGGAAATTGTAAATATCCATGTGTGAAAAAGTGAAATGGCTATCACCATTTTAAAATTAAAAAGACATTGTAATCTGGTAAACCTCGTTTTTTTATTTCACAACAACAAAAATGTACAGAATGTGTAAACTAAACAAGGGAATGTAAAAAATGAAAAGTGGAAATTGTAAATATTCATGTGTGAAAAAAATGAAATGGCTATTACCATTTTTAAAAATAAAAGATATAGTGATTTAGTGAACCTTATTTATATTTCACAAAAAAATGTACAGAATGTGTGAACTAAACAAGGGGAATGTAAAAAATGTAAAGTGGAAATTGTAAATATTCATGTGTGAAAAAATGAAAATGAAGAAATGACTATCACCATTTTTGAATTAAAAGACATTGTGATCTGGTAAACCTTGTTTTTATTTCACAACAACAAAAATGTACTGAATGTTTAAACTAAACTAGGGGAATGTAAAAAAAATGTAAAGTGGAAATTGTAAATATTCATGTGTGAAAAAAATGAAATGGCTATCACCATTTTTAAAATAAAAGACATTGCGATCTTGTAAACCTTGTTTTATTTCACAACAAATAGAGCTTTACAAAAATAGAATACAAAAGAAATACCAATTCCTCAATCCTTTTCAATGTCCATGTCCACTCATTGTTAACTTTCCTTTTATAACACTAATCACAATGACGACTGCCAACCTCTCTCTCACTGCGACATCACAAGATGTCAAACGTTGTTTAGCTTTTCAACGATACTTTATCCGCTACACGTCTTAATGCAGAATGACTGTGGTGATAAGAAAGGTGCATGCTTGATCCAAAGGATTAATAGGTATATCACTATGCTGCAAAGGTTCTTCAAGACAAGTTCCAGGACTACACAAATAATAACCAGGTAGGTAGATTTCGAAAGTCAAGTATTGAATTACTTTTTTAATGACGCCATTGCCAGTACAGGTCTGGCATATCCTTTTCCATCGATGGTAAAAAGGTTTGATCTTCCTCCTCCTCCTCTGTGGATGATGTTTGTTGTTGTTGCTTTTTTTCTTCATTACTCCCGTGGTATGAGGAAACAAAGTCTTTACACTGACTTTTATGACCATGATACAGTTTGACTAGCTGACAAGTAGCACACTGTCGCATAGAGGGTATTTTTGCCATAGCCACTTGCTTATGGTGATCATAATCCGTACATGGTTGCAATTCACTTAACACAGGGTCTTGAGTCCATGATTTTGGTACATGTTGCCAGATTTCTTTCACTGCATTTGCTGCGACATAATAAATGAATGATTTTGGAAGAGCCAATAATTCTTCTTTAGTAAAACTGTCTAGTTTCTTTTTACACACAAAGAACTTTCCAATCGCTTTATCGGTAGCATCCCCTTTCTCCATGGTATTACGTTGTTGTTTACACGTCGCTTGTAGAAATCTCACTGGTGTCATCCACAGGTAAACCTTTAGTTTTAATTTTATTTAACAACTCCCAGCAGGCATTGGTGGATAGCCAATGAAACAATTGCCACACCTGTGCCAAGGCTTTATGGGTAATATTGTCACCGGGACAGCGATCCATGAGTGTTTGCAGCGATGGACAGCCCATGTCCATTAAATCGATACATTGACAGTAAGACGCTAAAAATGATTGTAGCCATTGACTTTTTTCACTACCTTTCACAAATATTACATGGGCAGAAGACAAGTGGGCTTTCATGACCATGTCCAGGTGCTTATATGAAATGGTTCCCTGCTTCCAGTCTAGTTGCATATGAGTTTCAATCCACTGGGTTTGTTTACGGTCTTTATCACACAACAAATCAAACGCATAAGGTGGTTTAAACACCAAATGAGTTGCTTGTGATATCCAAAAAGTGGAACAATCGATGATGGCCACTTCTTTAAATATAAATTTGTTATCTCCAATTTTAAACCCTTGACAGTCGACAATCAGTGTACGCAACATGTTCACTCTTGTCTAGATCAAGTCCAACTGACCACAGACTGACAATTGTTCAGTTAGGTGTACCCATGTCATTTACTTACATTCCACTCTAGTAAAAGAAAAGAAAAACATCGAGTAGTCACTATAGAGGTTAGGATATGACAGGGGGGCATAAGAAATAATAATATAACAACAACAACCATTTTTTTATTTCATTATTTTATTAGCATAACAAGTTTTACATTCTTTTTTCATTCTAGGATAGAGGCGGTACCATCTCATACAACAAAAAAGTCTTTTGTGTTTATAGTGTCCATAACACCGATGATATCCCAATGTCTCTAAACTGGATGTTTTTAACTGCGAGCTGCTCACTGAAGCACTGCCGGCACCATAAAGTCCACACGTATCATAACTTTTTTCATCACTCAGAGGCATGAGTGAGGGGTAACTTGAATGACAGGGTATATTACCCACCTCCATTCTGCACAGGTAGGGGCAGGCAGGTGACCAGCGCTGATGTTCCTGCATGGGTTCATCGCTCTCTTGCCATTGGTCTAAGATGATGGGACAAAACACACATTTCACTTCATCTCTTGTTTTTAAATAGTAGAATCCAGCGGCTGCTAAGGCTTGAGGGTTTATAAAAGGCACCGGCCACGTCGCAAAGGTCTTGAAACGTTGTTCCTCAGATTTTAAATTCATGGTTGTAACTTCTCTTGAGGCTTGAAAGCAAGACATGACTGAGTGGTTTGATGTGTGTTGACCTGCTATTTATACACTTGTCACTTGGTTGGACAGTGGATAATAGTTGACTTGTTTGTGATGAATAATCAAACAGTAGGCCGTGGTATTGGCTGGAACATTGTCATGCGTTTCAAAATCTAGTCGAATGTCAATATTGGATGGTTTGACAGACTCTTCCAAGTAGGAACAGTCAAAGACAATCAGTGGCGCCCTTGTCTTAAAAGCTTGGGGTGATAACATTGGACAATTCTCTTTTTGATAATACGACCATCTAAATTTAGAAAACAAGTCGTACAGGGGGGTAAACTTATTTTTTGAAAAATCTAAATCCAGCCCTTCATAGGGAAACACAGCACCGTTGAGGAAAAGACGTGCATTTCTCAATTGCAGGTGATCAAATTGCGTGGCATCTTTGGTTTGTTGATACTTGCGATTTGTTTGAAAACCCACAATCATGTAGAGAGGTCTCTCTGTATAGCGGGCTGTTTTTATAGACCAACTATGTGTGTTGGTGGTAGGCAATAACGGGTACTCATGGAGTGCCCAGCTTCTAAATTCCATGGGTAGAGGTATATCTCTCTTTACCATTTTGAGTATGTCCAGTTTTTTGCTATCGTTAAGGGACACATGAGGCACTTTCCATAGCAAGCGTTGTAGTTGAATTTTTGAATCAATGGGGGCATTGTCGACTCCCTTGAGTGCATTATTATCACTCCTGTCTCTCACCAGATAAAGCACTTGCCTTGCGTTGACCACAATGCGTTGGTGATCTTCAGCAAAGCCTAAAATCAGTTCAAGAGGTAAATATCCAGTGAAGGTGCCATCGGTGTGTACCATCCAGTCATTGGTCGAGTCAGGGCACCAACCCGCCATGCAAAGTGTTTTAGCTTCTTCCTCACTATAAGAGGGATATAGTTTCATGACACTGGAAATACCCACATTTCGTGTGCTATCCACCACGATATCGTTAATGACATAACGTACTTCAGAAAACAGGAAGGCGAAAGCATGATTGGCTAACTTGGATGTGGTGGGTGTAGAACCATCGGCTTTGGTGAGCCGACCTTCAATCTGAATAACACTTTCATGCGGTAGAGTGTAAATATCTTGGTTGTTGATAACAAATTGAATTTCATCATTGTTATTGAGTCCAGGTGTTTGAGCTTGATAAGAATGCAGATCAATTCTTACCACTCCTGGTTGCTCCTCGATGTGGTTCGCTACCTCTAGAATAGAATTCATCGCGGGGGTTAATGTGGTAACCCAAATGCTGTAAAATCTGCTTGTTCTGAGATGTTAACGTGTATTCACGTGGTAAACAACTAACACTATTCCTAGACGGAGCTGTTGCTTTATATACAAACTTCATAGTGGTTTTAGCACCAACTTGTAAGTCACTGGTGTGGTAGAATCTAGATCAATGAGTTGTTGCTCTCTATTGATCAGTCTTAATGTTATATTACTAATACCATCGACAGCCACAGAATGAAAAAGCACCACTGGAGGGTTTTCACGAATAATATAGCCATTGGGCGATGTTACAATAAAGTCATAAAGCGAATGCGACGGTTCTTGATTGGTGTACACTTGATTAATAATATTACACGTCACCGACACATGATGGTCCTCAATGAATTTCACTTCATGGTCTGATTCATGTTTTTTGTTGGGCTCTAACACACGTGGTTTAAATCCTAGTAATGGACCAATGGAATCGGAGTGAGTTTTAAAGTCAATTTTGAATGTAGAAAAAATACTGCAGCGATGAGTGTTGGTATTTCCTACAAGTTCAAACTTGCGCGTTCCATCGAGAAATGACTTTAAACCATATTCATGTGTTCATAAATGTCATCTATCGTGTATCCACCAGAGTTCAGGGTGAGCACAGAATCATCATAGTACAACTTGTTGTTCACATTTTCACGTATGTTGTATATTCGATTGTATGATTCAAGAGAAACAAGTCCAAAACCATAAGGTTTATCACTCAATTCGATAGGTGGGTAAAAGTCTAGACTCACTTCAGGTCCACGTCCATGCAGTGTAAACGTCTTACTTTCCACCGACATACTGTTGACGTTTTTGCTTATGTTGCGTCTTATATAAAAAAATAAACACAAACGTCCACACTGTTGGCTGTTAAACGTTTGCTCACGTTTTACATTATAATATATCTTGATCCTGTTTCCAAAATAAGTCACTAGTTCCATGGGCGGGGGCAAATTCCCAAAACTGTCAAAGTACCATACAGTAGATCCCTCTTTGACATAAGCTACATAATGTGTTCCAGGTCCTCGGTGATCATCCAAATTGACAACAGCACATTCATGTTTCCAGGGTCGTGAGGGTAAATGGTTTCGCATAAACACACCTCGAAAATGAGAAAGCTTTAGTTGTTTAGCATAGCTTTCCACTTGCTGATGCGTCAGGGCATGTCTTGCTATGGCTGAGGTTAAAGATGTTTTTTTATTTCGAAAAGGTGAAATTCCAAATCCTTGTTGATAAAAGGCTGGCTTCAAATTGACATTTCTAGCCCCCATAGCAATGGCCTCCATTGTTTCATTGTGTCGCTGACTTTCTTTGAGTTGTTGCTTGCCCTGTTGCGCGGCTTTAATAGTTTTTGCCACTGCACTGGCACCGCCTAAAAGTGAACCCAGAGCAGCCAGACCAGCGAATAATGCAGGTAAAAATCCCGCTCGTTTAGGGACGGGAATCACTCGCCCTTGTTTTGAACCCTGTCGCTGACGTTTTGGAATAACTCGAAGAGCTTTTTTCTTTTTTTCTTTCGTAAGGGCTTGTCCACGAATGTCATAAGCCCAGGCTTTGCCAAGGACAGGCTCATATTTTTTGTCTTTCTCACCACATATCTTTGTTTCACCATGATGATGATGACCAACAACCTTTCACAAGAAAGTTTAAGTCACAACTAACATTAGATTGTTATTTCATGGCTGTATATTCCAATTCTACATAGTGTGGGAAATCATTTATGGTTTTTCCAGCTTGCTTTTCATTCCATGTCAACAGGAGATGAAAGGATAATTCGTCTCCTGCATTGACCATTTCATGGTTATGGACCAACATCCTATGACCATTTATCTCTATCTGTAAATGTTTCTCATCAGGTATGGCATATTTGATGTGAATGGTTCCATTATAGTGTAGTCGATAGTGGCTTAAACCTGAAGCAAGCACATAGGTCAAGTGCTGGTCATGAACTAGCGGTATATGGTTTCTCTCATTCACAGGTTTTACATTTGTCAGATGCACTAAAAATACAGATGGGATAAATTTATAAAGCCTTTTCATTTCATAGGTCACGTATCGCTTGGTACAGACATCATTATCTTCTTGTGGGTCTTCCACGTGAATAATGCGGTGATGATTAGCGCTATAGCCATCCACCGTAAGCTGAGGCGCTTTATCATAAAACTCATACACCTTGTTATCCATATACCTTTTTGTAGTAACGTCTGTAGACACTTGAGGATGTTTTACATGAGTTAACCGCTTTCCTTTAAAGTCATAATCTCCTTGTTTTGTGCGTGGCACTACTGACCTATCCACATAATGTTTATTAGCAGGATCTGTTTCTTGTTTAGGATCATGTATGGGAACAGACCTAGCTTTGACCATCAACGCACGTCCAAAGACATCCATCGTCAACCTGTAGTACGAGTCTACTGTTTCTATGACAAGGCTCGGTGCGATGTATATAGACAGCCTGCTAGCCTCTCTAAGCCTTAGTTGAAATGAAGCTAATTAAGCAGCAAGAGTCATTCCCCGTGAGGGACATGGTTTCCCATCTCTGCCCCACATCACGTGAACAACGCCATGGTTCACTCTTTCCATCTTCCATTCGCTGCATCATTGTGGGACCTTCCGGCTGTGGAAAGACCAATCTTTTGCTGACACTTATTACAGCGCCCAATGGTCTGTGTTTTCAAAATATTTATATTTTCGCAAAATATCTCTACCAACCCCTCTACGTGTTTCTGGATCAAGTCATGTCTGGATTAAAAAATGAGAATATGGGATATTTTACATTTTCCACGCAAGAAAATGTTATTTCACCGGATGAGGTAAAGCCTGATTCACTCATGATTTTCGATGATGTATCCACTGAACGACAAGGTATCATTCAAAGCTATTTCAGCATGGGTCGACACAAACATATCGATTGCTTCTATCTTGGACAAACATATTCTAAAATGTCCAAACAGTTGATTCGTGACAATGCCAATGTCATTGTTTTATTTCGCCAGGACGAGAGGAACAGTCGTTACATTTATAATGAACATGTGAATCCGGATATGACCTTTCAAATGTTTACAGAATTGTGTGGCAAGTGCTGGAACACACAACGTCATGCCTGTTTAGTGATTGATAAACAAAGTGAACTCAACCAAGGGCGGTATCGCTTAGGGTTTGATCATTTTATTGCTATTTAAGGCACTGTATCATTCCCTTTCAAGTCATTTGTCACGACATCATGGCGTTAGCAGAGAGTCAATTAAAAAGCATATTATTTGAGCAAAAAATACTATTCGCCAAAAGTTTCGTCAATTGAAACGATCGCGTGCGGATCATGCTTTGTTTATTCAACAACATTTAGCACCTCCGCTAAAAGCTATGTTGAAACCCTCTTTCAAGCCATCTGAAACGCTACCTACCGTTTCACAAGCCACTCAAACGCACCACGAGGACTCTGA
Source organism: Meconema thalassinum (assembly GCA_946902985.2). Taxonomy (NCBI): domain Eukaryota; kingdom Metazoa; phylum Arthropoda; class Insecta; order Orthoptera; family Tettigoniidae; genus Meconema; species Meconema thalassinum. The sequence goes on along the minus strand of OX336389.2, from coordinate 113,595,879 downwards.
GGAAGAGGAAGAGGAACAGGAAGATTTAACTAGTGTTAGCGAAGTTGAGGATAATGAGGAACAAGTGTTTACGCCTCAAAAAAAGGCATCACCCCTTGCAGAGTTTTTAAGAAAAAGGAAATCCTTGACCATGATCGAAACCCCTTGCCCTTCCAGATCGTCTCCATTTTCACAACTCTTGGCCACCCCTCAACATAAAGCTCAACTGAAAAACATTTTAATAAAATATTATGGATCAACACTGGAACCCTATTTCACCAATCTATTTGTTGGAAACACAGATACCACATATGGCGTTCGCTATGAGAATGATAGTTTTAAAATTGGTGATTCATCGATTAAATTTAGTCGTACTAAAGCTGTCATTAAAAAGATCAACTATAAATTAACACCAGGACTGTTAAAGCTACTATTCTCTCGGACTCCCTCATCTCAAGATTATACGTCAGAGGACCTTAGTAAATATAAATCCATTTTATTGGATACCCATGCTCACAAAAGACAGTATGATCCCACTCAACAAGTGAATGCTAATATATCCCAAAAATATAAAACCATCATTGCAAAAATGTTCCCCACTAGTCAAAGTGGTCGTCGTAAAGTGTCCGCTTCAGGGGTGACATTTAAACCATTAAAACCCCTTGTGGATGTTACCTACTGGCACAATCCAAATAAACTCGTCCAGCGACTACAGATGTTGCATGCTTCACGTCAAGCCGGCCATACTGGTCACGATTGGGAAATTTAAGAAATTGAGGAAGAACTTCGAAATGCCAAAATTATTGTTTAAGCCCTCACCCATTAAAATGGGTATTGCTCACGAGTTGCATCGTCCAGCTAGACGTCACTATCAGCGACTCAAGGTGATTTCACAGGGTGTGGATGAACTTTGGCAAGCAGACTTGGTTGAAATGATTCCCTATGCTAACGTTAACGATGGTGTACGCTATATGTTGACGGTCATTGATGTTTATTCCAAAATGGCGTTTGCTGAACCTGTGCGTCGCAAGTCTAGTCCACTAGTCACCAAAGCCTTTCAACATATTATTCAACAATCTAAACGTCAACCTCAGCTGCTACAAACCGACCCGGGAAAAGAATTTTTCAACAAGGATTTCTCCAGTTTTCTCAAATCTAAGGATATTCACCATTACACCACGTACAGCAATCTCAAAGCCAGCGTGGTCGAGCGGTTCAACCGAACATTGAAAACCCATATGTGGAAAGCGTTTACCTCTCAGGGCACTTATCGCTGGTTGGACTTGTTACCTGAGTTAGTGTCACGTTACAACGACACCTAACACAGAACCATTGGGACCAAGCCACGACTTGTAACTAAAAATATTCCACAATTGGATCAACTGTTTAACCCCATAAAAACAGCAGACCCTATACGTCATCGCCTTAACATTGGGGACCATGTTCGTGTGAGCAAATTCAAGTCCGTCTTCGACAAGGGCTACACACCAAATTGGGGGACTGAACAATTTCGAATTCGTCAAGTCAACCTGAACAGTCCAGTCACCTATTTACTCGAGGACCTCAACCATCAACCCATAAAAGGCAGGTTTTATCTTCAAGAACTTCAAAAGACAGCGTTTCCTAAACATTACCTTGTGGAAAAAGTGTTGAAACAAAAAGGAAATAAACTATATGTAAAATGGTTGGGATTTAGCTCAGCCTTTAATTCTTGGATTAATAAATTACATGTTGTGTGAACCTGTGTGTCTTGTATTTATTTATTTACTCATGTTGTACTTAACCTACAGTTCTATGTACAGTCCTCAGCTATACATGTATTATGAGCAATACATATTTCTTTCTCTCTTCACCTGTGTTCTCTCTTACACTAACCCCCCCCCTTCACCTCCCACCACTGTCAAAACAGGTTGTGACTTGTTAGCTCTTATCTTGCACGTGTACAGGTGAACACCTGTGTGTTAGATCATATTACACATGAACTTGCATTTTCTCACGTATGAAGCAAAACAGGATGTGACTTGTTTCACAAGGAGAATGCTAATAATGACATCTCGCACGTGCTCACATGTATTTCGCCACTTTCCTTTCAATTCGTTATCCCATTATAGTAGTGGGGGATTAGTGAACAACGTCAATTCAACCCACACGAAATGTAGTTAGGCCCTTTGACATAATTTAAATAAATGCATGGGCTCGTCCGTAGGGACCAGGCCAAAGGGACCCGTCCAAAGGGATCAGTCCAAAGGGATAAGGACTCATCCACAGGGACCTGTCCACAAGGACATGTCCACAAGGACTTGTCCACAAGGACTCGTCCACAAGGACTCGACAACAATGACCCCGCCAACAATGACCCGCCAACAATGACCCGTCAACAATAACCCATCCATAGGGATCCACTCCCCCACCCTCTTACAAAAGCCATGAGTGGGCATGCGTAAAAAACAAAAACAAAAAAACATGCATGTTAATTCATAGTGACTATCGACCGAACACATGCACTTTATGTAGAACAACGTTTAAATCCATATCGGCATTCAAACTCTCACATGTTGCAATTGGAAAGTGAGATTCTAAAAAAAATCAATTTCACCCCTAGTAGGGGTAGGTTTTATTTTTGGGGTTGAAATATGTTGTCAAATGGAAAGGGGGTGTTAGCCCGAGTTCAACAACACCTCATTCGTCAAAATCCAACCAGGCGTTCGGGAGATATCGCGTCGCCGCCATCTTGTGAGGAGGGGAGGAGGAGGAGGCTGTAGAACCCGTACAAAACCACTACTATCGTACTTACCTCTGCGTATGGTCTCGAGGATCATGTCGGAGTGGATTTTTGATTAGTAATTTAGCCGATGCAGTCATTATCTACAATCCAGCTTTGCTACGGATATCCGACAGAGCTCCTCTCGAATATAAGGGCACAGTACATGATATTTCCTACCGTAATAGTCGGCCTGAATTAAATGATGTAGCTGATAAAGTATTATTAAAAAATTAAAGCAGCGTGATACGGCATCTGACGCCTCGGTGACAGAGAAGTTGGCAGCCCTGGTTGTGATAGGTGCCACGAAAGGAAAATTGATGATGAGTGCAGGTGGACTAAAATGATTGAGGGATTTTGTTTGTTTTCCTTTTGTAATGTTATATTACATACGAAATAAAACAGCATTAAAAGTTAACATGGTGGTATTTTTTAATTTACAATCATCCAATATCTAGTGTTTGACATTACATTACTTTATCTATGAAACGCATGAGCAATGGCCGTTTTAACATGCAAAGGGGTGTTGTCACGTGAACCCATTACACAATAATACCAGCATGGCGAAGCTCTTTTACTATTTCCTGGATCTCGGCTTTGTGCCCCGTATGCCCGGCCTGTTGAGAAGCATGCATTCCAACTTATTGGAATCATTCCAGTAGACAAATTTAACAAAATATGTTATAGGTAAATACACCTTATCCACATCCTCTTTCTAATTATCATTCTCCTCATCGTCATTTTTTTTATTTTCCACTACCTCTTGGATGGTCTGTGTTCTCTTGGAAAGTGTTGGGGGATTTCAAATGTAGAGGAGTGATTTAACATGGATTTCAGAGGGGGTGTTAAATGTTTCTCAACAAACAACACACTATCAACACGTGGGCGTATCAGTTTATTAATATTGAGGCGAATAGTATCTCGTGCAGCCATATCTTTTTTTCGGGCTTGCGTTTTAGCCTTGGTTAGAGTTTTCCATACGTTTAGGTTAGCATCATCATGAAGTCCACAACGTATTTCCAACGTATTTACTTCAAACGAAATTCATCCTTTTGGAAATACCAATCCACTCCTGGTTTTTCTCTATCATTCTTATTAATGCGTTAACTTTACTAGAGATCAGTTCGTGCTTATCAGTTGGTTTGGAAGTATCAACGACCAGTCATGGTCCATATCAACTGATAAGCACGAACTGATCTCTAGTAAAGTTAACGCATTAATAAGAATGATAGAGAAAAATCAGGAGTGGATTGGTATTTCCAAAAGGATGAATTTCGTTTGAAGTAAATACGTTGGAATTTATTATCTTAAGCATTCTTCGGCACTGTTTATATCGTTGTTTTGAACAGCACCAAATAACAGTTCCGTCTTTATTTGTTCTTTTATTGATTTATGAGTATCCTTTCCGGTAAGTATATGGCTTACCATGACTGCTCGTTGATACTTCCATATCAACTGATAAGCACGAACTGATCTCTAGTAAAGTTAACGCATTAATAAGAATGATAGAGAAAAATCAGGAGTGGATTGGTATTTCCAAAAGGATGAATTTCTAAAGCATTGTGGTGGTTGATAGCCACAAGAACGATTTCTAGACTGGGCGGGATTTATACATGTTTGTCACTGGGCGCGATTTATAGTGAGCGTGATGCGCGATTAGTAATGGGCGCGATTTATAGTAGGCGGAATTTTTAGTGAGCGCGATTTGTAGTGGCCATGATTTATAGTGAGCGCGATTTGTAGTGGACGCGATTTAGTGGGGGCGATTTATAGTGGGCGTAATTTTTATTTGGCGCGATTTTTAGCGGGCGTAATTTGTAGTTGGCGCAATTTTTAGTGGGCGTAATTTGTAGTTTGCGCGATTTTAGTGGGCGTGATTTGTAGTGGACGGTAAAACGTGTAAGCTTAGAGTAAAATTTATCTTGTGGTGGGAGCGTTTTCTGCTTAAACACATCCCAACTTGCACAAAATTCGTAGGGGGAAAATACCTTTCCAAATGCATAATTTAAAATGCTTAGGATTTTGAAAATGCATTCTGGTGTATTTTAATTCCTTTTTATCCAAGCCATTGACTAGACTGTCTAGGGATGACGCCATAAACTTAAGGGGATCAAAAAATCGAATGCAAAATGTGCCCAACCGCCATGTCAAGGCTGTAAAACGCTCATGATATTGAGGGATAATTGAAAACGTCCCCTTGCCGATAAGACCCAATTCACCAATCAAAAAATGAATGTCGTAATTTTCCAGATATTGGAAAAACACACTGATAAATCTTGGAGCTGGGTACTTGACTTTGCATGCTCTGTGGGCGGCTCCTCGAATCTCCCCCGTATAGTGTGAGTGGTCTCTCACAGTGTCTTCAGCACTGACCAGTGGCTTTTGACAAATATGACATGTGGTTGCATGCTCATACTATTCCTGATGTTCTGGAGTTAGGCTCATAGGCAGTGGGTCGTCCAGTGACTTCTGAACATGGTCCGCCAACTCGACAAGTTCTTTTAAAATCCATTTCGCGCAATCTGGTCCCTCGTGGGAATTAAAATAGGATTTTGTGGGGTCATAGGCACACACTACGTTAAATCCCATAGCAAAGGGTTCATGTTTTTGAATGGGTGTGGTTGAGCTAATGGAGAGATCTGGTTCACATCCCGCCATGGGTGTGGTGAGAGCCTCAAAATCTGCATAAACCACAAAAGAGACTGTATCACCCTTTTGGATACTCTTAAATTTCAACACAGCATCGTCTCACCGCTTCTTAAGATACTCAATCTACCCTATGTCGTTCCAAAAGCATAGGGACTCGAAAATATTGCAGACAACGGTCACAAATGTGCTTTTTACCATTATTATTGGACATTGGACACTTGACTGCTAGCCAATCTACTCAAATTCTTAATCAGGCAATAATGATTCACCTCTCCGTCAGACAGATATAAAAGATGAATGTGGTGTCGTTTTGGTTCATTCGTGGCATAAAGAGGACCCATAATGCCATCACCGCCAAGGCCGTAAACCACGAATAGTCATGATTATCTTGTTCAAACCTATGGATGTTGGTTAAGTCCATAGGGAACGACACGCGAGTTAAATTTTAATTTTGGTTTGTTTCACCCTTGTACTTTCCTGGTCGAGAACCTTTACGGTCTTGTGCTGGCTGTAAATATGCGGCCAGCGACCACAGAAACATTCATTGACCACTGCCTTTTTCGATGCTATTGCCTGTGGTGTGGGGATGTAACTAGACCCAGCATTAAAAGGGTTGAAATCGCAAATGTTAATTTGCAGGTGATGAATTTTGTCGAACGCAAGGCCATTGGGTCCTTCTTGCTGTTCTTCGAATTTAGTTAGCAAGGCATTGACCACGTGGGTTCCATACCACTCTTGCAATTCTGTGCTATGAAAAGCTCTTGCATTCGACTGCAATTATAAAATGTCTCTTTATGCTCGACATCCTTCTTTTTATATACAAAATCACACACGAGTTCTGTATTCACCTTTAAAGCTGTGTGCGACTTTTGAGCTGTACAAATTTGCTCCCTAAAAATTTTAAAGCAAGATTCTACAAATTATTTGGGAGTCAAACTTTCCGTAACATTTATACCGCGGGTCCAGAACAAACACGGGATTTGAAACAAGCGTTTAAGGGTTCCCAATTTAAACTATGGACAGCGCTAGAATCTGCCATTATAATTATATAACAGTCTTACCTGATTTTTCTGCTGTAGACTGGCCCGACAATGGTTTCGCACACAAAACATCTCCTGGTTATTTTTCTGTAATAAGCGATAGTGCTTTTCCCAACTTTCTAAAATAGAAATAAAATAACCACCATAAGTATATCAATTCGAAATAGTGCATGCATTTCATAAACAAAACATATAAAAAAATAAAACAGGTTATATATGTTAAATAATCTCACCCGGCTTTGTAAACGCCTTGTTTTATTCCCTTCTCGTGGGCTAGGGTAAAATGCGCGCGCTCTCTCTCTCTCTCTCCCACATTCACCTTGGTTCTGCAAGAAATAAATAAATAAAATTCATTAATCACTTCATCAATTAATCAATCAATCAATCAATCAATCAATCATTGCCTGTAAATATATAAATAAATACGTACTTTGCAGTAAGTTTAAGTATTTTCCACCGCACATAAGAACACTGTTTAAACCAGATCAAGTGTTTACTCTGTAACGTCTAACAAAGTAATGATATGGTATGCAACTTAACATCCACAGGTCACTCTCTCCTCTCCCCTCCCCTCCCACCATTCCTGTTTACGTAGCTCTCGTCAGGCTATTGGTGGTGATGTGAACCAAAGATCTCTCTGACTATCCATCCCTCCCCTCCCCTCTCCACCCCTCCGACCACTCCCAATCACAGCTCTCGCCTGGCTATTGGCTGTGGCATTGGTGGTGTGAATGAGTTCCACACCGCCACTGTTGCCAGCTCCATTCTTAGCGTTTGGCTTTCAAGTGTCCTCTGTGTCTCTGTACTTTTTCATTGCCCTGTTGCCAAATCAGGTCAGCGCATTCCTCATACTTGATAAGATTTACAGCCAGCAAGCCAGCAAACAACACCATTTCCTGTTTAGCCGCTTGCTACAGTGGTAGTAGTCTGTTCCTCAATCCATCAACATCACACATTCACGTTCTGTTGTTATATAGAGAGCCAGCTTCTTCTCATCACATTTTTTTTTTCATTTCCACTCATGTCTTGCCTTTATTGACATCGCTAGGTCAACCGAAACGTTATAGGTTTTCATATCCTAAAACAGTCCGCTGATCTATACGCCTATGTCAATGCCACAAAGTCGTGTCACTGATAACAGTTTACTAACAGGTTAAAGATCCCCTTCAGGGGTAAAAAATCATAGCACGCTTCACGCGTTTTGAAATATTTGGGTCAATCAGTCCGCCATAACAAAAATCGGAAAACGAAACATGTTATGCCGCCCCACCGTCCTATCGAAATATCGGTTGATTTTTTGAGGGGAATGGCCACCGTGGCCGGCGACAGGCTCGTTTAAACATATTTAGTACTCACACTCTCTCTACTACCACTCTTAATTGAAATTTAAAATTATATAAAAAGTCAAAATTTTTCAAACTGTGTGTCATTAGGCCCTTTGTCAACAAAAAAGAAATTGGAAACATAAATACTACATTCAAAACAGGGACGTCACCCCGAGTAATTTGATACCTCATACACATCTCTAGCACTATTGGTTCTCGAAATATTAAAATGCTGATGACCTATTAGGTTAGGAACCTTCCATTACATTTAAAAAAATCCCTCATCCATAAATACTCATTTAGAAAGCCCACCCTCTTACAAAAGCCGCGAGTGCACATGCATACAAAAATATTACTATTTCAACACCCCCTAGTAGGGGAAGTTTTTATTTTGGGGTATACATAAGTTCTCCATAGGAGAGTGAGCGTCACCCCGAGTCCTACAACACGTCACACATCAAAATCCGACCATGCGTTCGCGGGATATCGGCAAAGTCCGCGAGGAAGTAGGCTATGAGTTAGCTTTGCCAGTGTAAGTACTGCACACTTTTTGTCTTAGAGACTTGAAACGTATTTTAGAGGTAAAGGGGGTAAAGACCTTTCATTTACATCAAGTACATTTTTTTTGTAAAAAGCTTACGTTTCCTAAATATAAGCAATTTTAAAAATTGGACTTTTTGGGGAAAAATGTAAAAAATATAGAGTTTTGGTCTAACGGTAAAGGGCATGGAGACCTTTTGTTTGAGCCATTGCGCAGAGTTCCATCACGATTAGCTTTCAAAATATCGCCTACTTTCAAAAACAGAAATTATCAATTTGTTTTTTAAATACGAATTGTGCCCTTTCAGCAAGAAATATGCAAATCACAGTATGCCAGCATTGCTCAATTCGGGATTTTCGGGGTCGTAGTATGTTCTCCCACTCTGTGACTTACACATTTTGGATTAAATAGAGGATACACTTGCAAAAATAACAACAAAATCAACTCCTATTTTAAAACATTTAATTAACCAAAATTATGGCGCTACAAACAATAAAACAAATAAACTACTGACCAAAATCCTTCTACTCGTTCCAAGTGAACAAGGAATAACAAAATAATTAAACAAATATTATATTAAAACACATGGTTTCCTTTAAAACCAACAATTCATAATTATTTTTACTTCCATAAAGTATCTATCTTAAAGTTCCATATAACTACGAGCTCCTTTGGCTCGATACATTCCATAATAACGGTGTCATTTTTTTGTACACCTCAAATACTATTTTTATATTTTCTTATCATCAAAACAAATACATAATTACATTTAAAGTACATGTTAATTCTTTACTTAAATATTTGGGCACTTCACATGTTCTCAGCATTTATCATCTCTCTCAAGTTTTACAAATTCACCATAGTGATCGGGAAAATACCTGTGTACTCCAGAGTTATAAAGATTACTTGACAAAGTCAAAAACTATGATTACTCCCGGAATCTAGTTACCTTCATTTAACTCGTGGAATCCTACTTCCATACAACATTACAATAGGGATTGTTATTTATTTTATTTGTTTTATAAGACCATTATCACATAAGAAAACTACGATCTGAACTTGCAAGCGATAATTTCATCTACAAGGACCTCGGTTCAATTCCCGGGTCATTAACAACTTTTAAACACTCACGGTGTATTATTTACTTCTTACAGACAGCCTTCACCAACTCTCCTGCTATTAGGGTCTGACCGTTATACTTGAGCGAGATTTATGACTGGTAGGGTGACTCCCTGTCTAGTCTGCGGTTGGAGCTCTCCTCAATGCTTTTAAAACAAATCTTCCTTTCTTTTCAGTTCTATGGAGAGACCTGGCATTTAACTTCTCTTTTCACTTTCAACAATATTATTTGGCTCATAAACCACTTTCGTAACCTTGGCATTTATTAATTATAAAGGGTCCTCATTGATTGGGAAGAGTAATACACATTTTACGACGAATAATTAGGGGCTTCAACAACAAGAGGATTCTAGGTTCGAATCTCTTAACATGCCTCGGGAACCATTCCCACATTGGAGGACTTATACAAAATGCGATTTAGGGTCGGCCTGTGGCCTACATGACCTACGCTCAATAATACCATACATTTGCTCCCTTTTACAACATAAATAACACACACATGGCCTCGTGATCAATGTCACTATTGGAGGACTTACAACATATCTCAAATTACCGCAATCAACTACCCCTCATAAGTAATTTACCAAGTACTTTTAAATTCTACGCATTCCTAGCGTGACATTTTATTTTAATTGCGCTCCATTGCGCCATACATTATTTTAAGCCTAGCGTCTTCCAAAGAACTGATAAATTCCATATTAACAATTGATACATATCTCAATTTTTATATTAATCTTTTCCTTAGACAATAATCGCTCTATTTTTAATAACATGCATTAATATCATGTCTTATACTTTTATTAAGGCTCCAACGCTCTTATTTTCATATCATTCAATTTAATCTTATTTATATTTCCTTTATATTATTATTATTATTATTATTAATACGCTTGCTTTTATAACATTCGTCAAATACACTGACATTTTATTCATACATTTCCTCTACAGGATTTATTCTTTCACATAATTATTTATAATTTCTCAAAATTCTATTTTTGTTCAGACCGCGTTCTTATTCTGTATTTAGTTATTTAGAAACATCCCTTTTACTCAAAAACTCCGGTGGATTTGTACACAATCATTTCCCCGACACCAAAACATAATGAAAATCTTTACTCTCATGTTTAAGGTCGTTTCTTGACCCTTCTCCTCGTGCGATGCGTCATTTTTGGCCCACTTTTTTTTTAATTACTCCATCGTGTACAAATTCATTGCATGTACAGACATATCTTGACACATATTTAACACGTATACCTTTAACACTAATAACATTTTAAATACACTGGTGTATCCGTTTAGAACACACAATAAAAACACTGAAAATATATTACTTTTAACACAAAATCTTGATATATTTACACTTCACGAATTTTGATCACTAGACCGCTATTAGGCCTATCACACGTGACCTCTTGATCTCCCGTCTCCAAGGGTGAAATTTAGTAATGTCGGCTTCCTATCCTCTCTGAATATGAAAGTCTCGAATCATCTACTTCCTCCCTGCAATAGCACTCCTTCGAATCCCGTTCTTGACGATCTGCTATTTCTCTGACACGAACGGCTCCCCTTTTAGATCCTATTTATTGATCTTAGCGAAAGTCTGTTCTGTTCACGGTCCCCTTGATAATCTATCGGTGACCTATGGATTTTTAGCAACTAATACTTCTTGCGTCTTAGTACTTTTGAATAGTTCGTCTGCTTTCTTGAAACGATGTCTATAGTTTCCTGTCTTCTTCTTTGCTTATTCGGTTCTCGCACTTCTAATCTTCTAGAATACTCTGCGAACCTTATTTTCTCTGTCTTTCCCTGCTCGGGTTCTTTAAATTAGATAAACTGTTTATCTCGCTGTTCCAGTACTTCCGTACGTTATGATATTTTTGGTCGTTTACTTAAAGACCTATCGCCCTGAGTCCTAATTTCGCAGCCTGCTTTGACTGTATTTTATGAACTTTTCACTGTAAACTTTTATACTGTCGGACCTAAATCCTGTAACTAGGATTTTCCTAATTTTCAACACGGCGATACTGTAATATTACTTCTTTGCAACCCTTTACGGATGCACGTAAATTATTGATACCGCGACGCCCGTGGCTGTCGGATATTTTCTATGCGATGTGATACAGCGTTTTTCCCCTCAAGGAAAGCTGGTATACTGTCTTCGGTGTGTTTCAGCGTGACGCCCCCTCACGGACTGTCGGAATACTGCATTCGGTGCTTATACTTGTTGCACAGTATGACCTCCCCTGAGGTTCATACGTTTGAAGACTGCGTGGTTATGATGCTCCAGCGTCACATCCCCTGGACGGACTAGTAACTGCATGATGCGTAGCGACGCCCCCTCTCGGCTCTTGGAATACTGCACGTACTGATACAGCGTGACGCCCCCTCTCGGGCTGTCAGAATGACTGCATGTTTGGTCTGGCTCTGCCAGGAGTTTTATACTCTTTAGTCACAAAAAGATAAAATCCTAGTCCTTTTCGTGACCAACTTTTGAACTAATTGTCGCACAATTATAAAAATTATATCTCCAGAAAGCTCGTCTTCTCAACGTCAAATGATCTCATTGCGCATAAGAATCGATCGTGCAATTCTGAGATATTAATTAATTTGTAGTCTTCAGCTGCGTGGGTGTTGCTGTTCATTTTTAAATTCCCCACTCCTCTGGTATCAGTGAATCCCCAATGACGTATGCTGCGTTTGCATTTATTTCCTGTGCAATTATTACAAGCTTTTTCTTTACACAAAAATCTCTAATCCGAAATGATTCACAGTACAGTATTTATTTACTTATTTTTATTCCTGCAAATGGGTTAAATTTAATTATTCTTCTTCTGGCACATCGGCGCTGTTGCCGTTTTCCTGCAAGCTAAGCTGGATTTCCGAGTCACGCTTCTCTGTCTTACAGTGAAAATTTTCCACTCGTTCTATTAATATCCGTGACCGGCTCCTTCTCGAGAAGTCAAGAGGCATGATCTCATCTTCTGAACACCTGGTCCCTGCTGCTTGCACAACGTTAGGCTAGAATCCTTGCTTAAAATTTCTCTATGTTACATTAGAAACTGTATGTTTCTTTCATTCCTTCCCCAAATACATGGATTCGACCCCTTTTGAGCCAATGGTACATGGGTTCATCTCACCCCTCCTTAGGTAAAATAAATTTTCGAAAAATTTTGAGGAAATTTATTTCAATTAATCTTATCTTTCTTTATTCGTCGAAGCCATCATAACGTTATCCGTACCTTCAGTTTCTTTATTCCTTTAAAGTTCCCTTCTTCTCTGGCTTGTCTTTGGGTCTCCTTAAAGGTCCCATTCATTCATTCCCCCTTAGTGGTCGACTACACTCAGGGTCATAAATTTCTTGTCACGTTCGGGTGTTTACAATTCTTCCCCAGTCTGGTGAGCTCTCTCCAAACTTGAGTCAAACAGTTTGTTTCTTTTCTTCTTTTCATAAGACGGACATCCTGTCGGTCTGTTTCTCTATTCATTACGTATTGTCAACCTAATGACCTTCATTTAATGCCTTACGGGTGCAAATGGCTTTACCCGTTACTTTATCATTATGGTTTTCAGACTTCAAGTCTGTAAAATTTCATTTGGTTTTTGAGAGCTTGGTCTAACCTCACCTGACTCTTCCTGGTTTTCTTCCACCTTCCTCATCTCTTCTTGAGATGGTATTTCACACAAAATTATTTTATTCCTCTTATTCTTTAACGGTTGCATATGGCTTAACCCGTTAGCTATATTGGAATAATCCTTTTCCTTCATCTCGCATCGAGATGGCATTTTCAAAGTATTTCTTTTTTCGACTCTTCCAATTCCATAGATCCTTCAGATCTCCCTTCTTTCTCTTCCTTTTATCATTCCCTTTCTTTTTACGAAGCTTCCAACTGAAATAGGCCTGAGCGTCCTCTTTCTCCAAGGCATTATACATGATCTCTCCTCCTCTCCTAGTTTCCATGGGGTATCTATTTTCTTGTAAACCGAATACCAATTGCGGTTTTCTTCCTTCTTCCTGTTTCTCTTCAAAGACATCTCCTCTCATTTTTTTTATTATTTCCAACAATCTCATCTTCTCCATGGAGGTTTTCTTGGCTCTCGTTGGCATCTGTTTCTATTTTTCTTTTCTTTCTTTGGCCATCCTGGCATTTTATCCTTAATTCAAGGATCTGTGCCTTCAATTTTTGTCCTTCTTCTTCTTCTTCTAATTGTATCTTATCTTTCTTATCCTCCTGAATTTCTTTTAGGTTTTCCCTTTCCGTTTCTGTGAGATTTTGAACCTCTGCTTCTATCGGTGCTTCGATGATAGTTTCTATTATCGTTTCATTCACTTTCTTCATTTCTTCAGGAGTTATTATTTCCGTTTCCCCAGTCTTCAATTCTTTTGTTATCTCCTGCTCTGAGATTATTTCTTGCTCTTCCAGCTTAACCTTTTCATCCAAATGATTTTCTTCACTTTGTAGCTCATTTTCATTTCGGCTGTCCTCTTGGTCTGGAGTTCTCATTTCTTTTTGCGTTTCCATTTCTTCTTCAGGAAGGATCTCAAAGTTTTGCTCAATTTCCACTGGAGTTATTGCAATTTCCACTTCTTTTTCTTCTTCTTCTTCTTCTTTAATATCCGATTCAGGCTCTTCTTGTACCGTGACTTCTTTTTCTTCTTCACTTTCTACTTGTTTCTCAGCTTGGGCAGCGACTTCATCTATGACTGGGATAGCCATTTCTTTCGCTTTGAGGTCCTCGACAAATATGTATTCATCATATTTCTTTCGGACGGTCTCTAATATTTCTTGATATTCCTGAATCTTGACTTTTCTTACTTCAGTATGAGTTTTTCCTACTTGGACCTTTAATGTTCCAAGGGTTTCCTGAACCTCATTAATACCCTGACTTATTTCATCTATCTTATAAGTACTTTCCTTATTTTCGTCCTCTCGTTGTTTTCTTTCACTCTGGAGATGCCCCTCGTATATACTTAATTTTCGATTTATTTCACCCTCGTACTTCTTTAAGTTCTCATCTACCTGCCCGGTAAACCGCTCAAATTGATCTTTCATGTCCTGCGCATCCTTTTGATTTTGATTTTTCATCTCAGTTACTTCGGTTTGAACTCCATCGACCTTTCCCTCGAGTATTTCTACTTGGTTCTTTACCCCTTCAAATTTGTCTCCTAATATCTTAAAACTTTCTTTTATCTCACCCCGGGAACTTTCACAAATACTCTTGTTAGATTCTATCTGAGCTTTCAATTCTTTCTGCACACCTTGGATCTGGTTTACAAGTTTCTCTTCACATGCTTCTACATTTTCTTTACATGCTTTTTCCATGCTATTTAATTTAGTTTCTAAATTTTCAAAATTTTCTTGACATTCAGTTTGGGATTTTACCATACTGTCCTTCAAGATCTTTATTTGGCCTTGCCATTCTGACTTAAGTGCCCCATTTTCATTTTCAATTTTACTTGTGATTTCCCCTTTAAAATCATTTAACTTCTTCCCAAACTCAGTGTCAAAACCTTGAAATTTGTTATCTATTTTCTATTCTAAACTCTCTCGGACTTCATTTGAACCCTTTTTCATTCCCTCAATTTCCGCCTTCACTTCATCGTTCATTTTTACACAGTTAGTCTCGATAGCTTCTAATTTAGTCCCCATGTTATCACTATTAGTTTTTAGTGATTCTAAACTTTGCTTCATGGATCCTAAATCCCTTTTATTTTCACTCTGTTGGCTGTCCAACTTATTCAAACTTTCATTTATGGATTTGAACTCTTCTTTATTTGTATTCTGTTGGCTATCCAACTTATTCTCTATCTTAACACTGTCAGTTTTTATAGCTTCTAATTTATTGTCTATAGCCTCCCACCTTTCATTACTATCGGCTTTTATAGCCTCCAAAAGCCCTTGCAATTCCTCACTCAAAACCATCTTATTCCAATATAATAATACAGTGGGCTACTCATGCCACATCGCTAAAACATGCTTGAGAGATGGTAACTGAACTTTTGTGTCCCAATTTCTTTAAAAATTTACTTTGGTACGGGTTTTTACTACAACGTACCCTTTTGATATCTTTATTCAAACTCAGAAACTTTTATGGAAGTATTTAAAATTCAAAATTTCGAAAAACCATTTTTTTATCAAAAATTTAAAATTTTGATTTTTCGAGAAAACTCGGGTTTTCCCTAGGAAAACTCAGCCCTGCGTACTGGGCGCCATGTAATATTAGGTGTATTTAGAAGCCCCACGTTGAAGCCACTATGAAATGTTAGGTAGGGGGTTGTTTAATCCAGGGCTGCTCGGTGTGAGTTTCTAGGGACCCATGCGGTCAGTTAACATTATACGTTGTAGCTATTCCTAACATTACTTTATTTTACATGAAATGACCGTCTTAAGTGTTCCTCTAGTTATTAATCCAAGCACATTATTTCTAAACCCCCATGTGCCCTTTCAGCAAGAAATATGCAAATCACAGTATGCCAGCATTGCTCAATTCGGGATTTTCGGGGTCGTAGTATGTTCTCCCACTCTGTGACTTACACATTTTGGATTAAATAGAGGATACACTTGCAAAAATAACAACAAAATCAACTCCTATTTTAAAACATTTAATTAACCAAAATTATGGCGCTACAAACGATAAAACAAATAAACTACTGACCAAAATCCTTCTACTTGTTCCAAGTGAACAAGGAATAACAAAAGAATTAAACATATATTATATCAAAACACATGGTTTCCTTTAAAACCAACAATTCATAATTATTTTTACTTCCATAAAGTATCTATCTTAAAGTTCCATATAACTACGAGCTCCTTTGGCTCGATACATTCCATAATAACGGTGTCATTTTTTTGTACACCTCAAATACTATTTTTATATTTTCTTATCATCAAAACAAATATATAATTACATTTAAAGTACATGTTAATTCTTTACTTAAATATTTGGGCACTTCACATGTTCTCAGCATTTATCATCTCTCTCAAGTTTTACAAATTCACCATAGTGATCGGGAAAATACCTGTGTACTCCAGAGTTATAAAGATTACTTGACAAAGTCAAAAACTATGATTACTCCCGGAATCTAGTTACCTTCATTTAACTCGTGGAATCCTACTTCCATACAACATTACAATAGGGATTGTTATTTATTTTATTTGTTTTATAAGACCATTATCACATAAGAAAACTACGATCTGAACTTGCAAGCGATAATTTCATCTACAAGGACCTCGGTTCAATTCCCGGGTCATTAACAACTTTTAAACACTCACGGTGTATTATTTACTTCTTACAGACGGCCTTCACCAACTCTCCTGCTATTAGGGTCTGACCGTTATACTTGAGCGAGATTTATGACTGGTAGGGTGACTCCCTGTCTAGTCTGCGGTTGGAGCTCTCCGCAATGCTTTTAAAACAAATCTTCCTTTCTTTTCAGTTCTATGGAGAGACCTGGCATTTAACTTCTTTTTTCACTTTCAACAATATTATTTAGCTCATAAACCACTTTCGTAACCTTGGCATTTATTAATTATAAAGGGTCCTCATTGATTGGGAAGAGTAATACACATTTTACGACGAATAATTAGGGGCTTCAACAACAAGAGGATTCTAGGTTCGAATCTCTTAACATGCCTCGGGAACCATTCCCACATTGGAGGACTTATACAAAATGCGATTTAGGGTCGGCCTGTGGCCTACATGACCTACGCTCAATAATACCATACATTTGCTCCCTTTTACAACATAAATAACACACACATGGCCTCGTGATCTATGTCACTATTGGAGGACTTACAACATATCTCAAATTACCGCAATCAACTACCCCTCATAAGTAATTTACCAAGTACTTTTAAATTCTACGCATTCCTAGCGTGACATTTTATTTTAATTGCGCTCCATTGCGCCATACATTATTTTAAGCCTAGCGTCTTCCAAAGAACTGATAAATTCCATATTAACAATTGATACATATCTCAATTTTTATATTAATCTTTTCCTTTGACAATAATCGCTCTATTTTAATAACATGCATTAATATCATGTCTTATACTTTTATTAAGGCTCCAACGCTCTTATTTTCATATCATTCAATTTAATCTTATTTATATTTCCTTTATATTATTATTATTATTATTATTATTAATACGCTTGCTTTTATAACATTCGTCAAATACACTGACATTTTATTCATACATTTCCTCTACAGGATTTATTCTTTCACATAATTATTTATAATTTCTCAAAATTCTATTTTTGTTCAGACCGCGTTCTTATTCTGTATTTAGTTATTTAGAAACATCCCTTTTACTCAAAAACTCCGGTGGATTTGTACACAATCATTTCCCCGACACCAAAACATAATGAAAATCTTTACTCACATGTTTAAGGTCGTTTCTTGACCCTTCTCCTCGTGCGATGCGTCATTTTTGGCCCACTTTTTTTTTAAATTACTCCATCGTGTACAAATTCATTGCATGTACAGACATATCTTGACACATATTTAACACGTATACCTTTAACACTAATAACATTTTAAATACACTGGTGTATCCGTTTAGAACACACAATAAAAACACTGAAAATATATTACTTTTAACACAAAATCTTGATATATTTACACTTCACGAATTTTGATCACTAGACCGCTATTAGGCCTATCACACGTGACCTCTTGATCTCCCGTCTCCACGGGTGAAATTTAGTAATGTCGGTTTCCTATCCTCTCTGAATATGAAAGTCTCGAATCATCTACTTCCTCCCTGCAATAGCACTCCTTCGAATCCCGTTCTTGACGATCTGCTATTTCTCTGACACGAACGGCTCCCCTTTTAGATCCTATTTATTGATCTTAGCGAAAGTCTGTTCTGTTCACGGTCCCCTTGATAATCTATCGGTGACCTATGGATTTTTAGCAACTAATACTTCTTGCGTCTTAGTACTTTTGAATAGTTCGTCTGCTTTCTTGAAACGATGTCTATAGTTTCCTGTCTTCTTCTTTGCTTATTCGGTTCTCGCACTTCTAATCTTCTAGAATACTCTGCGAACCTTATTTTCTCTGTCTTTCCCTGCTCGGGTTCTTTAAATTAGATAAACTGTTTATCTCGCTGTTCCAGTACTTCCGTACGTTATGATATTTTTGGTCGTTTACTTAAAGATCTATCGCCCTGAGTCCTAATTTCGCAGCCTGCTTTGACTGTATTTTATGAACTTTTCACTGTAAACTTTTATACTGTCGGACCTAAATCCTGTAACTAGGATTTTCCTAATTTTCAACATGGCGATACTGTAATATTACTTCTTTGCAACCCTTTACGGATGCACGTAAATTATTGATACCGCGACGCCCGTGGCTGTCGGATATTTTCTATGCGATGTGATACAGCGTTTTTCCCCTCAAGGAAAGCTGGTATACTGTCTTCGGTGTGTTTCAGCGTGACGCCCCCTCACGGACTGTCGGAATACTGCATTCGGTGCTTATACTTGTTGCACAGTATGACCTCCCCTGAGGTTCATACGTTTGAAGACTGCGTGGTTATGATGCTCCAGCGTCACATCCCCTGGACGGACTAGTAACTGCATGATGCGTAGCGACGCCCCCTCTCGGCTCTTGGAATACTGCACGTACTGATACAGCGTGACGCCCCCTCCCGGGCTGTCAGAATGACTGCATGTTTGGTCTGGCTCTGCCAGGAGTTTTATACTCTTTAGTCACAAAAAGATAAAATCCTAGTCCTTTTCGTGACCAACTTTTGAACTAATTGTCGCACAATTATAAAAATTATATCTCCAGAAAGCTCGTCTTCTCAACGTCAAATGATCTCATTGCGCATAAGAATCGATCGTGCAATTCTGAGATATTAATTAATTTGTAGTCTTCAGCTGCGTGGGTGTTGCTGTTCATTTTTAAATTCCCCACTCCTCTGGTATCAGTGAATCCCCAATGACGTATGCTGCGTTTGCATTTATTTCCTGTGCAATTATTACAAGCTTTTTCTTTACACAAAAATCTCTAATCCGAAATGATTCACAGTACAGTATTTATTTACTTATTTTTATTCCTGCAAATGGGTTAAATTTAATTATTCTCCTTCTGGCACATCGGCGCTGTTGCCATTTTCTTGCAAGCTAAGCTGGATTTCCGAGTCACGCTTCTCTGTCTTACAGTGAAAATTTTCCACTCGTTCTATTAATATCCATGACCGGCTCCTTCTCGAGAAGTCAAGAGGCATGATCTCATCTTCTGAACACCTGGTCCCTGCTGCTTGCACAACGTTAGGCTAGAATCCTTGCTTAAAATTTCTCTATGTTACATTAGAAACTGTATGTTTCTTTCATTCCTTCCCCAAATACATGGATTCGACCCCTTTTGAGCCAATGGTACATGGGTTCAGTATAACGAGTGGTTTATAGGAAAGGGGACGTCAGCCTAAGTAGTTTGACATCTCATATGTCCGAATCGTACCATGGGTTCGCGAGAATAGTCTATTTAAATGTTTCACATTCGCTTGGCCGCCATGTTCTTTTTATGGGCACAGCCGCGTCGAGTGAAGCAGAACTCTCCCTGCTCCCCTACTTCAGTGAAAGTGAATTTGAATTACCGCACTACTTGAAATCGGCATTACCTGCATTCAGAAGTCACAAAATACAACTTCCTATTTCTTGTTACAAGATGCACAAATCAAACTAGAAACACTATCGTCTACAATAATTAATTAGCACGATTGAAATATTATAAACGGCGTATCAATTGTAAACTCATTTTAACTTCACGTCGGTAAGAAGTAAGAGCTCTTCTCCGTGGCTCTGGCATGTTGTTATTTGACTCAACTTTTATGGTATATGGTATACCTGTGATTGAAGCATACTGCCAGAGTGACACAAGCAGTGGCGGACCGTGTAGGGGAGCTGCAGAGCTGCAGCCCCCCAGGCTATTTGACAATATCAATTTACACTTTGAACGTAACGGGGTAACGGTATAATTATACGGATCTCTGCTAGGCGATTAAAATTTTTCGCAAGTATAGGCTGGCTTGTAAATCCGCTTCCCCCCACGGCTGCGGCAGCTGCATCCTCTGCAGCAGCTTAAGAACTTAAATCGCACTTCCTGAATCCACTTCCCCCATTGCCAAAGCAGGTCATTAAAGCCTCTTAGGGAGCTGCACTCCATGCAGCATCGATACGAAGTGCCAACACATCTTTGGAAACAATCGGGTATACAGTTTACAAACAGCTCAAATATTGTACTGGCAGCGGTTAACTGCTCCTAATTCGTATTCAGAAAATTAGCAACTAATATTCTAATGCAATAAATTACAGATAGAATCATAATACTATCGCAAGGATAAGTTTAAATCGCAGCGGCTTTTGCTGTAACATGGCTAGATTTGTATCACTGAGTGGCAACAGAATAATCATAAGTAGAAGCAGGAAGTAGGCGCTCACGGCATCTGTTAGGTTCTAGCAGAACTAAGTCCATCTCCATCCCTTAGCCAGTGAAAGCAAGGAGGGAGACATTCAACCATTTCCATGACTGGCGCTATTTTCTTCAAGCACTTGTACAATCAGTCTTGCCAACGTGCGAATTATAGCTAAAGATTCTAAAGTAGTATGCTTGCGTGATTTTAACAAATACTTGCATATTATTTCACAGTAGATTTCGCCCTATTTTAATGATACCTAGCAATGTTCCTTGTTCTTACAAAACCGATTTATTTCAGACCAGTCTTAGAAAAAAATTCCGTTACTCCAGTGCTCTACACAAGCTGTGGAAGTTACCCCCTTGTCAACAATCGTAGTACGTGCTGTTGGAGTTTGTGTACGGTTGTGTGATTATCTTGTGATTGTGTTTCAAGTAAATAATGAGTAACACTGTGCAATTTTTACAGTCACTTCAATTTAGTAGTTTGACGCTTCACGAGAAATGTGATGTAAAGAGTAAGGGTAGACCAACACCTGTGTTAGACAGGCAGAAGCAATACACTAGGAGCTTCAATCCTGACGTGTATAAGAAATTTGATTGGCTGTGTGGTTGCGAGGTAAAGCATGCTTTATTTTGTTTTCTATGTATTTTGTTCGGTGGAGAATTCAGCTGGACTAAAAAGGGAATGACAGATCTTAGAAAACTGAGCGAAAAAATTCAGAAACACGCATCTTCCGGAACTCATTTAAATAACATGGTAAATTTTGCAGTGATAGGGAAAGTGGATGTACAGAAAAGCTTAAGTTCGGCATATCAACAATCGGTTGAGCGTCATAACAATGAAGTAACTAGAAACAGGGAAATACTTTCAAAGTTAATAAACTGTATTAAGTTCTGCGGCTTTAATGAGTTAGCGCTACGCGGACATGATGAGAAAGCCGATTCAGACAACAAGGACGTGTTTCTAAATTTAGTGCAATACACGAGTGAATTAAATTCCTGTTTTCAGAGTCATTTAGAAAGCTCGACAACATTCAAATGAACATCGAAAAGCATACAAAATGACTTGCTTAGTTGCATGCTGGAAGTATGTCGTGAAAGAATCTTAGCTGAAATTGAGGATGTAGATTTCATTTCTCTTCTTGCCGATGAAACAACCGATATCACTGAGAAGTTGCAGTTAGCGATTGTATTGCGATATTGCACTAATGAAGGCAAAGCAGTTGAAAGATTCTGGGGATTTTTTGAGTCAGCTGGTCAGAATGCAAGTTCAATATATGAATGCATTGTTTCTCAGCTACACATAATATTGAAAGACAACAAGGGAAAGTTAATTGCCCAGAGCTACGATGGAGCATCTGTGATGAGTGGCGCAATAAATGGCGTGCAGAAGCGAATCAGGGACGAATACATGAATGCCTTTTTTATCCACTGTTACGCCCATCAGCTGAACCTGATTATGGAAAGAGCCGCTAAGCAGAATACAAAAGCTCGAGTATTTTTTGCCAATTTGTCTGCTATCCCAGCATTCTTTTCGAGATCGTCGCACAGGACATCAGTTTTAGATTCGTGTGTGTCCAGGAGAATACCGTCTGCGGGAGCAACCAGGTGGAATTTTCGAGCTAGAACGGTGAACACTGTGTTTGAGAAAAAAGAAGCCCTAGAAGAATGTTTTACTGTGCTAGTCGAGTCAGATCGTTCGAGTGATATTACAGTTAACGAAGCTAGTGCTCTTCTTCGGACACTGGATGATCCAGAATTCAATTTCTGGCTCCGTTTATTTCATTGCATCATGCCTCATGTGGACATTCTGTACCAACAATTACAGTGTTGTCAGATCGATGTAGGGAAAGTGCGTAGCTGCGTTTCGAGTTTTGTTGAAACTGTCCAGAAAGTCCGAGACTCATTCCATTTGGATAACAACGCTGACGAGAGTGAACAACCTAGAAAGAGACGGAAGATCGGAGGAAGTCAAACGCGTATTGCTGCTGCAAGGGAAGTTTGTGACGTCATCAACAATCAAGTCACATCGCGGTTTCAATTTGTTGACCATTTAGTACTTTCTTCTCTTCTGCAAAACGAAAAATTTGAGATACATAAAAACTCATTTCCGGAAGGAGACTTACGAGCTACCGTACGTGTCTTTCCGATGCTCGAGCCGGACAAACTCAGGACCGAACTGACTATATTGTATCAAAGAGAATAATTTCGAAACATTGGTGGTGCTGTAAAACATTTGAGTTTCCTTCTCACTGAAATCTTAGGTCCGTCATTTACAGAGGTCGTTAAACTGTTACGTATCGCTATCACCCTGCCTATGACTACCGCTGAACCAGAACGCTGCTTCTCGTGCCTCAAGAGGATCAAGACGTACCTCAGGAATGCCATGGGACAAGAAAGACTTACTGCACTTGGAATGCTGTCTATTGAGAAGGGTCTGATAAACAGCATACCGAATTTCAATAACCATGTCATCGAAAAATTCGTCACGTTCAAGACTCAAGCTGATCTACAAATAAGGTAAGTTAATGCATGTGCATGCAGCCCCACCAACTACGATATAAGCCAGCCGCCACTGGACACAAGTAAACAGTTCCCACCTTGACCACCAGCACTCATACCTCAAAAGGCTAATACAACTGCAGGGGTAGGATTTGACAGCTCCAGTAGTGTCAGTCATTGCTCTGCTCTCCTTGATATCATGTGCTTCGGTTACGGTTGGCCGTGCAGTTACGAAAGAATTAGAAACACACCATTCTTAATTTATAATAATAGTACAGATAACGCACAATGTGCAGATTTCATACATTAACCTCGGCAGAAGTCAGTTAGGGAGGTTTTTCTTTTGTCACAGTAAAGGACGTGGTATATATCATAAAGTTTCTAACACAGATTACAAATGCACTGGTCTTCTGGTTGGTGGTAGCTCTTGTTCTGGCAGATAAGGTGGTGAAAGCCGTGCACGGCGAGTCGCGTTATCATAAGTCCGAGCTCGTAGTCGGCTCGCATCCAGTCTCTATTTGTCATTGCGTCGGTAGTATAAAAGTCCATCCAGATTTCTTCCATTTTCGCTTGTCGTTCACTGAAGAATCGTACAGTATATATGCTGAAGTAGATGGCCGTCCCAGTTGATGACGCAGATCTTCAATGAAAAATGTTTGTCTTGTCAGTACATACACAAGTCTCGATTTTGTAGTTTTTGAGCGGTATAGTACTCGCTTCAGGAAATTTGCTTTTATTCTTTCTATATCTTCTAGGTTACTTTTTCAGCTGTTCCCATATTACGTCTAGTCCGTACGTCACGATTGGCATTATCTTTAGTGGGAATAATTTCATTGCTGTATCTATGGATAGCTTATGAATATTTTGTATACTATTTGACGCAATTGTAGCTGCTGACGCTCTTTCCTCTATGTGCTTGCTGAATGCCGTACCATTTGTCTGTAGGGTGATCCCAAGGTATTTAAACTGTTGTGTGTTTGTCAGTGGATTACCTTGGTATAATATGTTGTCAGTATCTACTGGTTTTCCTCCTTTCCTGAAAGTCATCTTTACTGTTTTTGTTTGATTTATCATCAGGTCGTTTGTCTCGGACCATTCTATTAATTTGTTGAAGGCTACTTGTAGCCTGTCAATTTTCTGCGAGACAAGAACCATATCGTCTGCATAAAGATACCTTCTTACATCTTCCGTGGTGATGGCTTTCATAACCTCTGCGGTAGCTACAGTTAACAGGAGGGGGCTCAGAGGGTCCCCTTGCAACACACCGTTTGTTTGGTCAATTGGGTTTGATTTGGAGACCATATCATCAATCACGATTACATTTCTTGCAAGTATGTTTCTGACGAGCCTTGTCACATGATTCCTCCCAGCAAATTCTACTAGTTTTTCCATAATGAGCGTTCTGCTTGATAAGTCGAAGGCTTTAGTATAATCAATGAAAATTGCGTGGAGATTTCCTCTTGCGTGTCTGGTAGCTCATATATATCTTCTAGTAAGCATCGGATAGCTTGCGTTGTTGACCTTCCCTTCCGGAATCCAAACTGTTCTTCGGGAATGGCGTTCTCAGTCAATTTGTATAGTCTCTCTGTAATTAATGTTGTCAGTAACTTGAAGCATGTGCACTCCAGTGCTATGCCCCTATATGTGTTGGGGTCTGCAGTGACACCTTTTCCTTTGTGTAATACCCTTAGTGTTGCATGTCTCCAAGCTTCCGGTATGTTGCCCTTTCTTAAGCATTCATTGAACAGATTTACCCATTGTTCTTTTAGGAAAGGAGCAGTAGTTTTCAAGTGATCGTTATATATTCGATCTGGACCACAGGCTTTGTTATTTTTTGTCTTTTTATAGCGTTCTCTATTTCTGTTAATGTGAAGAGTTGGATAGGAAAGTCACATTCCTCTTTATGTTGTTCAACTTGTGGTCTCGTTTCCTTACATTGCAGAACTTTCTTAAAGTGTTCTTCCCAAGTTTCAATTGGTATGTATCTTCTGAAGCATGGCTGTTCCTTTGTGACTGCTTTGTACCATTTTTGTTCGGCTCTTTTTACTTGTTTTTCTTCTTCTTTAGCCTGAAAAGCAGATTTTGCTTCCTTTATCTTTTCTTTGTATTCTCACTTTTTCTTTGCGTAGAATTGCAGATCTGCAGTTGCTTTTGTACTTAGAGCTTGTGTAAAGCATTTACTGCTATCTTCCTTGCTTCGTAACAGTTTGAGGTGAACTAGGGCTTTGATTTCCTCCTCGGTTTTTCACTTATAATCATTGAATTTTGAATTTGATGTTTTATTACTTCAAATGCCTTATTCAGGTCACCATCGCTTAGAGCATCATCTATGTCTTGTGTGTTTTTCCCGTCGAAGCAGCTCACGTCAATCTTGTATCTTGGTGTATAGTTACGGTTCCTTATGTTGTCTTGTGCAGTAGTAGTACTAAAGTATATTGTTGGATCTACTGGTAGATGTTTCCGTGCTACGATGTTTTTCAGAACCTTTTGGTTTGCTACACTCTCAGTTGTAAAAACAAGATCTATTGTACTGCTTCCTGAATGACTAACATATGTCACTTCGTTACTTTGGTTTATTAGGTTCAGTCCCTCTTGTCTTATATAATCGACTACGATGTTTGTTTTGAGGTTTGGTATATCTAGCCTGCAGTTTAAAGCTCCCGCTATTATCACAGATTTGTTTCTGTCTATAAGATTTATACCTGCAGCTAATTCATTTATAATTTCATCTGGTCTCTAGACAGGTTGAAAGTAAACAACAATGAAGGCACAGCGGAGCGTATCCACTACTATGACATTTTCTGATTTCATTAACGTTTTGAAAGGTGATAGTTTCGGTTTCAATAATAGCGTTATACCACCTATGGGTCTTCTTCTTTGGCATGTGTAGGCGTATGAGTGAATGCCATAAAAACCTTCCGTACTCCATGTCGTAGTAAGGAATGTCTCTGTAAGTGCTACAACATCGTAAGGTTCGAAAAGCTCGTCCGGTATCATCGTTAAAGCTTGCTTTAAGCCTTCAGTGTTCTATAGGAGGAGTCGTATAGTTTCTCCGGTTTTGTCTTGGTTTTTGCAGTTATCCTTATTGATGCATGCTGCCATACGATTCTTGTTTTCACCACTAGATAGCACATCAGATTGTTTATTAGAAATCAGGTCCTTCGGTAAATATGTGGCCTCGAAAAAGAAATCTTCTAACAAGCACCCCTTTTGGCCAAAACTCTGGTTTCTCTAATTCAGCGAGATGATAGATAGATAGATATATAGATAGTTTTATTATTTACATTTGATCAAATACATGTATACAATACATTTTTGATATAGGACACGTCAAAATTTACATCTATAAAATAAAAGTACTAATAGGTATATACAGTAATACTAATACTATAACTATTTATAACTTATTATAATAACAGATCTTAAGAGATACAATCTTATTGGACACCTTATTCCATTATCATAATATGAAAACTTAATTCTATAAATACAACAACTTACAGCTAGGTATTACAATTAAAATAGAAAAGTAAAATATAATTATAGATTTCATCGCTCCTATACACTAAGATATTCAACTACAGAGTAAAAGCAATGGCACTGCAGATAAACTTTCAACATTCTCTCAAAGGTTTTTATTTTTGGGGAAAGTTTTATATACTGGGGTAGTTTATTGTAGAATTTAACTCCTGTGTGATAAGTTCCTTTTTGATATATGCTTGTGTGTGTGTATGTGTGTGTGTGTGTGTGTGTGTGTGTGTGTGTGTGTGCGTGTGTGTGAAATATGAATGTTTTGATTTTGTCTTGTGTTATGCCTATGAACATCATTGTTTGTTTTAAGAAAAACATCCTTATTCATTAAATCCTTTTTACAAAACATAATACTTTCAAAGATATATATATATGCAGGGCAGAGGGAGAATGTTTAAATCTTTAAACAGAGGTCTACATGATTCTCTAGTGTTTACATTTGCCATTATTCTAATCGCCCTCTTTTGTATACTAAACGTGCTTAGTACATCTGGCGACATACCCCAACATATGAACCCATATCTTAAGTATGAATGGAAATAAGCAAAATAAGTATTTCTTAATGTGCGCATGCTAGTGCAGGTTTTCAAAATACGTAACGCAAATCACATCGAGTTCAGTTTAGTATTCAGATATTGTATATGTTTATTCCATTTCAAGTCATGTTGTATCCATAGTCCTAAAAACTTTGTTTCTGATTTATTTTCTATTTGATGACCATTTAATGTTATATTGGGCTTCGCAGGATTCCTATTCTGTATAGTGTGGAAATTTAGACATACTATTTTTTTATAGTTTATTATGAGGCGATTATCTTGTGACCATTTGGTTAACTCTCCTGTACCGGAGTCAGCAGACTGATGTATGACCTGTTTAGTTTCACCTTTTATTACGAGTGTTGTATCGTCCGCAAACAAAATTTCCTTACGTGAATGAACGTTCTGTGTTATATCATTGATATATAGAAGAAAGAGTAGTGGGCCCAAAACCGATCCCTGGGGTACTCCAAATTTAATAATTCCCTCATTGGACAATGTTTCATTAAGTAATTTGGTTCTATCATCTTTGTGTCTCAAGCTTACTATTTGTTTACGCCTTGTTAAGTAAGACTCTATCCATTTATTAGCTAGACCTCTAATACCATATTGATTTAGTTTTGTAAGGAGGATTTTATGGTCAACAACATCAAATGCTTTCGATAAATCCAAGAATAGACCAGTTACATGTTCCTTATTGCCAATTAATTTCAGTATACTGTTAATACATTCATAAATTGCTGTCTGTATAGATTTTTCCGTTCTGAATCCATGTTGTGAGTTTGTTAATATTTTATTTTTTTCTATAAAACTTTTCAGTATACATGATTTTGTCCACAATTTTTGCAATACCAGTTGGTAAGGTAATAGGACGATAGTTATCTAATTCGTCTTTTGAACCGTTTTTGTGCACTGGAATTACTTTTGATAACTTCAAAATATCCGGGTAAGTTCCTGAGAGATTTGAACTGTTTATTAAGTGTGTAAGTGGATTTATTATATTTTCTGCACATTTCTTTAAAATTGCATCAGGGATGCCATCAATGCCAGCACAAAATTTATTTTTTAGCTCTTTTATAACTATTCTTACCTCTTCACTTGCGACATGATTTATAAATAAAGAATCACTACATATATTTATTTTATTATTAGAATTTAGTGTATTTACCTGTGATTTATTTAATAATTTTTGTGGAATTTCCAGAAAATAGTCATTGAAAGTGTTTGTTATTTCCTCTGGATTATTAATCACTTTATTATTTCTGGTCAGTGTAATGTTCCTTTGTATTTTAGCAGATTTTCCAGTTTCTTTCTTTATCACGGACCACATAGCCCTGTTTTTATTAGATGATTGGGAAATTAAATTATCATTATGCATTTTCTTTGCTGGTCTTATTACCTTATTTAATATGCTAGTGTATTTTTTGTAGTATAAATTGAATTCAGGTGTTGTGCGGTATTGTTTATATAATTTGTGTAGAAATGTCTTTCTTTGACATGAATTTATAATTCCTGTTGTTATCCAATTGCTAGTTTTGTTGTTTTGAACAATTCTTTGTCTAAAGGGGAATGCTGTTTCAAAATAGTGTTTTAGGGTACTGTTAATTGCATTAAATTTATCATTTACATTTTCTAGTTTATAAGTTTCTGACCATGTTTCCTTATTTAATAAGTCATTGAAATATGTAACATTTGTTTCAGTGAATGACCTGCACTTTGATTTTACTCCATTATCATTATTATTGATTGTTTCGGGTACTTCAAAACTCAGTATTTGTCCATGGTGGTCACTAAAACCCGGACAATAGACTTCTATTGAATGGTGATATTTATGTGTATTTAAAAAAAATTGATCAGGAGTGGTTTTACTAAATTTTGTTATTCTTGTTGGGGTATTTACTGTAGGTTTCAGTCCATAGGAAATTAGTAACTGTGTTAATAATTCCCAATTTCCATCAAATTGTAAGGAATCCACATTTACATCCCCACAAATTATTATATCGAAATTTACTTTGATCATGTTATAATAAATAATAATAATGTAATAAAATTAGCCTATAGACATCCCGTAAGGGCAAATGCCTCCTGTTTGCACAGGGACGTGCTCGTGATTAGGCTCCGAAGGTGAGCATTCTTGGGAGCGTTTGTCTTGTTACACTCACTGTCGTTGTCTTTCTGTCCTGTTTGGTGCATGTTGATTCCTGTTTGGCTCCAGCTGTCTCCATGCTTCCCTGTCTCTTGCCACTCTCGACCATTGTTTTCCTGCTTTAGCTCTAAAATAGTCTGCCCATCTGGTTTTTTGGCGTCCCACATTTCTTCTTCCTTCTCTCAGGTCCCGCATTGTGGTGCGATGCGTCCATTTCTGGTGATCCATGCGTGATACGTGTCCTCCCCATTTCCATTTTAGGCTTTCTGCCCTTTCTACCACGTCGCGTATGTTTGTCCTTCTTCTTAGTTCCTCGTTCCTGATTCTGTCTCTTAGAGAAACATTTAGGATCTTACGCTCCATTCTTCTTTGACATACCTGTAGCTGCTTTTTCAGTTTTTCTGTCAAGGACCATGTTTGACAATCATAAAGTAGTGTTGGCATAACACATTTGTCCAGGATTTCTGCTTTTGTGCTTACTTTTAGTCTCTTGTCTGTGAGTAAGAACTCAAGCGACCAAAATTTGTTCCACGCCAGTCCTATACGGCGTTTGATTTCACTCTCCGTGTCTTTGTTCAGGGAGATGCTTTGTCCTAGGTACACATACTGTTGCACATACTCTAGTGGAGATTGATGGACTTGAATTGGATCTTGAGTTCCATTTGTCATTATTTTTGTTTTTGTGGGGTTCATTGTGAGGCCTACTTCTCTGCTTATTTTGTCCAGCTCATTGATCATTTCTTCTAGTGTTTTTGCTGACCTTGCTATTAGCGTTATGTCGTCCGCAAATCTTAGATGTGTCAGTTTCTGGCCGTCTATATTTTGTCCGTGATTGTGCTTCCATTTTAGTTTTCGGAATTGATGTTCCAGCACACTTGTAAATAATTTTGGTGATAGAGGGTCCCCTTGTTTCACTCCTCTTCTGATTTTGAACCATTCTACGTCTCTTTCGGTTCTTACTTTTGCTGAGCTGTTTTGGTATATTTTACCTAATAACCTTATGTATTTGATGGGGATACCTTGTTGTTTTAAGGCCTGCAGCACATCTTCGTGCTCTACTGAGTCAAAGGCTTTATTATAATCGATGAAGGCGATGTAGATTTGCTGGTTGCATTCCTGTACCTTTTCCGTTAGTTGGCATATGGTTTGGAGATGGTCGATGGTGCTGTAATTGGACCTGAATGCTGCTTGTTCTGTTGGTTGGTTTTCGTCAAGTGTTTTCTCAAGCCTTTTACTTATTATCTCCATGAATAGTTTGTATAGGTTTGCAGACCGGCTAATTGGCCGGTAGTTGTTTATATTGTCCCGGGTTCCTTTTTTGTGTAACAATATAATCAGACTTTTTCCCCAATCTTCTGGTATTTCTTCCTTTGCGATGATCTGATTGAATAGTTCCGTGATTGTTGGTATTAATTCTTCCTCTCCGAAGATAAGGTATGCATTGTATATATTATCTTCGCCTGGACATTTATCCCTTTTCAAGCTTTGTATAGCCGTCCTTACTTCACTTGGGAGGATATTTGAGATGTCCTCTGTGGGTCTTGTGAGTTGGTTCATGAGGGGTAGGGTGTTCTGTGACGTACTGTAGTATAACTGGCTATAGAATTTGGTAGCTTCCTTTGAGATCTCTTCTCTTGAGGTTAGTTTGTGACCTGTGCTGCCTTTGACTCCCAACATCCAGTGCGTGCCTTCCCTGGTCCGTTTTCTTATTTTCTTTATTGATTTTGAGTTTTCCATCACTTCTTTGATTTGGTTGTACTTATATTCTCGCAAGTCTCTCCGTATTTCTCTCTCAGTGTTCCTGTTCAATTGTTCGTATTCCCTTTTTTGTTGCGGGTTTGTGTCTTTAACTGCCTTCAGTTTTTCCCTTTGTTCTATCATGTTGATTGTTGATATATCCAGCTTGTTTCTTCTTTTTCCCTGTGGTCTTGCTTCTTGTGATTTCTTGACTGCTTCATTGATGCATGATATTGTGTATTTGTATAGTTTCTGAGTGTCGTTCTCCTTCGGTTTGAGTTCTTTGCAGTTGTACCTCTTCAGTTCCGATCTGTATCGTTCCTTGCCTAGTAACGCTGGAGTAGCTCCCATTTGTTTAATGAAATGGCGTCTTTTCTTCTGGAAGATCATCTTTAGTCTTAACATCCGATGATCTGTGTCGAATTGTAGGCCGTTTACTACTTGTATATCCACTATTCCTTCCATTTGGTCCACCAGAATAAAGTCTATTTCATTTTTTTCGTTCCATTGGGAGCTATCCATGTCCATCTGCTAGATTGACTTTTCTTAAAGAAAGTGTTGACTATTTTCAATCTATGTCCGTGGGCGAATTGTATTAGTTTTTCTCCTCTTGCATTTCTGCGTCCGTAGCCATATGGTCCCATAGGTACCTCCTCCTCTGATTCCTTTTGCCCTATCTTGCAGTTTAGTTCACCCATAATAACTAGCCTGTCTGATTTGTGATTGTTTATTGTATCATCTAATAAGTTATAAAAGTTGTCACTTTCTTCCTCTGTACTAGCTTCCGTGGGGGTATATGTTTGTATTATTGTCATTACTTTATTGTCAATCTTTATGGATATTAGGGCAATCCTTTCTGATATTCCTTGTATCTTTATTATGTCCTTTTTATATGTTTCTTGATTAAGAATCCCACGCCCTTCTACCCTTTAGTTTCTCCGATGTAGCTAAAGATGTCCCCATTTTCCTTTTCTATTATCTCTTCCCCTAAGCGTCTCACTTCGCTCATTCCCAGAATGTCAATTCTGATATTCTTGATTGCATTTAGTAGCTCTATTTCCTTTTCATCGTTTCCCAGAGACCGTACGTTTAGTGTTGCCAGGATTAGATCGGTTCGTACATCAGGGGATTGTTCTCTTGTTTCCGTTGGGCTGTGGCGTGGTCGTTCTAGTTTTTTGCTAGCGCATCTTTCCAATTTTTCCACTGTCCATTTAGTAGAATTTTTTGGTAGCCTACTCTTACCTCCATGTTCCCTTTCTCCCTTTCCTCTCTTGCTATTTGCCTTAGTCCTGCTTGTATTTCCCTCTCTTTCATGGTTAGGTCGCTATCTATGTAAGTGTCTATTCCCCTTAGAGTGGACTTCTGTTTTAGAATTTCCATTTTGTCTTTGAAGCTTTTGCAGGTTATTCTCACAATTCCTCTTTTGTTCTCATCCTGCCCAATGTGGCTGATGTTAACAATTTCTGCATCTTTCGCAAGATTTATCATTATCTCTCTTGCTTTTCCCACTATTCTGACTTTGCCATCTATTTGCCCCAGCACTTTGTCTTTTAGTATGATATTATTTTTCCTATCTCTGCGTGTCCTGTATTCTTCTTATTCTGTCAGGAATTTCACTTTTTCATCTATCGTTAGAAGGTGTTATCGTGTCTTGTTTTCCATGTTGTTTATTTTTGTTTCTAACTTTTCGCGCTTAGCTTCCATTTGTTGCTCCCTATTTTCTATCTCGTCTTTTATGGTCTGTATTTCTTCCCGTGTTTCTTTTTTGAATTCCTCATTTGTCTTCTTAATGTCTTTCAATTCGGTCATTATGGCTGTGAACATTTCTTTTATTCCTTTTTCGTTATCTTCTTTACGTGACCTTCTGCTCGTTTGTCCACCATCTGTGTCGGATGAGTCAGAGTGTTCAAACCTCGCTGGTCTTCTGCTTTGTCGCCGTTTGTTAACAGACATTTCTTGTCTTGGTTCCCACGTAGTTGCAGTTAAATGGTTTCAGCCCAGAATGATTCGCTACGAATGCCTTATTACACTTGTGACATTTGACAGATTTTTGACGAGTATGAGTCACTGTCATATGCCAGAGATGGCAGTTGTATGTTCTTTTTGCTGTAAGGTGTTCACAATGGTTTGTTGTTAAACTATGCACTTTGTAAATTATTGATTTTTGCTATAACGATTTCTAATATGGCGGCACTTGTCACAAATATCCAAACATGGAAAAGATACTATTATTTTATATTTAATCGTGTGAGGAAACCTTTACTAACAATTATATGATGAGTGGACACGTAATTCAGTTCGCATATACTATAATAAAGTTTACACTGGCACTGTATACACACGGAATTAGCTTCTGAATTTGCTCTTGATGAAAACACGTCTTATCTATGCAATGTCATCTATGAATATTGAGTAACAATTCTAATTTATCTATAAATAAAGGAAACTTTCCTGACGGAGAACGGTATACGCATACAATTATTAACTTAAACTGCTGTATTTATATGGCAGAGAATTCAAAATCCTGTTCCATAATTAGATAATCATAAGCTCTTAACTGTTCATGATCTAAATTCTTTATTAAAAAAGAGCAATGCTAACCTTAAAAGCTTCCCTAGATCCTAATGTGTTGAGCTTTTCACAAACAACTCCCTCGGTTATGTTGTTGCGTAACAGAAAGGTTCGAATTGCATTTTCGGTCGTTCCGTTCATAGCCCTGCCCACATACAACCATTCTTAATTTGCATGCTATTATTAATTTTTCTGTTCACAATTCACAATATGACATCTGTCTAACACAAGTAGCGGTGCTTTACTTATGTGTAGACAGCACTATATCATCCCTGTGATCCCCTCTGCCTCCCGCGGGGCACATGCTGCTATAAACAACAAACACTGGTGCAGCCATGTTCCACGGCACTCTTATCTTAAAAGGCTAATAATTCATAGTACCCAGAAAGGGGGCTCTCGTGTAGCGAATGGGGCAAATTTTTAAATGGAAATTTTCTCGCACCATTTTTAAAGGTGTTTCTATTTACTTTGCCACTGGCATCGTGGCCAAAAGGCATTCAGGAAACACCACATTCGCATATTACTAAGGAACTTATGAACGTATCAATTTTGCAGTAGTAAACTGATGAAAACAATAGTTGCCATGTTGGAAAAGACAAAGGCAATGCTGCCAACTTCACTTCACCGCACTCCCCTGAAGCAAGTCTACACTTCGCATTCTCATGAAGCCACTGTCTGGACGAAACTATTGGTCGCTCTTGGGTTAGATCACTGTCTGGACGAAACCATTGGATGCTACAGGGTTATAGACCCCTGTTGGGTGAAACCATTTGTTACTGTTGGGTTAGACCACTGTCTGGACGAAAAGTACTGCTTGTACTACAAGCTAGGGGATCAGGTTAGGCATGTTAATGTGCTTTTTTTTTAACGCAAAGTCTTAACACCGCACTTCCCGCACTAATTTGGCACACCCCACCTTTGCCTCCATACTTGCCGCACTAGAAGCAGTTCCTTGACTTATACTGAGCACCAAGTACTGAAAATCTATTCTCAACGCTAGACGCAACCATGTTGGCAACACGTAAAAATTGCTCTAACACCCCCTAGCGAAAGACAGTTCAACTCCATCGTCTGGTTTCTACAGGAACATTTTGTTATTTTCATGGTGGCTCGCCCAGTACACTACACGAGTTCCAAGAAGAGTTCTGCTGAAGAATGTTTATGTTAACAAGGTTTCTCTGCACTTCATTTGAAAATATACTCAAAGTCAGCCCTTATGTTTTTCCAAGACTCATCCTCACGTCACAATACATTATGATAAGACTATCTTGTACAAATTGTGATCTGCTTCCACATTTAAATTACTCTAAATCAACATTTCAACTTCTCCCATAGCTTTGCTCCATAATTTTAGTTCCATTTCTGCATGTATTAATTGAAGCTGTAACAATAGTTTGTTCTTCCGTAAGCATTTTATTGAAATTTAATTATGGTTACAACTGACTATAACCTCTACCGTAAATCTAAGTTGGCAACACTGTGATCAAAAGTGTATTTTAATTTTATAAGTTGGCAATTGTTTTAAACCAGAAGAAGATGTACAGCTAATGGCGGAATGTATGTGTAAGATATTGTCTGTGAAATCTGAAGCCATCAGCCATCAAAATTGTATCTATATTGAATGTAGGGAAGTTTTTGATAACTCATAAACATGTGTTATGCTGTTGAGTCAAAAGGTATGATATTGTCGACTTATCTAATATGTATTTTTCAACTTGTATTTGAATGAGGTTATATGTTGTATGGAAGCACACCTTAAGTTTACAAAATGTTCATAATAATAGAAGAAGTTTGTAACTGAGAGTGTAAACCATTATTGTATTATTTCTTTGTTTGCCAGGCGCCTTTTGATGATACTTGCTGTTTAATTTTTGATAAATAAAAGGACGTCATACATATTGACAATGACTTGACCATTCATCCCTGCTCGGAGCATAAGAATTACAACAGGTTATCGGCCCAGATACCGCTCATACGTCAGACACGCCGAGCATTACGGGATACAATTTGGACGTCGAGAAAAAGTCAGCCGAGTCAGTCGTCGTCGTCCAAGTCAGAAGTCGTCAGGCCAGTCCAGTCAGCCGAGAAAGTCCACGTCAGTCATCGCAGACAAAGTCAGCCCCGTCGAAGAGGACGTCAACCACATCGTCAGCCCAAGAAACGTCAGCTAAGTCAATCTAACCTCAAAATGTCAGTCAAGTAGCCTATACATGAGTCAGAGTAAATTGATAAAACTATTTGAAAATAGATAGTAAAATCTTGTGAAATCAAACGTTTGTAAATTTGTCATATTTTTGAAACTTAATTTTGCTTTTTAAGTCAAGTCATGGATAAAGTAAAGGTTCATTTAGAAACTTTGACAGAAGATTTGCATGGAAATGTCAATTATGATTCTTGGCGTTTCAAAATTATTTTAGCTATTTGAACAAAAGAATGTTTTGATATTGCAACTGGTTTGACTGTCAAACCATCAGGTATAAACTCCGATCCTGTACGTAATTGGATAAATAAAGATGTAGAAGCTCAAGCGCTTATAGGTTTAAATGTCAGTAATAATATAGCGAAAAAGCTAGTCAAATGCCAGACTGAAAAACAAATGTTAGATAAGCTAGAAAATGTTTATGGTAAAAAGTCTGATATTACTGTTGAGGGTTTGCAAAGCAAATTTTTTGGTTATGTTTTTGACAGCCAAAAATCAGCTGTTGAGAATTGCTTGTAGATTCAACAGATAGCCGAAGACCTGTCATCAGATGACGACAGGGTGAAAGACAGTTGAATCATGACATGAATGCTGAGTATGCTACCACCTAAGCTGCACCATTTCAGAACAGCCTGGGACAATGTGACAGGAGCCGACAAAACTATTGAAACACTCATCGAAAGATTGAGCCTAGAAGAGGATCGACTCAAACCCTGTGCCAAATATCTTGCCTATTGTAAAGAAAACTACCCTTGCCATATGTGTGGACAGAAAGGTCACTTCGCAAGAGACTGTACTAAGAAGGATGACAACAAAAATGGAAATGAAAGTCAGAACGGAGTGAACAGAAGAGCACGAATCGCCCATACCGCACACTAGCGTCAGTGGGACTGTCAACTGCAGAGCTCTACAGTCTAAATTCGAAATGTAACACACGAAATCACTGGTACCAGGACTGTGGAGCTACACAACATATGACATAACACAGGAACTGGTTCGTCAAATTGATTGAATTGGAAACTCCATCTCCTATTGTCATCGGAGATGCGACTGTACTAGAGGGTGTTGGCATCGGCAACGTTCAACTTGAGGCGTTCAACGGAACAGAATGGTACAAGGTCATCCTCGAGGATGTGCTTTATGTGCCTAAGCTCAACTACAATTTGATATCTGTCAGTCAGATACTCGACAGAGGTTATGTCCAAACTGCAAACAAAGATAAGTCAATATTTGAAACGTCTGATCATCGTGAAATTGTGGCCATGACAGTCAGAGAAGGTGACCTGTACAGAATGATGCTACGCCAGGAGAAGTCGGAAGCCTGTATGGTAGCCACCTCGATCGTAACCTGGCACGAGAGGCTCGCACACCAAAACCTGAAGTATGTGAAGGATGCTTTGGACAGGAATGACATTCCATATGTTGATGATTGGAACGAGAGAGTCTGCGAAGGATGCACCTACGGTAAACAACATCGGGTATCTCACCCACTGAACGAGAAGGTTGCTACCCAACCATTGGATCTGGTCCATGTAGATATTGGAGAGATAGCGACACCATCGCTAGGAGGAGCAAAATATTTCTTGCTTTTCAAGGATGATTTTTCACATTTCCGAACAGTATACTTCTTGAAGACGAAGGACGAAGCCGCAGCCAAACTGGATGTTTTCATGAAGCTGGTGGAAAGCCAATTCGGAAGAAAGGTGAAAATTCTAAGATCAGATAATGGAACCGAGATCAAGAATGC
Organism: Meconema thalassinum; assembly: GCA_946902985.2. Taxonomy (NCBI): domain Eukaryota; kingdom Metazoa; phylum Arthropoda; class Insecta; order Orthoptera; family Tettigoniidae; genus Meconema; species Meconema thalassinum. Next base: position 113,558,073 of record OX336389.2, on the reverse strand, counting down.
CAACACACGTAAGCTGCTGGAGGAGCTAGGTGTCTTTCACACTTTTTCAACAGCTTACACACCAGAACAGAACGGAAGAGTGGAACGTGAAATGAGAACAATTGTAGAGTCAGCAAGGACAGCAATTCATGCACGAAACCTGAAGGACAATTTGTGGGCAGAAGCAGTGAACTATTCTGTGTTCACGATCAACCAGACTGGCACAAGTTCAGTGAAAGGAAAGAGTCCAGACAACCTATGGTTTGGACGACAGGTCAACATGAACAAACTGAAAACCTTCGGATGCGACTGCTACGTTTTGACTCCCTACCAAAAGAGAAGCAAGCTTGACAAGAAGTCTAGGAAAGGTATATTTGTTGGATACGACATTGACTCTCCATCCTACAGAGTCTATCTGCCTGAAGAACGTGATGTTGTAAGTTCAGACAATGTCGTGTTTAATGAAGGAGAAAAAGATGAGTGAAACCTGACAGATGTTGAAATGGCCATGAACGAGAACGAGTTGATTGAAGAAGATGAGTATGAAGACAGCATAGACCTGAGACAAGACAGAAACGAAGAAAGAGATGAAGCCAGATAAGAAGAAGAACAACCTAGAAGACCAGGACTACGCAATCGTCAAAATATTCAGCTACCTGCCAAACTATCAGACTATGTCATGGGCTACCTCCGGGGAGGAAAGAGTGCCAACTTAGCCATGATAGGAGATATCCAGGATATCTCTATTTCCAAAGCGTTGAAAGATGCCAAGTGGCTGAAAGCCATGACAGAAGAATTTGAATCCTTACAGAAGATGGAAACTTGGAAATTAGTGAAATGTCCGGAAGCAGTTCGACCCCTGACCTGCCTCTGGGTGTTACGAGAGAAGCCTGATGGGAGAATGAAAGCATGACTGGTAGCACGTGGCTTTGAGCAGGAAGAAGGAGTTGACTATTCAGAAACATTTAGTCCAATAGCAAACCATGCTTCAAATAGACTGATTCTACCGGCCGCGGTGGCCGAGAGCATTAACGCGCTACCTCGTGTCTCGCTGGCATCGGGAGAGCGTGGGCTCGAATCCCATCTCAGCCGTCCTGAAAATGGTTTTCGTGGTTTCCCATTTTCACTTCTAGGCAAATGCCGGGATGGTTCCTTCAATAGGTCCACGGCCGATTTCCTCTCATAATCCCTTCCCTGACCCGTCCTGAAAAGAAAAATACATGGCCATTGGCTGCATTAATAAAAAAATAATTAGACTGATTCTCAGTCATACCGCTACTGAGAAGATGAAACTTGTTCCCTTTGATGTGAAGACAGCCTTCTTGCACGGACACATGGAGGAGAACTCGTACATGTATCAACCTGAAGGATTTGAAGATGGTACTGGCAGAGTCTGCAAACTAATGAAAAGCATATAGAACAGAACTATCTTAAGTCCAAAAAATGCAATTTTGAGTTAAGTTAGTCCTACACTAAATCATATGGTTATCTAGTGGCTGAACACACTATCTTATGTCTGAGAAACACGTGTATTGAATAATATGCGAATAACCGAACTAGCTTATGTACATCAAGAAGAAAATGCTTAGTGCAGAACGCGTTCATGTCCATGTTAACATCGTTCTGCCTTAACAAAGCTACAAAGGAAAGGATACAGAACTATTCTAAGTCCATGTTGAGATACTTCTGCTTTTTGTTAATGCAATAACGGGTGATTCAGAACTAACTCAAGTCCATGTTAAGATACCTACTCTGACTGTATTGAGTATGAATTGTTGGTGCAGAACAATTTTAAGTCCGTATCAAGCTATCCCGCGCGATAATTCGCGAGAATTCGATAAAACTGTCAGTGAGAAATCACATTAAATTGGTCTGGAACATTCAAGCCGGCAGTACTTATCTCCGGAGCTAAACGTTGTTAAGATGTATGAGCTTTATGAAGAATATTGTCTTAGGAATGGCATTGAAAAGAAGGGAAAGCTATCAATGTATCGTCACATATTCAATTCGGAATTTAATCTAGACTTTTTTCAGCCGAAAAAAGACAGATGTGATTTGTGTGAAAAATACAGAAATTGTGAACAAACTCCAGAACTGAAGGAGAAGATGGTCGAACATGAGAAGAATAAGGTTGCTGCAAGAGCTGAGAAGGAAATGATAAAACTTAAAGCCCAACAAGATGACACACTTTGTGGTGCTGTTTTTGATTTGCAGCAAGTGTTACAAGCTCCACATGCCGATATTTCACAACTGTACTACAAGAGGAAACTATGTGTTTACAATCTGTCTGTGTATGACTTAAGCTCTCGTGAAGGCTGGTGCTACATGTGGCCGAGTGTAAGGGACAGCGTGGCTCCAATGAAATCGCTTCATGTGTGAAAGAATTCATAGAGGAAAATGTGAGAAAAGGCAAGAAGGACTTTTGTTTTTTCTCGGACAACTGTGGTGGTCAAAATTAAAACCGTAATATGGTTTCCATGTACATATATGCAGCTGTACATCACAACATCAACATTCTGCATCATTTTCTGGAAAGAGGACACACCCAAAACGAGGAGATAGCATCCATAGTGTCATAGAGCGATCGGCCAAGAAAATTCCCATATACACGCCAGGGCAATGGTATGCAGTCGTCAGAGCTGCTAGAAGAAAGAATCCGTACAAGGTGGTAGAAATGGAAGACTTCCAGGATTTTCTCAAGTTTCGAAAACAGGTGTTCAGTGAAATGAACAAGCACACAGACGGAAAGGCAGTGAAATGGCAAAAAGCCCGAGTGATTAAGGTAGTTGCAGGAGAGGAAGAGAGAGTTTTTGTAAAATATGATTATGATGGCGATTTTGAACCCATTGGTCTGGAACCTAAATGAAAGAGGCGCTCGCTACTCAGGAGCATACAACTAAAGAAGGCTTACAAGCAAAATGATCCACGATTGCTAATCACTTCCAGAAAATATGATGATTTAGTCAGTCTGTGCAAGAATTTCGCTATTCCAAAGGAATACCATGATTATTTTTTAAGTTTAAAACATGATACTTCTGGAGTTGCCGATGATGAAAATATCGCTATTGACAGTGATTAAGTAGTTACCACACTTAATGTAAAGTGATGTCAGTGTAACAACAATTATTCGAAGATGGTCTGGTGTAGTTGAAAGTTCAATAACGTCCATGTTATGCATAGCATTCTGGTTTGTTTTTATCAGTAATCCTGTTTTATAGACAGTTGAGAAAGAAATATTAAGATGTATTTAAACGAGGTCATAAAATTACTAGTTTACTAAATTATGTAACATATTGATCGTAATAATAATAATAATATTAAAGGTGGTTTGCCGCAAAATTGTTATATTATTCACGTATTGTATATTCAGTCATTGCAAACATTCCGTACTTCGATCTCATCGATCCTCCGTAAAATACATGACTGTCTTTTTTAGGTTTTGAGTACCATGTCCGTTCAATTTGGATCCATTTTCCAGAAAACTTCGTGCAGAACTATCGTAACTTCCTCTTAGGATACTTCCACACCAATTAACTCCTATTGCAGCAAAGCAGAACTATCTTAACTTGGAGTTGAAATAGTTTTGCAGTGATCACTTCAATTCCATGCTAACTTAAGTCCACTTATTTTCGAAAAAATAATGTTTTTTAAAATAAGAGGCTATACGGAGCTATTCAAACGTCAAATACAGTTTAACAAAACAAAAATTACAGGACAAGTCTTTCTGATAAAGAAGTTATTCAGAGAGTAAATGTTCTCCAGCCTCTCCTGAAAAGTTGTGTTTTAGGACTTAAGATAGTTCTGTTCTAAGGTGACGATATGGACTAAAGCAAGCACCAAGAAAGTGGAATGAGAAAATATCAGATTTTCTTGAGAAGAAACTTGGACTAGTGAACACCGACGATGACTCCTGCATTTACTATAACGAGAAGAGAACTCTGATGATGGCTCTTTTCGTCGACGACGGGATCATCGCTGGATATAATGAAAAAGAAATCTTTGAAGTCTTGGATGTCATAAATCGGGAATTCGAAATCACTTACCAACGATCAGTTCAGAAGCAATTCACGTACCTAGACATGGAAGTCAGAATAGAGAATGAAGGAATTTTTGTATGTCGACGACGGGCTCATCGCTGGATATAATGAAAAAGAAATCTTTGAAGTCTTGGATGTCATAAATCGGGAATTCGAAATCACTTATCAACGATCAGTTCAGAAGCAATTCACGTACCTAGACATGGAAGTCAGAATAGAGAATGAAGGAATTTTTGTGAACCAGCCTGGATACACCAGAAAGATCATCAATCGTTTTCGGTTCGACACTTGCAACCCAAGTTCAACACCCATGGAGAAAGGAATGGCGGCAAACGAAGAAGATCGAATCAACGACAGACCAGCGCCACCTACAACTCCATATCGAGAAGCAGTGGGAAGTCTACTCTACCTGGCTACAATATCCCTACCGGATATCTGCGACGCAGTGAACTACATGAGCCGCTTCAACGGTAAAGCCATGCAGAGCAACTGGAAAATGGTGAAGAAGGTATTTCAGTATTTGAAGGGAACTCCAGACTATGGAATTTTCTTCAATGGTGACGACAAACTTGTGGCATATACAGATTCAGACTGCGGTGGGGACACCGTAACAGGGCGCTCAACAAGTGGTGTTCTACTGTTGAGAGGAGGACCAATCATTTGGTACACACAGAAGCAGCGACTCGTTGCTACGTCAACAGCAGAAGCAGAATACCGAGCAGCTGTCTCATCGATAGATGACATCAGCTGGATTAAGAGAATTGGACTGGAACTCGAAATTTTGAAGTCAGACAAACCAGTCACGCTGTTTGTTGACAACCAGTCAGAAATCCACATGCTGCACAATGCACACGAGGGGAAGACTACAAAAGGAAAGAAACATATAGAGATTCCATGCAAATTCATCCAGGATCACGTGGGCAAAACTGTTGCTCTCAAACATGTCGAGAGCTCCAAGCAACTTGCTGATATCCTGACCAAATCCCTCAATAGAAAATTGTCTGAATCGTTTCGTTGTGAAATAATTAAGGAGGAGTGTTGAAATTTAATTATGGTTACAACTGACTATAACCTCTACTGTAAATCTAAGTTGGCAAGACTGTGATCAAAAGTGTATTTTACTTTTATAAGTTGGCAATTGTTTAAACCAGAAGAAGATGTACAGCTAATGGCAGAATGTATGTGTAAGATATTGTCTGTGAAATCTGAAGCCATCAGCCATCAAAATTGTATCTATATTGAATGTAGGGAAGTTTTTGATAACTCATAAACATGTGTTATGCTGTTGAGTCAAAAGGTATGATATTGTCGACTTATCTAATATGTATTTTTCAACTTGTATTTGAATGAGGTTATATGTTGTATGGAAGCACACCTTAAGTTTACAAAATGTTCATAATAATAGAAGAAGTTTGTAACTGAGAGTGTAAACCATTATTGTATTATTTCTTTGTTTGCCAGGCGCCTTTTGATGATACTTGCTGTTTAATTTTTGATAAATAAAAGGACGTCATACATATTGACAATGACTTGATCATTCATCCCTGCTCGGAGCATAAGAATTACAACACATTTTCATCATATGATATCATAAATCTATTTTTCTCGGAATCCATTCGCGCCGTTTGCTGTAGTGATGTTCAACATGCAAATGGTCACTTTAGCGCGTTTTTCTATGATGCCTTATTTCTGAACTTCCACATGATTTATAACCTCCGGTATTGAAGATATCAGTAGTTTTTCCATTTACTACTTTCAATGCTATACAAGATATCTGGATCATGAGATTCACACTGTATCCTACTTTCACCACCTCCACTTTCACACCGCAACTTTCGTTTCAACTTTGCCATACCATTGTATTTGTAGTGTTTTTGCTTCAATGGAAATGTGCTCTTTTGCCGTTCTGGTGCTCCATTTTAAAATTATGATTCAATACACTAGAAGACTTGTCGCATTTAATTTTCTTCTTTCTTAACTCCGCCACTTCATAGGTTCTGTATTTGTTGCTATGTCTCTATCATCTCGGGCTCTATCATACATGTCTGAAACACTGTCTGGTAATAAACTAGAAACTTTGTAATTTGTATACTTGTACAACTCTTGGATGACTTCTGTTCATGTCTCTTGTCTTTATATTGATGCTTTCTCTCATCATCCTGAAAACTGTCTGGATGCTCTAAATCGCCATCTGCTTTATGAAAATACTTCTCATATTTAACAACCTTGATCTTTCTGAACTCTTCCTCTTCTTTCTTATATAAATTTCGAAGTTTTTTCCTATCATCAAAATAACTGTCTCTACCGTATTTTTTTTAATCGATCTTGCCTTCTTTCTTTGCCTTCTTTTTCTCCTTCGTGTCACTTTTCTCCAGCTTTTTTTAAAACTTCTTGAGTAATTGTCGCTTCTGCTTCTTCGAAAGGGACTTTAATGATTCTATTTCGCCTTGATTTAATTTACCATTATCATCATCACTCTCAGCCAAATCCTCCGACACAGGTACCAGAGGACATATTGTACATAGGACACTCCTTATCCGTGTTAATAAGCCCCGATTTATGTTCGACGATGTCGAAATGTAAATATTATATTGAGCCAGTATGAATTCATCCCTGGTGATATTTTCCTAGAACGAATGTGTAAGTGCTTTGCCACAGCACAGAACGCACCCAGAAGCCAGCCCCAGCTTTGTCATGATATTGGATATTCTCTTGACTTTGGAGAATCATGCTACTATTTTTCCTGAGCATATTTTATTAGATATTTTGCTTCTATGAGACTCAGGATTTTTCATTTTGTAATTCAGTATGAATTTACCACATTTGTGTGTAATTAAATATTTACGGTAAAGGTATTTACATGTCGGATATGCGAGCTGGACCTAATTAGTCGCTAAACGACTTGAGTACTTCCTTGAACCCGGGACGCTGATCCGGCATCTAGCAAACCACGTTTCGAGTCTGTCGGGGACGGACGCATCTAAGTTTAGGTCTGTTAGGCCCACATTTCCAAGTCCACTCAGTTGAGTGAAGAAAGTATTATCTACAAGCATCGTGCATCAAGAGCACATTAGTGTGCTAAATTGTAATTGTATCGCCACGTTGGACACGTATAATTCACGTCTGTGAAAGAGTTTTTGTAAATTTGTGAATTTTGTAATTTGTAACATTTTCGACGTACCAGCACGTGGAACACACATTTTCAACCACGCTGCTAACATTATCAAAGACCTCGAGGTGGCAAAAGTGAACAGTGAATATTATTCAAGCTACATTAAAAGCACGCCACTGCTGCAAATAAACTGCGACGAGTTGTGCGCGAATTTTCTACCGCCGATCGCAGAGATATTATGCGATTTTCAGTGTTTGAAAAGTAATTAAGCCTGTGAGCCGATACCATCTGTGTATCGTAACTTCAGTGGCAGACCTATCATTGCCATTTTTAATATTGTCTGCAAGTGAATAAAGCCTGTGAGTAATTTATAATCAATTGTGTAACATAAATTCTGTGAGAGAAAATTACCAGCACTTAAACATAAATTCTGTGAAAAACACGTGTGAATTGTTCTTCAAATTATGCATCACTTAGTCAACCACGTGTACGATATGTTGCTACTCTCATTCGTAATGTGTGACATGGCTTAAGCTACCCATGTGAGGGAGATGTCCTGAGATAAAGCTACACTATGTATTGGAACCTACGAACCACGAGGGACTTAAAAACCATGAGGAGCCCATAATGAGAACCACCATCATGAAAAGGAAACCACTTAGAAGGAGACCACGAGGATGCAGGAAATGGTTAAGAAGAGGAAAAGGCCAAGGATGGGTAGCCTAGGATGTATTTATTCCCTTCTACCACGAGAAGTTGTATACCTCTCAATTCCGAGCCAGGAGTGAGGTGAAGTACTAATGGTCCTGTGAGTTTTGTATTCTCTTTCTTGTGCGTTTTTATTATTATGGTAGACTTAGTGTAGAAATCAACCAGATCTTTGACAACCAATTAGGTAGGGTTAGTAGTTTGATCCATCATGTGCCTTAATTCTTCAGAATGTTTCAATATTGTTGAGACACCGTGTATTTGGATTTATTCCATTGGTGCATTTCTTTTGGGCGTAATAAAACGTCAAGTCTTGAAACTCATTAATCTCATAGCTGCTGAGCTATTTTTTATCAGCCTAGACTAATCATAACTGGATGAACTGCCATCCGTATAAATACTCAGGGTAATTTTTGGACACCCTGTTCTGGCATTTTATTTAATTTATGCCACTATCTTATCGCCGTATCATTTGGTGTCATTGAGGATTAATCACCACATTTATAAATGGATTACTTGAACCATTGTGGATCTCTGAAGGCACTGAATTCTGACAAGGGAACGGATTGCTGTGTAAAATTCTAATCTGGTTGAAATATAGTAAACAATATTCCTACAAAGTTGTACAATGACGTAGTGAAAATCACACGGGCCACTTTCAATTTTGAACGCCAATATTGAACGACGAAAACCTACCGGGTAACGGCATGAGCGGGGAGGTGGGAAGAGGTAAAGCTGACCTTGAATCCTAGCAGCATTGTTGCTGGATGGATTAATATCCACAACCATTATTGTTTTTGCCGGGAAAGTACTGAGCGATTTTGCAAGGCTTATTCCGAGGCTTATTATGCGAGCCATGTGTGTGCCGGTAATAGCTAGTGTTATTGTATTGCCGAGCCGGTGCTAGCTCGTGTTATTCTTGTGACTGGAAGTCACCGATCTTGTGATGATCTCAGAGGAGACTCATTATTATTGTGTATTCAGACTGTGTCATGGATTATCATCAGTATTCTACATAAAACCAATTAGGGAACCTAAACCTACGACTATAAATCATGAAGCCTAATTTATCTAAACTATTTAAACTAATTAATGGTTGATGGATTGATTGATTGATTGATATAAGCTTGAACCTACATTTTGCTTGCCTACTGATGCCATGTGCTGAAGCATTTCCCAGAGGGAGGTGATATTGGATTAAGCTGACACTTTATTTTGGACCGACGGAGTTGCGGCCAGACCAAAAGTTCGTAACTGGTGGAGCGCATACTCATACAACATAAGACGTGGTTATTACTACGCTGTTGTCAACATAATTTACACACATTCAGATCACAATGGAGGGCATGCAGCGCCTCTTTTTGTGTAGGCAGGATTTACAATAAGAAAGCCTTTGTGTTCAGTGATTTATTTATATGTTTACCTATCTTGTATCCGTATTGTTGTTGTATATATGTTGTAATCAGATATTGTTTTTTATTGTTAGACATTGGTTGTCATATTAGCTTGTGTCGTAATTATTTTGTTTACGGACGCTTCTCGCCGTAATTTTTCATCATATAAGGACATAGCCAAATTAATTCAAATAAAATGTAAATACGAAAGTGGTACCATCATAACCTAGGCCTTGCTTTGCTGTCCCGTTAAATGTAAATTCCGATCTTAGTCACTTGTTTATAATTGCGTAGGGATTACCTTGCGTGCCACATTCCAAGCCTTGTTGTTTTCTTTCCCTGTATCAAAGGACTTTCGAGAAGGTTTAACCGAGCTTCATTTAGGGCCCTGATCTCTTCATTTATTTTATTTATTAGCTTTTCGGATTAGCCGAACAAATCCTTCGAAGTAGGATAGGGGTTTGTTTTATTGAATAAACATGTTCACGAGATTTTACTTAAGCCTGGAGGTTTTCATTTCTTAGCTTTGTGTTTGAGGGTGTACTTCTTTGGCTGGCTATGACATATCCTCCATGTATGGACCTGATCCCCAGGGACCATAGTACTCGTGCTACGCTAGCCTTAAAAGAAGTGCATCCCATCCTCTCAGGTTGTGTGTTTAACAGATGGGACTGTCTGGACTACCATTTCGGTTGATGATACCCCGGCAATCTCTTCTGACGAGCGCAATATGCCAGAAAAGTGTATCAAAATCAGGGTCATTAAAGTACTATATTTGAATATGAAACAGTTTCTCCAACCAAACAGAGCTAATTCATTGACCAATTCGATAAGGATAGCTTCTCACACGCGCTCAAAATCCAACATGTCGGACATGAATTACATGATTTGAAAGTTGACAATGTATATTGAATCAACGTTTGTAGTTACAATCCCAAACACAAAGACAAAGTCAGCACGAACCTTTACGGAAACAGGAAAATACTATGAAATATGCATGAAATTTAGGAATCTACGTCCAGAAGTTTGCAACACACCATCCTTATACCGACATGGAAAGTGTACACCCTTCGTTTGCATAAACAAACTGCAGAATATTACAAAGTAAATAGCACACCTTTATATCCACAACTCCAATTTATACATAGGGCATTGCATTCGTAGGATTTTGCCGACAATTTTGGTGAATGCTGCTGTTAATCTAAACACACTAGAACGTCATGGTGCAAATCGACAGGCTGTAAACATATGGCATTGCCAAGCAGACAAAGCGCATGCGTGGGTCAGAAAGCTTGTATAGCACATACAGGAAACTCAGCGCTTTTACTCCGATCACTAAATTCAAGTGACTGAATCTCGGCAGATATTTATGAATATGTCTGTTCAAACATAAAATAAAGTTACAATTATCGTCGAACATAAACAGCCGTATGCAACTCACCTATAATGGTAATTGAGACACTCGTATGGAAATTATAAAACTCGCTTCGCTCGTTTTATAAACTTGCTCGTGTCTTAATTATTGCCATTAGAGGATCGTTGCATAATAAACTAACATGACATTTTACACATCTCACATTACGAACCTAAATACCGAAGGGCTGGTCCCTAATCTCAGAGTCGCCTTTAGAGTTATCTTCACGAGGAGCATTAAACTTTCTTTACCACTCGAACTTGTATTCTGGCACATCGTCTTCACGTTCGCGCTCTTTCTTCGTTCCAGGAGGTGGCTCGTACATAAAATTAACAATTTATCCTTGCTTTCCTTACTGAGCACGGCCCTGTTAGTATAAAGGTCCTGCTATTTCTCATACTGTACACATAGTTCGTCTTGTGTCTTCCTGTATGAGTCGGCATTCTGCTCAACCATACATACTCGCTTAAGATTGTCCATTGGTGGAAAAACTTCTTACACATGTAATTAGTGAATCCTTTACCTATCCTGGCATTTAAACGAGAAAGGCTATTTACATCAAACTTTAACACTATCTTCTTCTTTTTTCTTCTTCCCAAAGCTGCCAACTTCACCAATTATCAGGATCGTGCAACAACTACAAAATCTTCGTAAAATTCACAATAAAATCGTACATATTAATCAATTTCATGAATCATGCATATTTTGGACATCTGCAATTATAGTTTACTGAAGCTTTTATTCAGTTCTTCATCTCGACACAGCAATTCCTCACAAATTAGGTAATACGGTATATTATCGGTTTTCCTTGTGTGTAAGTACTGTTGGCGATACTGCTATTCCACTTGAAGTTTATTTTCAAGCTCTGCCAAACCTTTACACTAATGCCATCTATGACATGCTTTTACTCATAGAACTCGTTATTACTGCGCCCAAATAATCAACAAGCAGAAAAAGGGACATTTTCAGTTTTACGTGACGCGATCATGAGCCACGGGACCTCCGTTTTACATGGAATCCGAACCATAGAACATGGCATTTCACTATGAAAATCTCACATGCATTGACCGGGAATCGAATCGGGTCCACCGTGATGAGAGGCCATCAGCTTGACTCCTGCGCCACCACGCCACTATTACAAACAGGACAAGTAGTTCCGTGAAGAACTAAAGCCTATTTTCATATATCCTACATATGTTAAATGTCTCTGTCAACATACAAAATTTTAGTTTGATTGCTGTAATAGATTCGTAGATATTGGCTGTTTGCCAAATGATGAACACTCTACACTCGCACTCCACACTCTCATGTACACTTGCACTCGATCACTCTGTCCACACTCGAAGTGTAAACACTCGGTAATTTGGAACGTATCTGCACTCGCTCTCCCTGGGCGCGGCGCGCGAAGTATGATCGCTGGCGGCACGAACAGCTGACCGTCTCATGTTTACATTCGTTGCGATCTGATTATCGCGAATAAGAAGGGGTGCATCGTGTATTTGGCTCTGGCAACTTAAGTATGTGAGAAAAGTAAGCTAATGAGTAGCCGTGGGATGTAAAGGCGTCCATGTCTGATGGATAATATAATTTGCAGCATTTCTTCCCTGATAGGCCTACCTGCTACTGCAGTGTATTGCTTAAGAATAAATCCTACATTTATTTCTTTAGCATTTTACTTCCATTTAGTCCAATGAGATAGTGCTCAATCACTTGTTAGTGGCGTAAAATTTATTACTGGCCTAGGCTACCTACTGAATAAACTGGGAGTTAAGCTTTCAATCTCTTTCGTTGGGGAGCATTCCATGAATTCTGAATCTCATCCCACTCCCATTTCCTTGTGTAGTAGAGGTGTACTGAAATCCCTATCAGAAGGTATTGGTAAGGACACAATAACGATCCTGGTACATAATCTTGGAGAACCAGGTTCAATTCCCGATTAATGCATGGTCGACATAAAAAAAGAGATGCTGTGGCTCAAAATTGTGAAATTTGATAGTATTGGTTTAACGTTTTCTATAATTGCAACGGTTTGAGATCCCAGGGTGCTAGAATTATCCCCTGGCAGGGTTCTTCAAAATGTCAGTATATAAACAGACACAGGCCTCTTGCATATAGTAGGCTAGACATGGGGCCTTATAGGCTGCACCACATACCTGAACAATCATAACTTTTCAGGCCATGTTAAAACTACTAGCTTGAGAATAATTAGCAACCACCCTGTTATGGTACAGCTTCCAAAACCAAGAGTCTGTATTCTTACCTGCGGTAAATGTTTCCCAGCTCGTCAAAAGAAGATGAATAGGACGTGTGGTATAACTCCTGCATCGTGTTGACTGCGTTAAGTGTGGTACTATACTACGGAAGCCATGGATTCCGTTGTGCACACAAGTAATGGCAAGAAATGGAAAGACTAACTAGTCATAAATAAAATTTTAAAATTAGTACTTTTATTGTATTTTTGCCTTCTTTCTGCTATTTTTCTAAGAGTTTCCTGAACCAGTGAACACTGTGCCCACATTAAGCCTGCTTTATATAGGGAGTATTTTCACAGCTAGTGAATAACTTAATTATTAGTTATGACAAACATACACAAACAAAGGCAGCTAAGTCACTCTGGTGTGTTGTCCAAGTGCCATGCTAGCTTTCAATTCATCCTAGAAAAAGCAGGTTTTAGAGTCTATTTCAAATCGAGCAGCATGCATTCAAATTCTAGCATGGTATATTGTTTTTATTGCTCATTTCAGATTAACTGCATTCTGACTAGTTGACAAATCAGTGCATGCGACATGCATATGAGAGATGCATTGAGACACTGACTCGCATACACACAGGAATGCCTTTCTGTTATTGCCATTGTCCTAGAAGAACAATGTAATCCAAACAGGTTCAGAAAAAGTATTTTTTCAAAAGGCATAGAGTAACTTACATCAATCATTAGGTAGCTTCTAACAATATAATACTTCCACTCCTCAGCACTGAAAACTATTCTTAGCGTTTTGTAAAAAAAAAATAGTTCTACAGTAGTATAGCGGGACAGTCATGCTACATTCTTGGAACATCCTTAATCAAATAATAATAATGTTATTGGTTTTACGTTCCTTTAACTACTGCAGTTTTTAGAGATGCCAGGGTGCCAGAATTTCCACCCAAAAGGGTATCTTTAACATGCCAAAAAATCTGTGATACGACTCCCTCTCATTTATGCACCAACTGACTGAGCCAGGATTCAATCCTGCAACCTTAGGAACAGCAGGCGAAAACATTACCTCTGCGCCATGCGCCTAAATCAGGCAGCACATCCTGTTGAATGAAAACAGGCCTATTATGCAAAATTGTGATGTACCACATGTTGTACCAATGTTGAAATTTTTACTGTTTATAAATACTTTCAGGAATAAAAGGTTGGAACATATTTAAATTAATGTAAACTGTACAGATATGATTTTGAAATTACATTTCATTTCTCTATTTTATTGACTCTTCATATTATACATTTTTGTTTTCTTCATATGTATATTGCAGCAATTCCACAAGGGAGGTCTCCCATTTCTTCAGTCTTGGTATAAATCCTGTCCTGGATGCAGATGACATCGACAGGGTTGCTGGATGGAGGGGAGAGAATGTAAATGTTGTCAATATAATGGGGCTTATTATAAGCTTCCTTGACAAATTCCTCACCTGCCAATGTAAAGACAGAGATTAGCCAAATTAGGTCCTTAAAAACATTTCAAAATTATGCAGTCATAACATAAGGAAAAATTGTTATACATGCACTTCAACAAAAGTTTGGAACACTTGCATACAGAGTAGTCATACCATATTGTTGCTTCATTGGAGGAGCTTGGACATTGTGGTCATTTAGCCCCGTGTACTTTTGTGTGTAGGCCTATGTACAAGAAAAGTCTGAAGGCTGTAGTAGTGTGTGTATTTGTAATTCAGGTGAGGATTGGGAAGAGGGTGGCCATGGTTTAAGTTAGGAACCATCCCAGCATTTGCATGGAGTCGAATTGGGAAACCACAGAAAACCACTTCCAGGATGTATGAGGAGGGAATCGAACCCACCTATTCTAACGAGGGAGTTAGCACAAGTTGCGATCGCAATTGCAAAATAGTTGTGGTTTGCAAGTAAGAGTTTTACATCTACATTGCAAATAAGCGCACAATATTTGCCATGGACAATTACACTGCATCTTACAAGCATGCGCATGTTCAATCACCGAGTTAAAAAAATGGGTTGTTGGCAGCTATGGGCAAAAATTACGAATATAAACAATAAATTTGGAACAGAGGGAATTCTATTCTATTCTTATCACAACTACAATAATTGTGGTGACCAAATCCAAACTGCAGGGGCGTAGTCACCGTATGTACAATTTCTAACGTCACGAGGGCAATTATTCCAAATTCTTGTTCCTGACACGAGGAAAGAGTTACTGAAGGCAGCCACTGGACTGTAGCTCGATATGATGACTTCAGGCCAGAGAGGTTTAAAACACCGCCAGGACATATTTTTGATGTTCAAACACAGTGTGATTTGGAAGACTGCTTAATGCTGTTATTCTTGAAGTGAATGAGATAACTTTGATAAGCAACTCTGCTTCCGGCACTTTATGCTCTGGTGACATGTTCATCCTCGTAATGTGAATGTGACTTTTTCATACCTTGTGCTCTCGTTTCATCATCAGAGTGATATTACGTATTTAAATTAGCAACCCTGGTCACTACTGAACCTCATATATGTGCTAAAGTTCGTAAATATGTGATGTTATTTATTGCTATTTTAAAGACGGCTGCCATGTTTGGACAGTGCTTGCATCTCGTTCAACTGTCATCAAGACTCACTCTAGCGGCATGCACCGAGACGGGCACATTGTTGCCCACATGTGATTACAAAATCACTGTTGATAAAAAAATTAAAAAAACAACATCGGGAGGCGTTAGGCTGAAAGCATTGTCAAAACTCATTGATCTGGCCGCGTTAGGCCGTAACCATTTTCAAGAACCATTGGATTGGACAAAACGAAGGTTAGAATGGTTACGTACAGGTGTGGCCTGGCCGTGCGCAGCTAGCTGGGCATGGCTGACACAAAACCATTGGTCTGTGCGCGTTAGGCTGTCACCATTGTCATAAACCAATGGATTGGACAAAACGAAGGTCAGGTGTAGATGTGGCCTTGGCCACGCGCAGCTAGTGGGGCATGACTGACACAAAACCATTGGTCTGTGCGCGTTAGGCTGTAACCATTGTCAAAAACCATTGGATTGGACAAAACAAAGGTTAGAAGGTCAGGTGTAGCCTTGGCCGCTAGCGGGGCACGGTCGACACAAAACCATTGGTCTGTGAGCGTTAGGCTGCAGCCTAACCATTGGATTGGACAAAACGATGGTTAGAAGGTCAGGTGTAGGTGTGGCCTTGGCAGCGCCTTGCTAGCGGGGCACGGTTGACACAAACCCATTGAACTGGGCGCGTTAGGTTGTAACCATTGTCAAAACCACAGTTGTGCAAAAAAAATACACATATTTATTACAGCGGAGCGATATAGGCCTACTGCATAGTAATTACAGAGCAGATAAAAACACTCATTTCAACCGTGGAAAAAAATAATCATTATAGAAGCTAAATATTGCACACACTAACCTAATTAGAGCGGTGAACTGGGGGCTGAGCACGAATGATGCGCACTAGAGACTGAACTGGGAGTTTCTTTGTGTTACATAGTACCGTAAGGGCGAGGTTGGCAGTATTGTTTTGATGACAGACCAGCGGATCAGTGGGGCTATCGAAGGGACTCGAATACTCATGACCGCAACTGATGATTGATTTGGACTAATGGCGGCCACAGCTGTAATTTTGGTTATATAAGTCGTGATCCTATTTGGGATGGTTGGGTGGATCACAGACGGCCGAGGAGGAAACATCTATTAAAACATCGTTCCCAGATTTATTTTTCATCGCTTCATAAGTTATTTTGGCTAATTCATGTATTATTGAGAATGTTATCACTCGTTCTATCTTCATTCAGCGCTACCATAATATTAAGCTACTGAAAAGATCTTACAGCAAGGAAAACAGATGGAGGTGACAAATATGTTTCTCCATCACAAGTAGAATGTGGAGGCAGTTTGTAGAGATTGAAGTACCGGTAGGCCTAGGCCTACATGGAATTCCTCATTCAACTAGATACAGACACTTATAACAAGACTGACTCACTCGCAGGAGTAACCAACTGTTATTTTGTGGGGAGGAATATCGAACTTATCTGCAGGAGTAGGGGCAGATGACCTCGTAGTTCCGCCCCCTAAAACTACAATAACTTAACTATCTGCAGTAGTGGCAATCTGGATAAATCTCCACATGTTGCATCCAATTGCCAGACGTTAATTGCAGCTAGCATAAATACAGTAATTAATTGGTCTGTGCTATAAAAACAAACTTATCGCCTAACCCAGTTTATTTAAGAGTTTAGTGCTTTTCAGTCGGTCAACACGAATGTACCCACTGACCGACTGAAAAGCACTAAACTCTTGTTTACTAAGGCAACACTGAAAATATGGCTTCAAACACCACAATGCCAGTTTATTTATTATTCAGAAATCACATATTCTTACCTATCTTGCAATTTTATATGACTGTTCAAATTTGCCAAATCACATCACACCCATGAGAAACAAAATCCGTTTTGAAAAAGAAGTTTCAGTTTTTCTTTTCACGTAATACTCCGTCATCGACACTAGAAAATAAAAAGGAAAACATTATGAGTAAATGTTTGAAAGGCCATGGAAAGTTTGGTTAACCTCGCAGGTTATGGAACACTACTAACATACAAATATCACATTGCAAGAATGTTAAAAAACAATCACCGCTATTGTAAAAGATAATTACTTACAATTAAATATAAGTATCCCTCCTTGTATCGTCTGAAATTCACAATTGATCATGTCAAGTGAGAATACAGATGTTCTGTCAAAATGGCGACATCACAGAGCCTGCGCCGAGTGAACGAACCGAGTCTGCACCTTCAAAATTGTCGCTATGTACACTCGCACTCGGCTCGTACACTTGCACTCGATCGTATTTGGAATACCACTTGCTGACGTCACTTCCGAGTGAGAGTGTGCAAGAGTGTACACTTTGGCTATTTGGCAAACAGCCATTGAGTACCATCTAATATTTCGGATGGTCACCATGTTGGATTTTATATATGCAGGTTTTAGAGTTATGTACTGTTACATGAAGATTATTGTGTACGTGTAGTATTCAAACTTCAATCGCATGATTAGAACACAAGAAGTAAAAACGAAATTTTAAAATTTCTCACATCTTCTGGTTATGAAAACAATTTGAAATAAATTAGATACCAGTGGATTAACATTTGTACAAGCATTTACTGTACCAAGTTTCACTGCACTCGGAGGGTTAAATTGCCAGAAACGTACATTTAAATATTTATATTTCGCGTCGCCGTCATATTGGATTTGTGATCACTAGGTTTCTGAAAGTCCTATAGGTGAACGTATGTTTAAAGCCGCTATGAACATAAAAAAATCAGTTTGATCGCTGTAATAGATTCGTAGATATTAGATAGATGGATAGATAGATAGATAGATAGATTTTATTAATTCCATTTGATCAAATACATGTATAGGCTACAATACATTTTTGATATAGGACACGTCAGAATTTACATCTATAAGATAAAA
Organism: Meconema thalassinum; assembly: GCA_946902985.2. Lineage (NCBI taxonomy): Eukaryota > Metazoa > Arthropoda > Insecta > Orthoptera > Tettigoniidae > Meconema > Meconema thalassinum. The sequence continues at coordinate 113,539,728 of OX336389.2, read as the reverse complement.
GTACTAATAGGTATATAATACTAATACTATAACTATTTATAACCTATTATAATAACAGATCTTAAGAGATACTACAATCTTATTGGACAACTATTTACACCTTACTCTATTATCATAATATGAAAACTTAAATCTATAAATACAACAACTTACAGCTAGGAATTACAATTAAAATAGAAAAGTAAAAAATAATTATAGATTTCATCGCTCCTATACACTGAGACTTTCAACTACAGAGTAAAAACAATGACACTGCAGATAAGCTTTCAACATTCTATCAAAGGTTTTTATTTTTGGGGCAAGTTTTATATACTGGGGTAGTTTATTGTACGAGTATAACTTAACTCCTATGTGAAAAGTTCCTTTTTTATATATGCTTGTGTTTGTGTGTGTGTGTGAAATATGAATGTTTTGATTTTGTCTTGTGTTATGCCTATGAACATCATTGTTTGTTTTAAGAAAAACATCCTTATTCATTAAATTCTTTTTAAAAAACATAATACTTTCAAAGATATATATGCAGGGCAGTGGGAGAATGTTTAAATCTTTAAACAGAGGTCTACATGTTTCTCTAGTGTTTACATTTGCCATAATTCTAATCGCCCTATTTTGTATCCTAAACGTTCTTAGTACATCTGGCGACATACCCCAAAATATGACCCCATATCTTAAGTATGAATGGAAATAAGCAAAATAAGTATTTCTTAATGTGTGCATGCTAGTGCAGGTTTTCAAAATACGTAACGCAAAGCACATCGAGTTCAGTTTGGTATTCAGATATTGTATATGTTTATTCCATTTCAAGTCATGTTGTATCCATAGCCCTAAAAACTTTGTTTCTGATTTATTTTCTATTTGATGATCATTTAATCTTATATTGGGCTTCGCAGGATTCCTATTCTGTATAGTGTGGAAATTTAGACATACTGTTTTTTATAGTTTATTATGAGGCGATTATCTTGTGATCATTTGGTTAAATCTCCTGTAACGGAGTCTGCAGACTGCTGTATGACCTGTTTAGTTTCACCTTTTATTACGAGTGTTGTATCGTCCGTAAACAAAATTTCCTTATGTGAATGAACGTTCTGTGTTATATCATTGATATATAGAAGAAAGAGTAGTGGGCCCAAAACCGATCCCTGGGGCACTCCAAATCTAATAATTCCCTCATTGGACAATGTTTCATTAAGTAATTTGGTTCCATCATCCTTGTGTCTCAAGCTTACTATTTGTTTACGCCTTGTTAAGTAAGACTCTATCCATTTATTAGCTAGACCTCTAATACCATATTGATTTAGTTTTGTAAGGAGGATTTTATGGTCAACAACATCAAATGCTTTCGATAAATCCAAGAATAGGCCAGTTACATGTTCCTTATTGTCAATTAATTTAAGTAGACTATTACTACATTCATAAATTGCTGTCTGTGTAGATTTTTCCGTTCTGAATCCATGTTGTGAGTTTGATAATATTTCTTTTTCTATAAAACTTATCAGTCTCTTATACGTGATTTTTTTCACAATTTTTGCAATACCAGTTGGTAAGGTAATAGGACGATAGTTATCTAATTCATCCTTTGAACCGTTTTTGTGCACTGTAATTACTTTTGATAACTTCAAAATATCCGGGTAAGTTCCTGAGATAATTGAACTGTTTATTAAGAGTGTAAGTGGATTTATTATATTTTCTGCACATTTCTTTAAAATTGCATCAGGGATGCCATCAATGCAAGCACAGAATTTATTTTAGCTCTTTTATAACTATTCTTACCTCTTCACTTGCGACATGATTTATAAATAAAGAATCACTACATAAATTTATTTTATTAATTGAATTTAGTGTATTTACCTGTGATTTATTTAATAATTTTTGTGGAATTTCCAGAAAATAGTCATTAAAAGTGTTTGCTATTTCCTCTGGATTATTAATCACTTTATTATTTCTGGTCAGTGTAATGTTCCTTTGTATTTTAGAAGATTTTCCAGTTTCTTTCTTTATCACGGACCACATAGCCCTGTTTTATTAGATGATTGGGAAATAAAATTATCATTATGCATTTTCTTTGCTAGTCTTATTACCTTATTTAATATGCTAGTGTATTTTTTGTAGTATAAATTGAATTCTGGTGTTGTGTGGTATTGTTTATATAATTTGTGTAGAAATTTCTTTCTTTGACATGAATTTATAATCCCTGTTGTTATCCAAATGCTAAATTTGTTATTTTGAACAGTTCTTTGTCTAAAGGGGAATGCTGTTTCAAAATAGTAATTTAGGGTATTGTTAAATGCATTAAATTTATCATTTACATTTTCTAGTTTATAAATTTCTGACCATGTTTCCTTATTTAATAAGTCATTGAAATATGTAACATTTGTTTCAGTGACTGACCTACACTTTGATTTTAATCCATTATCAATATTATTGATTGTTTCGGGAACTTCAATACTCAGTATTTGGCCATGGTGGTCACTAAATCCCGGACAATAGACTTCTGTTGAATGGTGATATTTATCTGTATTTATTCAAATTTGATCGGGAGTGGTTTTACTAAATTTTGTTATTCTTGTTGGAGTATTTACTGTAGGTTTCTGTCCATAGGAAATTGGTAACTGTGTTAATAATTCACAATTTCTATCAAATTTTAAGATATCCACATTTACATCCCCACAAATTACTATATCGAAATGTACTTTGCTCATGTTATTGAGTAACAATTCTAATTTATCTATAAATAAAGGAACCTTTCCTGACGGAGAACGGTATTCGCATACAATTATTAACTTAAACTGCTGTATTTTTACGGCAGAGAATTCAAAATCCTGTTCCATAATTAGATAATCATAAGCTGTTAACTGTTCATGATCTAAATTATTTCTTAAGAAGATACAAGTACCACCATGGCTAATATTAGATCTCGAGTATTTACTAGCTTGTATAAACCCTGGGAATTGAATTAATTCGAGTTGTTCCTCTTTCAGCCAATGTTCTGAAATACATAGTGCTGAGATGTCTTTAAGTTCATTTTTAAGCATTAGATTTAAGTAATCAATTTTATTATAGAGAGACTGAACATTCTGGTGGTAAATTTTAAATTTGTTACTTTTGCAAGCTTGTGTTAGTGATTTATTTACATTATTATTATCATAATTGTTTTTATTATTGTTGCTAGACAAATCTGAAGTACCATTGTTGGACTCAGTTAAATTTGACATCAAAAGATCTGAATGCCAAACCTCACGTTTGGCTTCTTTTACCAGTTTCCCTGCTTCCACTCTAAAGATATTACTGTTGAACTATTCTTACCATTTGAATTTACTAGTTTGCAGATTTCATCACTAAGATACTCTTTTCCTAACCTATTTAGGTGTAGGCCATGCCGAGTGTGGAACTTCCTGCATAATTTACTTACATCTATAATTTGGACATTTGGAAAACTCTTACAAATTTTATGAATTTTTCCAATTTGTAGCCTCTATTTCTACATTTACACATGATTTGGGAATTAAGTCGTATCTCTGCGGAATGTTTACAATGATGACATTTGTGTTATGCATGGATGGCAATGTACCCTTTAAATCTTTGATTACCTTTTTACCCTCGTTTCTATAGACGTCGTTTGCTCCAGCGATGATTACTGCATAGTCCTTTAATGTAAGGGACGCACACTCTCCTACCATCCCGTTCGTGACCGCTGCAATCGGTGTTCCTGGCTTTACTGTCGAAGTGACCTCCATTTCTCCGCTTCTCTCCAATACGCTTGCGGCTACATCTCGCCCGTGACTATCCGCAAATATCCGCATCTTCCTGGATTTTCTCTTTATAACTTTCTTCTTTTCTTCTTGAAGAAAGTCATCATTTTCATCGACGAGCGCTCCAAATGAATTTGAGACGGGAATTTCAGTTACATGTACCGGTACTCAATTTATAGGCCTAGGCATATTCAATCTTACCTTACCAGCAACCACTGTCGACCAAGTTTCCTTACTTTCTTCCCTGTTTCCTTTTAATTTATTCAACTCTTCCATTTACTTAGCAATATCTTCCTTTAGCAGTTTTATAATTTCATATTTTGGGAACAGTTCGTTTCTCATGTTATGACATTTGCATGACGGTACCGGTAGGCCTACATTACGACAATTGGTTTCACTTTTCTCCTCACTCAATTTTACTTGAGATCTTGTGATGATTTTATTTGCATTTTTTACTTTTATTTTGCACGACGAGCATAAATCCTTAACGGTTACACTACCTGACGAGACACTAACACTGTTTACTGTTGACATACTAGAGATCTAAGTTAGCCTTGATGTTTACACCAAATTACACTAAATTTATTTTAATTATTACTACCTAAATGAATTAATCTAATTACCTACCAATAAAGAAGGATGTGAAGTACGTATATCTTCCTATCGGGTGTGAAGCTCGTAAAAGCACCACTGCTCTACTTGGTTCAAACAGTTATTGAAGAAGTCACCAAATCTTTGGATACACGTTCCCACAACTTAGTTTAAGTTTATTAAATTATCAATAAGATTTTCTAAATACTATCAATATTCCGTATTTCACTTGACCTAAGGAAAGTAACTTTATAGATTTTAAACCTCTGTTATAATATTTTACCACTTTATCAAATATTTACACTAGCTGCTATTTCACTACACTTTCATTGTGACGCCATCTTGCCACAGGCTGAATATTTCGGATGGTCGCCATGTTGGATTGTTATATGTATAGGCCATAGAGTTATGTACCTTAAAGGAAAATTATTGCGTAGGTTCATTATTCAATCTTTCATTTCATTCGCATGATTACGACATAAGAATTAAAAACTTAATTTTAAAATTCGCACAGCCGCCATCTTGAGGTTATGTAAACAATTGAACTAAATTAGATGCCAGTGCATTACAATGTGTATAAACATTTGATGTACCAAGTTTCATGGCGTTTGGATGATTAAATCGCGAGAAAAGTATATTTAAAACTTTCAAATTCGCTTGGCCACCATGTTCGTTTTGTAGTTAACAGGTTTTTGAAAGTCTTATAGACGACCTTCTAGTAGTTCCCTTTATCTCCGTACAAAATTCAGGGTGATATCAGTAATAGTTTCGGAGATATAGAATACCGGTGAAATATTCCACACAGCCGCCATCTTGAGGTTATGTAAACAATTGAACTAAATTAGATGCCAGTGGATTATAATGTGTATAGACATATACTGTACCAAGTCTCATTGCGTTACGTTGGTTAAAATCGCGAGAAACGTCTATTTAAAAGTCGAAACTTCGCTTGGCCGCCATGTTGGTTTTGTAGTTACTAGGTTTTTGAAAGTCTCATAGGTGAACTTCTAATAGTTCCCTTGATCACCGTTCAATATTTTAGGGCGATACCGGTAATAAATTCGGTGATATTGAATGCTGGTCAAGTATTTCGCACAGCCACTATGTTGGATTGGTGAGACGTAAAACAATGTGAAGGGCACGGCAGGGGTTGGCCGATATGGTGCTATGACCTCACCGAGTTTCATTGAAATTGCTCCAGCCGTTTAGAAGCTATTAGAGGGGGATACACATACGCACACACACGGACACGGACAAAAGGTGATCTCATAAGCTTATTTTTTCCATAAAATGAAAATAGGCTAAAAACAGTCTAAAAATCGTCAAAACCTAGAAAAAATCATGTAAAGCTAGTTTTCTCAGAATTTGATAACTTGACCCTGGGGAACAACATATTAAAATTCTCCAAGCTTCCTTGTTTTTCAGGCCCGGAAACCTGGAATTCCAGGATATTCCTGGAGTGCCCGTAAAAACCGAATCGTTTATCCAAAATTGACAAAGTATGCTATCAAATGAAAGAGGAGAACATGCAGTTTCTAAAAAACGTAAGAAAAGCAACATTCGTCATTTCCGGTCGATAAAAACACTAAACGCGCGAAATTAAATTTTTTAACTGTTGCTTTCAATCAACGCGGTTTTAAGTGACCAAAACATGGGGTTAAAGGAAAATAAGCTGAACAGAACGTAACAGCATGTTTTTAGCTTTCCAGAACTGTCTTTTGTTTGTTCGTACGTCTAATAATGCACGAGCAAGAGCCAGAATAAGTTGAATGCCACGTTCAGTTGGTTACGCGACACCCATGTAAAAAATCATAAAACGACGCAAAATTTGCTAAATGAATAACACACTCACATGTACAGTTGATGACATGCGTTTTAATTAACATTTGGTTTGTGGTTTTAACAGCGACAATTATAAAAGACAAAAAACATTTGTGAAATTTAAAAAATATTTGGTGCAATATTGTACATGTAGGGTCGACTAATGTGCTGAACCATGGTCGACTCTAGAAAGGTCGGAAGGTTCGACCTGACAACACTGTAGCTACGGTTGTTGTCAGTCATACTTCGTCGCGAGCGCCTGAACAGCTGTTTGCTAGCAAGGAAGGCGACAAAAACTACGGAATTAATATTGGGCACAATGTTAAGCAAGACATCAGTTTATTTATTTTTATTATTTACGTATGACCAGTGTTACAATCGGAAATAAATGAATAGCGTACATATGATCGTGAAAAGTTGTTATAAGAGCCAAGCACCTGGTATTAGGCGTGAATTACACGGAAATAATTTACCAACATAAATGTGTTAAGCAAAATATGAAAATTCTTATAGGCTTCTATTCGTATTTTACTACTCTGAAGGACGGTAATAAAACATGCCGGTATTATAATAATAATATGGAGTAAGTAGATGCAATTGAGGGTTATGTGAAGCAAAAATGTAGGCTATCTCCCATAACATCTTTAAACTGTTAGTAGGCCTATAAACCCTAAATTCCGCCACACATGTACCGTATGTATATAATTTACTACCACTATAGAAATACTCTATTGTGCTGGTATTTCATAAATACATCAAGATTACTTCTGTTTCCTTCCTAAAGTGTCTGCAACTTTCTCTTCCCATAACCAAGTTTGCTGACATCAACAGCATCTATAGATAGATAGATAGATAGATTTTTATTAATTTCATTTGATCAAATACATGCATTCAATACATTTTTGATATAGGACACGTCAGAATTTACATCTATAAAATAAAAGAACTAACAGGTATATATTACTAATATTATAACTATTTAACTTATTATAATAGAAAATCTTAATAGATACAATCTTATTGCACAACTATTTACACCTCCCTCTATTATCATAATATGAAAACTTAATTCTATAAATACAACAACATACAGCTAGGTAGTACAATTAAATTAAAAAAGTAAAATATAATTATAGATTTCATCGCTCCTATACGCTAAGATATTCAACTACTGAGTAAAAACAAAGGCACTGCAGATAAGCTTTCAACATTCTATCGAATGTTTTTATTTTTGGGGCCAGTTTTATATACTGGGGTAGTTTATTGTATAATTTAACTCCAGTGTGAAAAGTTCCTTTTTGATATATGCTTGTGTGTGTGTGTGTGAAATATGAATGTTTTGATTTTGTCTTGTGTTATGCCTATGAACATCATTGTTTGTTTTAAGAAAAACATCTTTATTCATTAAATTCTTTTTAAAAAACATAATACTTTCAAATATATATATGCAGGGCAGTGGGAGAATGTTTAAATCTTTAAACAGAGGTCTACATGATTCTCTAGAGTTTACATTTGCCATAATTCTAATCGCCCTCTTTTGTATCCTAAACGTGCTTAGTGCATCTGGCGACATACCCCAAAATATGATCCCATATCTTAAGTATGAATGGAAATAAGCAAAATAAGTATTTCTTAATGTGTGCATGCTAGTGCAGGTTTTCAAAATACGTAACGCAAAGCACATCGAGTTAAGTTTGGTATTCAGATATTGTATATGTTTATTCCATTTCAAGTCTTGTTGTATCCATAGTCCTAAAAACTTTGTTTCTGATTTATTTTCTATTTGATGACCATTTAATGTTATATTGGGTTTCGCAGGATTCTTATTCTGTATAGTGTGGAAATTTAGACATACTGTGTTTTTATAGTTTATTATGAGGCGATTATCTTGTGACCATTTGGTTAACTCTCCTGTAACAGAGTCAGCAGACTGCTGTATGACCTGTTTAGTTTCACCTTTTATTACGAGAGTTGTATCGTCCGCAAACAAAATTTCCTTATGTGAATGAACGTTCTGTGTTATATCATTGATATATAGAAGAAAGAGTAGTGGGCCCAAAACCGATCCCTGGGGTACTCCAAATTCAATAATTCCCTCATTGGACAATGTTTCATTAAGTAATTTGGTTCTATCATCCTTGTGTCTCAAGCTTACTATTTGTTTACGCCTTGTTAAGTAAGACTCGATCCATTTATTAGCTAGACCTCTAATACATGCAGTGATTCTTTATTTATAAATCATGTCACAAGTGAAGAGGTAAGAATAGTTATAAAAGAGCTAAAAAAATAAATTCTGTGCTGGCATTGATGGCATCCCTGATGCAATTTTAAAGAAATGTGCAGAAAATATAATAAATCCACTTACGCACTTAATAAACAGTTCAATTCTCTCAGGAACTTACCCGGATATTTTGAAGTTATCAAAAGTAATTCCAGTGCACAAAAACGGTTCAAAAGATGAATTAGATAACTATCGTCCTATTACCTTACCAACTGGTATTGCAAAAATTGTGGAAAAAATTATGTATAAGAGACTGATAAGTTTCATAGAAAAAAATAAAATATTATCAAACTCACAACATGGATTTAGAACGGAAAAATCTACACCGACAGCAATGTACGAATGTAGTAATAGTATACTGAAATTAATTGACAATAAGGAACATGTAACTGGCATATTCTTGGATTTATCGAAAGCATTTGAAGTTGTTGACCATAAAATTCTCCTTACCAAACTAAATCAATATGGTGTTAGAAGTCTAGCTAATATATGGATAGAGTCTTACTTAACAAGGCGTAAACAAATAGTAAGCTTGAGACACAAGGATGATGGAACCAAATTACTTAATGAAACATTGTCCAATGAGGGAATTATTGGATTTGGAGTACCCCAGGGATCGGATTTGGGCCCACTACTCTTTCTTCTATATATCAATGATATAACACAGAACGGTCATTCACATAAGGAAATTTTGTTTGCGGACGATACAACACTCGTAATAAAAGGTGAAACTAAACAGGTCATACAGCAGTCTGCTGACTCCGTTACAGGAGAGTTAACCAAATGGTCGCAAGATAATCGCCTCATAATAAACTATAAAAAGACAGTATGTCTAAATTTCCACACTATACAGAATAGGAATCCTGCGATGCCCAATATAACATTAAATGGTCATCAAATAGAAAATAAATCAGAAACAAAGTTTTTAGGACTATGGATACAACAAGACTTGAAATGGAATAAACATATACAATATCTGAATACTAAACTGAACTCGATGTGCTTTGCGTTACGTATTTTGAAAACCTGCACTAGCATGCACACATTAAGAAATACTTATTTTGCTTATTTCCATTCATACTTAAGATATGGGATCATATTTTGGGGTATGTCGCCAGATGTACTAAGCACGTTTAGGATACAAAAGAGGGCGATTAGAATTATGGCAAATGTAAACTCTAGAGAATCATGTAGACCTCTGTTTAAAGATTTAAACATTCTCCCACTGCCCTGCATATATATCTTTGAAAGTATTATGTTTTTTAAAAATAATTTAATGAATAAAGATGTTTTTCTTAAAACAAACAATGATGTTCATAGGCATAACACAAGACAAAATCAAAACATTCATATTTCACACACACACACACACAAGCATATATCAAAAAGGAACTTTTCACACTGGAGTTAAATTATACAATAAACTACCCCAGCATATAAAACTGGCCCCAAAAATAAAAACCTTTGATAGAATGTTGAAAGCTTATCTGCAGTGCCATTGGTTTTACTCAGTAGTTGAATATTTTAGCGTATAGGAGTGATGGAATCTATAACTATATTTTACTTTTTAAATTTAATTTTAATACCTAGCTGTATGTTGTTGTATTTATAGAATTAAGTTTTCATATTATGATAATAGAGTGAGGTGTAAATAGTTGTGCAATAAGATTGTATCTATTAAGATTTGCTATTATAATAAGTTATAATCTTAGTAATATATACCTGTTAGTTCTTTTATTTTATGCATGTAAATTCTGACGTGTCGTACATCAAAAATGTATTGAATGCATGTATTTGATCAAATGGAATTAATAAAAATCTATCTATCTATCTATCTACCATATTGATTTAGTTTGGTAAGGAGGATTTTATGGTCAACAACATCAAATGCTTTCGATAAATCCAAGAATAGGCCAGTTACATGTTCCTTATTGTCAATTAATTTCAGTATACTGTTAATACATTCATAAATTGCTGTCTGTGTTGATTTTTCCGTTCTGAATCCATGTTGTGAGTTTGATAATATTTTTTTCTTCTATGAAACTTATCAGTCTCTTATACATAAATTTTTCCACAATTTTTGCAATACCAGTTGGTAAGGTAATAGGACGATAGTTATCTAATTCATCCTTTGAACCGTTTTTGTGCACTGGAATTACTTTTGATAACTTCAAAATATCCGGGTAAGTTCCTGAGAGAATTGAACTGTTTATTAAGTGTGTAAGTGGATTTATTATATTTTCTGCACATTTCTTTAAAATTGCATCAGGGATGCCATCAATGCCAGCACAAAATTTATTTTAGCTCTTTTATAACTATTCTTACCTCTTCACTTGTGACGTGATTTATAAATAAAGAATCACTACATATATTTTTTTATTAGAATTTAGTGTATTTACCTGTGATTTATTTAATAATTTTTGTGGAATTTCCAGAAAATAGTCATTAAAAGTGTTTGCTATTTCATCTGGATTATTAATCACTTTATTATTTCTGGTCAGTGTAATGTTCCTTTGTATTTTAGCAGATTTTCCAGTTTCTTTCTTTATCACGGATCACATAGCCCTGTTTTTATTAGATGATTGGGAAATAAAATTATCATTATGCATTTTCTTTGCTAGTCTTATTACCTTATTTAATATGCTAGTGTATTTTTAGCCTATTTTCAATTTTGAAAAAATAGGCTTATGAGATCACCTTTTGTCCGTGTGTGTGTGCGTGTGTGTGTGTGTGTGTGTGTGTGATTCGTGTGTGTGTCCCCCCCTAATAAAATCGAAACGGCTGGAGCGATTTCAATGAAACTCGGGAAGTTCATAGCACTATTCCCGGCGACCTCGACCGTGCCCTTCAAATTTTGTTACGTCTCTCCAATCCAACATGGCGGCTGTGCGAAATATTTCACTAGCATTCAATATCTCCGAAACTATTACCGATATCGCCCTGAAATTGTGTACGGTGATAAAGGGCACTACTAGAAGTTCACCTATGAGACTTTCAAAAACCTGGTGACTACAAAACCAACATGGCGGCCAAGCGAATTTGAGATATTTAAATAGACTTTTCTCGCGATTTAACTATCTAAATTTAATGAAACTTGGTACAGCAAATGTTTATACACATTGTAATGCACTGGAGTCTAATTTAGTTCAATTGTTTACATAACCTCAAAATGGCGGCTGTGCGAAATATTTCACTGACATTCTATATCTCCGAAACTATTACAGATATCACCCTGCAATTTTGTACGGTGATAAAGGGTACTGATACAGGTATACCTATGTATATTTCATAAGCCTGTAAAGTACGAAACGAACATGGCGACCAAGCGAATTTAAAATATTTTAATAGACTTTTCTCGTGATTTAACTCTCTGAGCGCAGTGAAATGTGGTACAGTAATTGATTTTGCAGATTGTAATGCACTGCCATCTAATTTAATTCAATTGCTTACATAACCTCAAGATGGCGGCTGTGCGAAATTTTAAAATTAAGTTTTAATTTCTTGTGTCGTAATCATGCGATCGAAGTGAAAGTTTGAATAATGAACCTAGGCAATAATTGTCCTTGAATGGTACATAACTCTATGGCCTATACACATAACACTCCTAAATGGTGAGCTCCCGAAATATTTAGACGGTTCTCAATATCTATGAATCTTTTGCAGCAACCAAACTGAATTTTTTAATGTTCATAGAGACTATGAACATATGTTCACCTATAGGACTTTCAGTAACCTGGTGAGCACAAATCAAACATGGCGGCGACGCGAAGTATAAATATTTAAATGGACGTTTCTCGCGAATTAACTATCCGAGTGCCGTGAAACGTTGCACGTTAAATGCTTATACAAATGTTGATCCACTGGCATATAATTTATTTCAATGGTTTGCATTATCACAAGATGGCTGCTGTGCGTAATTTTAAAATCTCGTTTTTACTTCTTGTTGTCTAATCATGCGATTGAAGTTTGAATACCACACGTACACAATAATCTTAATGTAATAGTACAAAAATAAAAATCCAACCTGGCGACCATCTGAAATATTTAGGCGGTTCTCAATATATACGAATCTGTTACAGCAATTAAACTGAAATTTTGTATGTTGATTGTGGCAGTTAACATAAGTAGGATATATGAAAATAGGCTGTATAGTTCTTCACGGAACTACTTGTTTTGTAGTATAAATTGAATTCAGGTGTTGTGTGGTATTGTTTATATAATTTGTGTAGAAATTTCTTTCTTTGACATGAATTTATAATCCCTGTTGTTATCCAATTGCTAGTTTTGTTATTTTGAACAGTTCTTCATTTAAAGGGGAATGCTATTTCAAAATAGCCTGTGAATAATTGTTTAGCAATACAGTGGCAATAACTGAAAGTTACAGCTGGGGACAAAACATTTATCTGGCATTGTTACTGTGACGAAACATTCCTGGAAAATCAAAGTTTAAAACATGAAGTACATGTGATAATTACATGTACCGTACAAGCACACTCGTCAGTGTGTCCTCGATTAGGGATTACAATTAAAATCTCACTTGGAAGGATAGTATGAACGCTACTATAAAGCGTATAAACGTACAAAGCATAAGAAACAAAATATAGAAGGAAATATCCCTGTGAGATAAACGATAACACCTTTCAGACTGAACCAAAGACTGAACGTTCCCTTCGTGTTGCCGCCTGACAAGCGTAGGGCTATGACTGATGAACATGTTGCCAAGTCTCAGCCTTCAGACTTATCTAGAGTCGACCGTGGCTGAACCCATAAAAGAATATCAAAGAAGAATGTTGGTTTATTTTCGTGCTGTTTGGTGCTCTGTGGCTGTCAGCTCGTGTTGAGTGAAATTTGATAAGAGGCGGTAAGTGAAGTGTTTTGTTCTTATTTATTTCTTTGTTTGTTGTGCATTAGGCCTTATTTTCATGAAGTCTAATTCAATGATTTATGTCCACGTGTAAATAACGTACAAAATGAATATCGTAAATATGTAACTTTCAATGTGTACAGACAGGCGTAATGTGTGTCGTGAAGTCGGCCTTTCGTCATTTTCTCCATTGTTATCGTAGCAAATTGCGTTCCTTTATTGTAAATCAATACAACATTTATTTTAATCAACTTGAAACATGTGTAATAACTCGCTGTCACTACAGACCGGCACTTAGAATACAGATGGACAGATTCGTATTACACTTTCTGGGTTCCTCTCCACTTTGTTCTGTCATTCCACCATTCATCTTCCGACACGGTGTTCCAAACCAAATTTCTTTTTCTAATGCTATTCTTCACCGATTCCATCCAACGCATTCTTGGTCTTCCTCGTCTCTTCCCTGTCATCCGTCGTTCCAGTGCCCATCTTGGTAGCCTCACTTCATTCATCCGTTTGGCATGTCCAAACCATCTCGATCTGTTTTGCTCCAGTTTGTTATTTAGTTTCTGTACTCCCAGTTCTCTCCGTATATCTTCATTTCTCACTCTTGTCTCTCCTTGTTTTCTGGACCATACTTCTCAGGAATCTCATCTCAACTGCCTGTACTCTGCTCTCACCCCTCTTAGTCATTGTCCAAGTTTCTGCTGCATATGTCATTATAGGAACATAATATGTTTTGTACTTAACTTCTTTAGCCTTAATTGGTATATCCTTGTTCCATACTAGTCCCCGTACCTGTTGGTAGAAAGCACTCCCGAATTGTATTCTTCTGCTAATTTCCAAATCTAGTCTTCCATCTTCAGTCAGTTCACTTCCCAAGTATTTGAAGTGTTTCACCACTTCCAATTCCTTATCTCCTACTTTGATTACCCCTTTTCCTTCTTTCTTACCTCTACTCACCACCACTGTTTTACTCTTCTCCACATTTATCTTCAATCCCCATTGCTCAATCTTTTCATTTATTACGTCTAACTGTTCTTGTACCTCCATCTCATCCTCGCTCCAGATCACAACATCGTCTGCAAACAACATTACCTTCATCATGGCCCTACTATAGTCTTCGATATATATATTATAATTGTGAAAGTCTGTGTGTTAGTTTCTTACCTCTTGACACTAACTGCTGGATGGATTTTGATGAAATTTGAAATGGTGATAGCTTATACCCTGGATTAACATATAGGCTGCCTTTCATCCAGAAATAAACATAACTGAAAAGTCACCAAAAATACTCAACTGGGACAAAATATTGATGTTGTCGCTTAAAGACCGGACATAGCTCATTTTACGCCCCTCGATGCGGGAAACTATACTCGGTAGGTCGCTATGGGACACCGAAAACCACATTTTAAGGCCTTGATACCAACAGTTTCAAAGATATTCCCAGAAAACTATTTTCGCTCTGATTGATAAACTCATCGCATTAAAACTACAGGAGAGGAGACCGAGCCGTCGTAACATTCAACAAGGTATATTACTGAAAATATAGTATTTATGATTGACAAACCTTTCTCGGAGATGTTGGGAGTCGTTTTACTTTCTCAATTGCCACTGCTGCACCGGAATAATTCCTTTTAATTGATTATTTACGAAAATAATGCTTTTAGCATTGTCTTCATTTCACTATGGACGCCATCTTGGACACGACGTCATACGTCATGTGACACCCGAGAAACGAACATCTGAGTACGTTACCAACATGTCAAATACAAAATTCACCATATGACACGTAAAGTTTGAAATTGTTACAAATTTCCACTAAGTTAAGCACTGTCTTGCGGAAAATTACTGCTAGTACCACAAGCAAGGGGGTCTGGGGCGTAAGCCCCAGGTTAGGTTTGTTTTTGTATGTAAAACATTAATAAGATAGAATTTATGTCCGCTACTAGGTTAGGTACTGCCTGGTCGAAAATTACTGCTAGTACCACAAGCAAGGGGGTCTGGGGCGTAAGCCCCAGGTTAGGTCTGTTTTTGTATGTAAAACATCATAAATACATAATTTTTCATTACATTACTTCATCGATGCTCTTTTGTTTACTCGTTCTATACCCGATGTGAAATAGTACCAAATGCGTGGGGTTGGCATTCCGGAATTAGTGAGCAACATGGCGCCGAAAGACTTCATTTCTGCTATATAAGTCGTGTATCTATTTGGGACGGTTGGGTGGGTTTATGGCAGCGGACGAGTCAACATCTATTATATTAACGTCTCCGGATACCATACTTAGTAGCGAAGGCGTGTGGTGAATTTCTTTATTCGAGTTGGTAACGTAGTCACATTATCGACTTTCGGGTGTCACATGACTGTCAAAGATGGTGTCCGTAAGTGAAGAAAGTGACGAAAAATTGCGTTCTTTCCATGAAATAACAATTATTGCGGTGCAGCAGTGGCTATTGAGTATGAAGAGATTGTGAAATGACTCCCAACAACTGCCCGAAAGGTATGCATATCATAAATGATATATTTTCAATAAGCTAAGGCAGCGGTTCCCAAACTGGGGGGTCGCGGGCCGTTCGGAAAGGGGTCGCGAGATGTATACAAATAATGGTGAACTATGTACTTAAACTTAGATGGCCATCGGGAGTTATAAATTAAATAACATTGTACATTTACAAAATATCAATATATTTTACAGATTTTGTCAAAACAAAACAGAAACATTTAATAATTTTGATATGTAATTGTTAATACATTTCTAAGTAAAAAGACTTCTTTAGTGAGAAACATGGGCCTGTTTTTTGTCAACAAGTTTCTTAAAATTCGGCTTAGTTTTAGATACACATACAATAGGTCGTCTTCTACGTCCAGTCGATTTCTTGCCTTGGTTTTAATGTTGACCAATGTAGAAAATCCGAGTTCGCAGAGGTAGGATGTTGCAAAGGGCATGATGATTCTCAGAGCCACTGATGTTAAGCTTGGATACTCAGCTCTTCTTTGTAGCCAGAACTTGTCAACATTTTGGGTGCTGAAGGACAGTTGCAAAGTCATGTCATAGGATAGCTCGATGAGTTTGTCATGAATCAGTGGGTTTAAGTCTGCCTCGTTCACAGCCTGCTCGTTGAAGGGGTTAAGCACCCAGTTCCAACCGGTGTGCTGATCATCGGGAATGTAGCTAAGGATCTGCTCTTGTAGACCTTGCAAGTGAGTAGTAACCAGTTTGAACTGGTTGTCAATGTCGGGATAGTATTCATCGCTTCGATCAAGGGATGTGATAAGCTCATTTGTCAGTTCAAAGTTTTCAAATGTATTCTTCTCAACCCTGGTTGACCAAGTGGCTAATTTCTTTAAAAACGAATTGACTTTGTCTTGTGCAAAAAGTATGGTTTTGTCTCTTCCCTGCGAGGAAACGTTGAGATCGTTCAGATGATGAAATATGTCCGCTAAATAAGCAAGTTTTAACAGCCATTCATTGTCACTCAAAAAACCGGCAAGGTCTTTGTTTGCAACTTGAAAAAATGTCTTAAGCTCAGAGCGCAAAGCGAACACTCGAGAAAACACCTTCCCTCGTGACAGCCACCTTGCCTCTGTGTGAAGCAAGAGGTATTTGTACTGTGCCTCCATTTCTTCGCATAACTGTGATAACAGTCGACACTGTAATGGCCGGCTTTTTACAAAATTAACCAACTTAACAGTTTCGTTCAACACTGTTTTTAGCTCAGTTGGCATGAGCTTGGTAGCTAATGCCTGGCGATGCAGAAAACAATGAACCCAAGTGGCATTAGGCATGACATTTTTCATCCGTCTCACGAAACCGCTGTCTTTCCCAGTCATTGCTTTGGCACCATCACTGCAGATTGAAATACACTTTTGAAAGTCAATTTGAAGCGAATCGGTTGCAGACATGAACATTTTAAACATTTCCTCACCTGTTGCGTGGTCAGGCAAAGGTTTGCAAAAAAAAATGTCTTCTTCCACACTACCGTCACCCTCAAAACGAACAAAGCACATGAACTGCGGCAAACTCGACACGTCCGTAGACTCGTCAACTTGAATGGAAAAGTACTCACTTTTCTGCAACTTTGTTTTCAACTGATCCTTTATGTCTTGAGCCATCTCGGTAATGCGCCTCCCCACCGAGTTGTTCGACAGAAGAATGGTGGAAAGCTTCTTAGCTGCATCTGGGCTGATCATAGTTGAAACCATATCCTGAGCAGCAGGTAGAATGAGCTCTTCAGCAATCGTGTGTGGTTTACCTTTCTTTGCTATTCGTAAAGCCACTTGATACGATGCTAGCAAAGCACTTTTTCTCATATTATTTCCACTTAACTGAACTACTGCAT
Organism: Meconema thalassinum; assembly: GCA_946902985.2. NCBI lineage: Eukaryota > Metazoa > Arthropoda > Insecta > Orthoptera > Tettigoniidae > Meconema > Meconema thalassinum. The sequence goes on along the minus strand of OX336389.2, from coordinate 113,522,078 downwards.
TTTTCTGGTAATCTAAAGCAGTTAACTTACGTTCAAAAAAATCTGCCGGCTTATCTTTAAAACTGGGATGTTTACTTTATAAATGGCGAATCATCTTGGAAGGTTTCATACTCTCGGCCGATAACAACTCGCTGCAAATAACACACTGTGGCCGATTTCCGAGCACCGTAAATCCATACTTAATATAACTGTCACTATACTTTCTCACCTTTACCCTCTTCTGTTCATGATCATCATGAGAAGTCGAAGGCCCTGCACGCTTAATAAACTTATCCATAGTTAGAACAAAATCAAACAATACGCGAGCGAACAAAACACAAGAGACGTACAGTACAAGCCAGGCAGCTTGAAGCGCGGCTGACGCATGCGCATACGAGCCCTTCTTCCTCCACACGTCACTAACGTCACAACTACAGTCAAGTCAAGACAGTCGAGCTACTAGGTTCCTTTGTGACTATTTAAAAGCATTTATAAAAGTTAATAGCAGGTTATAGGCACTACTACTTTTCGTTTTTAAAAGAATACCCTGGTAGTCCAAAAAGAATTACTACCTTTTATTTAAATATCATTATACTATTGAACCGCCAAATATTATTTTTTGTGTCATATTATTTTACATTTAAGTTTCTCAGTAAACATCAAACAGGTCAGTAACATCAGGATAAGATTAAAATTTTAAAATCTGAACAAAGTAAATAAATAAACATTTAAACGAATAACCTACCGGTCGCTTAAGTTAAATTCCAAAGTAATTTTATCCCTCCACTTTGTCCCCCCCTCACAGACACCTGCGTTAAAACGGGGGTCGCGGCTAAAACGTATGGGCTAAAATGGGTCACGGAAAGAAAAAGTTTGGGAACCGCTGAGCTAAGGTGTTAAAATTTGTTAAATGTGATGAAAAGGGAGGATGGTCTAAAAAGAACAATAAATCAAATATCTGTCTGGTCGTTATGTCAGTAGCTACGAAGCTCTGTGGCGGCTATTGCAGTTTCCGTAACACTAGAGGCATCCCGCCGTCACATACCTCGATGTGCACTTACAAAATTGTGAACCAGTCTATTTTTCTGAAAATAATTTCTACGAGCGAGTATCCACTCCATCAAAAACCACACTCGCTACCTTTTCCAAAATTTACACAAGACGTGATTTTGAAAATTTTTATTGTATCTTTCCATGTGGTATATCTCTGTACCTCAACATTAGTGATGTGGGCCGGGTAAATACCCAGTGGGAAGGTAAATATAAATTGGGTATTTACCCGGGTATATACCCAGTGGTCGTTTAAATACCCAAAATGAGGGTATTTTCAGTTTTTTGAGCTTTGTACAACACTTTTTGATGTGTTGATGAAGTGTTGGACAAACAAGGACTGAAACACAGGTATTTCATGCCTTAAATTGAAATCGGGAGCAATATTGATCCTTCAAAAGTAAAAGAAAAGGAAAATGGACGACCGGATATTTTTGGGTATTTATATGTTTTGGCACTGTAACCTTGTCTTTAAGTGTGTGTTTTCCCTTAAATTAAAGTAAACTATTGGATGAAACCTTTTGGTTGTTTTGTGTTTTAAATTTTTAATAAATACCATACCAAGATATTGAGAAGGTCGAGCTTTATTACGGTACTGGAAATGAGCAACAAAGCTGTGGGAGGGAAAAAGCCACTTTTGTAGTAATATGAGTAGGCTATATGCATATTAATTGAAATGTGTATGCCAATACTCAAAAGGTAATAAAATATATTCAATAGAAAGCATATTTGAAAAAAAAAAATGCTTAGTAAAAAGGCTTTAAGTTATTTTTCATTCAAATTTAAATATAAAAAAATATTAATTTTTAAAATCATACTCTAAATATTATAAATGCATGTCAGGATGTTTTTGTAGTTATTTGGGTCCTAAATGGGTGAAGATGTATGTCAGCAAGCATATGGGTTGGCAACACGGCTCCGCTCATCCTACCCAGAATTCAAACTGACACTGTACTTCCTTTCCATTCTCTATTCTTTGTTTGATGCCTACTGTACTTAACCTAACTTTTTCAGTGTAGTGGAGTTGTTAGTTTATATCTCCGGATCTAATTCCCAATTCTAATTCTGTTTTTAAGTCCCAATTCTAATAATATTTAATTTGATTAACTATCTAATGTTGTTACAAATCTAAAAAGTTAATGTAGAATAGTTTGCATACCGGTACCCTTTTTTAAGGTTCAACTTACCACGACACAGGATTTTTGATGAAAAATCTGAAATACCTGGGTATTTACCCAAATTGGGTATTTACCCGAGTATATACCCTGGGTATTTACCCCGATTTATAAATACCTGGGTATTTTACATCACTACTCAACATACAGAAGAGTGCTGTATGTTGAGATACAGAGATATACCACATGGAAAGATACAATAAAATGTTGGCAAATCTGAGTTCAAGGAACTGCTGTTCAGAATAGGCCTTGTGTTAAATCTGCAGCAGCTTTCGGTGCAGATTATGCGGCCCATGTTCGTAACATGGAATGTTGTGAAGAATAAGATTTTTCAACTTTCCGCCTATTCAATACTTTAATTTGTTACAACATTTCAGGGGTACATGTTTCAAGTCCGGTTTCTTTTGGACCCTTCTTCAGCCCACAAACTTATATATAGAGCCCATCTAAACACAAAAAACATCGAAATCTTTACGATGACATAAAATGCACATACATAATAAATGGTTAAAAACACTGCAACAATTTCTAAAAATCTAAAAATAGCATGCATACTTCACAAGCTTCAGGTACACGTTTTTGCACTTGTTCTATTCTATGTAAAACGTCATTTGACACTGTATAACGACAGACACATTTGTTGACAGATGATGTCTATAATTGGTGTACTGTAGGACAACATGGAATGTTCTCCTTTGACGATGCATCTACACCATGTGCGAGTGCAACGCATTTCAAAGATCTCTAAAAACACAATAATCAGGAAATTGGAGAAAAATTTAAAGTGTGAGTGAAGATTCAAGGAGAAATAATTTCAACTCTGAGATTTGCTGATGTCATAGTCATCTTGGCCGATACGTCAGAGGATTTGAATGGGTTTTTTCATGGTATGGACTCCGTCTTGAGGAAAGAATTCATGATGAAAATCAATAAATGTAAAACAAAAATTTTGGAATGCAGCCGAAATAAATCGGAAGACTCTATGGACATAAATTGGCTGGTGAAAAGCTAAAGGAAGTAGGAGACTTAGGAAGCAAAATAACCAGTGAAGGATCAAGCAAAGAGGATATAAAAAAGTAGGTTGGCTCAGGCAAGGAAAGCATTTCTACAGAAAAGGAATCTGTTGACATCGAATATACTGTAGATATAGGTATTAGGAAGTCCTTTTTTGAAAGGTTTGTCTGGAGTGTGGCACTATAAGGAAGTGAAACTTGGACTATTGGTGCAGCAGAAAAGAGGAGAATTGAAGTGTTTGAAATGTGGTGTTACAGGAGAATGATGAAGATCAGATGGGTAGATACGGTAACAAATGAAGAGGTATAAAGACGAGTGGGAGAGGAGAGATGTTTCTGGCGACTGCTAATGCAGAGAGGAGATAGGTTGGTAGGACACATATTAAGACATCCAGGAATAGCAAGCTTAGTTATGGATGGGAGTGTCGAGGACAAGAACTGAAGGGGTAGACCAAGGTTAAACAGATTGCCTTGGAGTGGTAGCTATGTAGAGATGAAACGATTAGCTCAGAAGAGGGAGGCATGGAGGGCTGCATCAAACCAGTCAAAAGACAACTCGAACAACAACAATTGGGAATTGTAATTACTTAGAGAGGCATGTGAGGCAAAAGGGTTGTTGGAGAATTTCAATCCCTGGGATGTAACACTGGAGGTCGAAGGGGTAGTATGTGGCTCTGTGCGTTCACTTCATGCTGGTGGAAGTGCACTAATAAAACACAGGAAATGCCATTTATTCCTACCAAGTCCGATACATGTATGTCCACGCCATGGCCTCTGCCCAACGGGTACACTTTGTGTGCGCGGGCAAGTCTTGTAAGGGCGAATAAAGCGAGTTCCCGACGCTTAAAAATGGGGACCCACCAGCTTAGGGAGACAACCCTGAAAGAAAATATCGGCCCTCCAGGATTGCTGGGGGGTTGGCGTTGGGCTGACACCCAATCCGTAAAAAACTCTCGTTACGAAATCTGAAGAAGAAATAGCCGGACTGACCTCTTTACGGCGACCCCGCAAGCGTTTAAAGGACTTGAGAATTGGCTCATGGAATGTCTTAACTCTTTACCAAGCTGGAAATCTAAGAAAGTGCTTTCAGCTCGATGAGTATCAATTAGATATTACTGCTACAGTAGAACGTCGTTTATAGGGACTTCAAACAACCGGAACGTCAATAATCCGGATGAGCAAAAAAAAAAAAGAAAAAAACGGAGCAGCGCGCGCTGCGTACAGTACTGAGTCGGTTCTCGTTTTCAATTGTTGTATCTGTTGTCTCCTTCCGTTTGTTTACTCTATAATGTTTCAATGTGTTGTGTATGTGAGTGTGTGTACTGTATTACGTTGTGAAAATGGCTTCTACGAGTGACAAAAAAGAAAAACGAAATCGCAATGTTTTATCCATTGGGAAGAAGGTGGGGATCATTAATAAACTGGATAAAGGTGAGATTGTGCAGTGTCTAATGAAAACCTAGTGTTAGAAAATCCACAATTTATGATTTGAAGAAAGGAATGTTGACATTCTGAATTATGCATCGAAGTTAGATTGGGAAGAAGGGTCTGAAAAGTGTAGAACCATGAGATCAGCTAGGGATAAAAATTGGAAGAAGTGGCGTACTTATGGTTTATTCAGACTAGAAGTAAGGGAGATCCCATTTCTGGACCTTTGTTATGTGAGAAAACGTTGCAGCTAAATGAGAAGCTTGGTGGTTATCACCATAATGTATTGTGCATGTTTTTTCCTATGAAATAAACGCATGTTTGATTATCCGGAAAAATCGTTATCTGGAGCACTTTCGGTCCCAATTAGTCCGGATAAACGACGCTCTACTGTATATAGCAGTGTCTTCCTTCTGTACGGGAGGGACAGATAATCTTTATATTTTCCCCCTAGAACAGCAATATAGTGGCTGGAAACTGTGCAAGATGATGATGATTTTCCTACAATATTTAACTGGGTGGTTGTAGTTGCTTTTATTACAGTGTTGCTGTCTGAGAAAAAATTAAAAGCCTTAGCTTGTGTAGTAATATTTTCATCACATCTTTGTACGGTGTGACATTAATTCCTGTCTTCTTATACCAGTGTTCCATGAACATTCACATGATTAATTACAGAAATTAGCAATCAGTCGTGTAGGCCTATGCAGCCTAGTAACTTAACTCTCACATCCTGGACTCACCCTTAGTAACAGTTTCAAGTTACTCAAGATGTTGAATCAATCAGGATACGCTACTAAGCTTTCACATGGGATTGAATTGATGGGAGTAGTAAAGATCGCAATTCATTACACTACAAAATTCCCCTTGACACAAAATGGTGGCATCCATGATGCCATGGAGGACACTAAAGGTTTAAAGTATGCATACATGCTAAATTCTATCTGTTATTAAGCTTTTACATAAAAACACAAACCTGACGTGGAGCTAATGCCCCAGATCCCCTTGGATGTAGTTAGGAAGTAATTTTCGTCCAGATACTAGTCAACCTAGTAGCGACCAATGTTTACGTCCAGATAGTCGTCTAACCTGCAGGGTCTTTCACTCAAAGTGCTCGGCGCTTTGAGGGTCGGACGAGCACATGGCAACTCACTGGGCTTGGGGTCGAAAGAGCGCCCGTACGAATCACATGTAAATAAAAGCACACATACCACATAATCAAAGTAAAATCATTGTCACAGAAGATGTTGGAAAATGTCTTCCACCTGCATCTACACATTTCTGGCATCTTCTAAGGAAATTTTCATTCGCACGCATTAGTTCATCTACAGAGATAGCCTCAATTTCTCTCGTGATATTTAGTTTGAGTTCATCTAGTGTGTAGTTGCATTAACCTTATTTTTCAATTGTCCCCATAGCCTAAATAAAAATTGAAGCAATTGGCTTTAACCCTCAGCAATACTACGTTATAAAATTTTGAAACGCAATAACTGTTAAACAATAACCACATACACACGTTATAAACTTATAACACTTAGGCTATAACTTAAAATAAGCTATAAACGAAATAACGAAGTCAACATTACTCGTCGAATCCTGCGTCGCAACTGTCTCAGCTCCATGTTGCAATGTGCTCGTCTGACCTTTGGCTCGACCTTCTACCTGCAGTGCTGCGTCAGCCGTGCGACCGGCCCCACTTTGAGTAAAAGACCCTGTAGTAGGGAACAATGGTTTCGCCCAGACCATCGTCTAACCAAGTAGCGACCAATGGCTTTGTCTCACCATGGCTTTAGAGAGTACAGTGCAACTTTTCAGTTAAATTGAACAACTAAAAGTAATTTTCTGAACAGTCGTAATTCACCACCACACCTCATACTTGAACAAGCCACTACATCGGCATGTAACGATGCAATGGGAATACTAGTTGCCATTTCTGGTCCATATTGACATATATAAATTATTTAATTATTTGATTCGGCAGAAAGCTTCAAACTGATTAAATAATGTAACGATGCACTCTTTGTAACCTGTAATTCAAGCCAAAGCAACAAACAAACATCAATGTCCGCACCGCATCGGCCATACTGAGGATTTCCCCTACACACGTGCGTTTCGCAATATATATAGTACTTGAACCGATTTGACACCTTGAGATGTTGATGAAAGAAACTTTGAACAGTTGCTGTAGGTCAGCCAAGGACGTGTGTGTTTATGATTTGTTTTCATTGCATTATTCTTATTGTTTTTTACAGTGCCCATTTCCGTAAGATTAGCCTATGTGAATGTTCATTTATTTTCAACCAAAGTATCGGTTTTTATTAGAGAAAGAAATTGTCTGTTGGACAGAAATCAATGAATACATAATTCAACCAAAAGCTGTCAAACTATACTGGATTATGAGCTTATGTAGATGTACCACTGGGGTATTTAATAGTGGACAAAACCAGTTTGGTAGAATTTGTATTGAAGCACAACATAGGCCTTAAAGGGAGTATTAGTTGTCCTTTTAGTTTTTGAAACTGTAATGTTGTATCCCCTGATTATGTTATAGGCTATTGACTATGACTAACTTGCTGAATTTTTCTTCACAGATATGTTGGTCGGAGGCCATGGGGATATTAATCCAAACACAAGCTGGTTACGCAGCCGAGGTCTGTGGTTTAGCTATATCATGGGGATGCTGGCCTTACATTTTATATTACTCAGTGTACCAGTCCTGAGTGTTCCCATGGCATGGACCTTAACAAACACCATACATAATGCGGTATATATCAGTGTATCTTTAAAAATTTGTTGTGTGAAATTTAGGAGGGTATGATAAGAGCGGTGTTTGTTTTGCAGTGCCATTTGGTCTTCCTACATATTTTGAAAGGCACTCCATGGATTTCACAGGACCAGGGGGACTGCAGATATCTTACCCATTGGGAACAAATCGACAATGGCCAGCAGTTTACGGTGACTCGCAAGTTCCTTACCATCTTCCCTATTGTTTTGTAAGTGTATATTAAGGTATTTGCCATGTGTGCTCCAATTGTAAAGTACTGTGGCTCTCTGAATAATCTGTCCCCATGATTTTGCCTCCACCCATTATTCTTCCAATAGGGGCATGTTGGTGCAGCGGTCAAGGTGCTTCCCTCGCACCAAGGTGACTGGGTTTGATTCCCAGGCAATTCATATCAGATTTTCGAAGTGAAATATAACGTCCTGTGGTGTCCTCTGGTAAGTGAGGCGAGATCTGACACACAGCAGAATAAACAGACGGTGAATGTATCAGATTTTCCTCATAAACTAATCATGTGATCAATTTGGGTTTTTTGTCCTGCTAGAATCTTTGAATTTTAGTCTTTGCTGTTTATGCTCAAATTTTCCAAGGGAAAGTTTACTAAAGTGTCCCATGTATTCTGAATCAACCCTTCTGAAAGATGTATGCAAATAACATTTTATTGAGCAGATGAAAGTCGGGCGTGGCTCAGTGGTAACGTTCTCGCTTGCTGGTCCCAAGGTTGCAGGATCGAATCCTGGCGCAGTCAGCTGGCATTTGAGGATGCACAAATGCTAGGGAGCCGTGTAAGTGGATTCACTGGCACGTTAAAGATCCCCTTCGGGGCAACATTCTGGCACCCCGGCGTCTCTAAAAGCCGCAGTTGTTAAAAGGGACGTAAAACAAATAACATTATTAAGATGACAGTCTATAATTAATTCGTACAATTAGTAACTAACAAAATTATATTATATGTAAATCCTCTACTGTAAAAGTTGTAAAGCAATTCATGCTATATTATAGCAACAGTGAATTTTTATAAAGATGGCTACATTTTCAGTGTGTTTGCACCTGAATCATGTTTGTCATTTGGACAATGTGGCATTTGAATGGTCTGGTCACTATGGGGTTCACAAATTCGCAAAGAAAATTTGAAAATGGTCCGGCTAGCTCAAAAACAGTTGCCAGCGTTTCGCCCCAGTGTACCAATGGGCACTTCAGTTGGTTCATGGTACACGCGTGGCCAGTACATACTGAGAAGGCCACTGCAAGGCGCAAATGTCGCCACGAGCAGCGCCAATGTACTATGGAAGTCAAAACTTCCTAAGCAAAATGGTGTTAGCTCACCTTGCTAATCCATATTGGAAATGTCTGTTCCCGAAGGAAATAGGATTTTAAATGTCCGATTGAGCTACGTATATTCACAAATTCACAAAGAAAATTTGAAAATGGTCTGGCTAGTTCAAAAACAGTTGCCAGCGTTTCGCCCCAGTGTACCAATGGGCTCTTCAGTTGGTTAATGCAGGGTGTCGAGCGATAAGGGAAATGCGGGAAATATTAGTGACTCTGGAAAAATGCGGGAAATTCGCATTTGATATGAGAAATCTTTAAAAGTCTCACATTGCCCGACTTCTTAGCCTCCGAACGCTCGGTAGACTCTCCCGCTCAGCCTTCTATTTCGCCTGCAGACCGAGCTGCCCCCCACAATTTGCACCAGCATTAGAGCGTTAGCGGGATGAGAACCCAGCCAACTTCGAATGCATGCTTTGCCTAGTCAACCGCCGGCCGTACCCTCTCCGCGCGGTCCCAAAGGGGCTCACATCTTGTGGGACGTGGGTTGGCGATCACGGGACCTGAGCTGAGTCCGGCATTGCTTCCACTTACTTGTGCCGGGCTCCTCTCCGTCTTCTTTCCTGTCTACCTCCCTTGGTCTACTCTTGTTTTCTTTTCCGAACCCGACGGTATTAGGGTATCCGAGGCCTAGGGAGTCTTTCACTTTCCCGTCTTAATTGGCCTTTGTCTCATCTTTCCTGTTCCCTCCTTCTTCGAGGGGTCAGACCTCTTGTTTTCTTTTCATTATACACACATCAAAAAAAGTTTTGCATCACCTCGGTTCCCAGATCTCCGGCATATAGACGTTGACTGTGTATATTGTATCCAAGATACAGTCCCTTTGACTGTTCATAGATGTCACTAAAACTGCTCAAAGATGTAAACAACCATGCATGAGCAGGGCCTATTAGACGGAGGGGGTACGACAGCCGATCAGTTCCAGTCATTCCACCAGGACGAAGGTACGCTGCTCATGTTGTCTGTAGTTCTACCATGCCTAGAAGGTCAATACCGCAGTTCGATCGCGTCCGCATTGTTACTTTGTGTCAAGAAGGGCTCTCAACAAGGGAAGTTTCCAGGCGTCTCAGAGTGAACCAAAGCGATGTTGTTCGGACATGGAGGAGGTACAGAGATACAGGAACTGTCGATGACAGGCCTCGCTCAGGCCGCCCAAGGGCTACTACTGTAGTGGATGACCACTACTTACGGATTGCCGCTCGGAGGAACCCTGACAGCAATGCCACCATGTTGAATAATGCGTTTCGTTCAGCCACAGGACGTCGTGTTTCAACTCAAACTGTGCGCAATAGGCTGCATGATGCGCAACTTCACTCCCGACGTCCATGGCGAGGTCCAGCTTTGCAACCCCGACACCATGCAGCGCGGTACAGATGGGCCCAACAACATGCTGAATGGACCCCACAGAATTGGCATCACGTTCTCTTCACCGATGAGTGTCGCATATGCCTTCAACCAGACAATCGTCGGAGACGTGTTTGGAGGCACCCTGGTCAGGCTGAACGTCTTAGACACACTGTCCAGCGAGTGCAGCAAGGTGGTGGTTCCCTGATGTTTTGGGGTGGCATTATGTGGGGCCGACGTACGCCACTGGTGGTCATGGAAGGCTCCGAAACGGCTTTACGATACCTGAATGACATCCTCCGACCCATAGTGCAACCATATCGGCAGAATATTGGAGAGGCATTTGTCTTCATGGACGACAATTCTCGACCTCATCGTGCACATCTTGTGAATGCGTTCCTTCAAGATAACGACATCGCTCGACTACAGTGGCCAGCATGTTCGCCAGACATGAACCCTATCGAACATGCCTGGGATATGTTGAAAAGGGCTGTTTATGGACGTCTTGACCCACCAACCACTCTGAGAGATTTACGCCGAATTGTCGTTGAGGAGTGGGACAATTTGGACCAACAGTGTCTTGATGAACTTGTGGATAGTATGCCACGGCGAATACAGGCATGCATCAATGCAAGAGGACGTGCTACTGGGTATTAGAGGTAGTGGTGTGTACTGCAATCTGGACCACAAATGCTGAAAGTCTAGCTGTATGATGGTACAACATGCAATGTGTGGGTCTCATGAGCAATAAAACGAGCTGAAATGTTGTTTGTGTTGATCTCTATTCCCTTTGTATTTAACGGTTCCGGAACTCTTGGAACCGAGGTGATGCAAAACTTTTTTTGATGTGTGTATTTCCTTTTCTCTTTAAGATTCCCGCACTGTTTTTGTTAATTGGCTCCCCGTGTATCTAAATTCAATTTTTTTTGCACCTACCCTCCATTTTGTAGGTGTTTTCAATCTCGTTGCATTTTGTAAGTCTTTTCGATGTACAGTGCATTTTGTGAGTGTTTTCAACCTCAATTGCATTTTGTAAGGATTGACAATCTAAATTGCTTTTTAGTAAGTCTTTCAATATAGGGTCTGGGACTTTTGTGAGTATTTTGAATTTCAATTGCATTTTGTATTTTCAACCTAATCCGCTTTTTGCAAGTACTTTCAATCTAAATTGCATTTTGTATGGTGTGCATTTTGCATGTATTTTGATTCTCAATTGCATTTTGTGGGTATTTTGAATCTAAATTATATTTTGTAAGTATTTTCAATCTGAATTGCATTTTGTAAATATTGTCCATCCAATTGAGTCGTTTGAATCTACCATGCATTTTGTAAGCATTTTCAATTTCAATTGCATTTTGTAAGTATTTTGAATATCAATTGCACTTTGTGATTATTTGGAATCTGAAATGGGCATTTTTCAATCTAAATTGCATTGTGTATTTTCAATTTCAATTGCATTTTGTATTTTGAACCTCAATTGCATTTTGTACGTATTTTCAATCTCATTTGCATTTTGTAAGTGTTTTGAATTTCACTTGCATTTTGTAAGTATTTCGACTGTACATTGAATTTTGGACATCTTTTGAACTTTAACCTACATTTTGTGAGTATTATCGCTCTCCATTTTGTGAGTATTTTCAATCTGAATTCCTTTTGTAAGTATTTTCCTTCTCACTTAATTTTCGTTTTGGTTTCCACTTCATTGACATTTTCGCTATCACCCAGACCATTAGGGGCCGATAACCTCGATGTTAGGCCCCTTAAAACAACAATTATCATCATCCTCTCCGCGCGGGGCTGCGCTCGTTGCTGACAATGACAGACAGGAATCAGTCCGCATTGTTATTCACAGAAGAGACCAGTTGTTATTTCGACCTGGGTTTCTCGACAAGAACAGCCCTTAAAGACGCGGATGTACTGCAATTTTGCACCAACTGCCGAAAATTGTACATTCGTATCCTATGGCTGGAAAAATCAAGAGGTCACCTCTTGCTTACATGATGACCCATGCTATTCCCTGCCTAGACCCTATAGTGGTCGCTGAGACTCCTAAGTTGGCAGAAGATAGGATCGTCATTGCCCTGGAAATTCTTTGTAATAATCAAAATTTGCTTTCTGGCGCAATGGCTGACCGCATCAAAGCAGTTACTCCGCATTTCTGAGACTGAGTGGTAAAAGCAGAAACTGGTCCTGATATCATACAGGATATATTCTGCAGCAAGCAAAGAGAGACAAGGTCACGGGACCAGATCAGGTGTACACTGATTTTTTGAAACTGATGATGATGGCATGTTGTTCTGACAGATCTCTTCAATATAATTTAGAATTCTGGACTCATCCCAGAGAATTGGCTGAAGTCCACCTCCTTGCACTGACTACAAAAGCAAACCCTATTTCTTGTGAAGACCACCGTACTATCAGTTTTATGAGCAATGTCTTAAAGATGTTACTAAAGATCATTCACAGAAGAATGTACACTGAATGTGAGAACACAGTTTTGGAAACTCAGTTTGGATTCAGGAGAGGGCTTGTGACTGGGACGCCTTATTCTGCATGTAGATTTTGGTCCAGTGATGCTTGGACGTTAATAAGGATGTTTACGCGTGTTTCATCGACTATGAAAAAGCCTGTGATAGGTTGCAACACGTAAAACTGTTGGATGTCTTGAGGGAAATCGGCCTTGAAATGAAGGACATTCATTTTGTTATAACAAATAAATAACCCCTGGCACTTCAGCACATGACACGTGGTCAGCGCATTCGGTCCCCACGGCCGTTAATCATGGTTTTCGTAACCAGCGCGCTGCCTCACTGTCAGACAGCTACTCAGTTGTCCTCACGAGGCTTAGTGCACCCAGTTCCAGCCCTCACATCGATTTCCAAAATCCCTGACGGAGACAGATATCAAACTCCGGGTGAGAGGCAGGTGCGCTACCCCAACACCACGCGGCCGGCACATTAGTTTTCTTGCCAAATTTTATTGGAACCAGAAAGTTGTGGTTGGGGTTGATGACAAGCTGTCGATAAAGTCCAGATTAGACGTGGTGTTCGGCAATAGTGTGTACTCTCCCCTCTACTTTTCAACATTTACACAGAGGCTTTATTGAATGAAGCACTAGACACACCGGAAGCAGTAGGCATATCAATAATATTCGGTGCTGTTGGCTGAAAGTGCAGACAACCTGCAAGTCTTTCTAGGGAGAGTTAACACTGTTTGTGGTAATTGGGGTTTCCGAATGAACATAAAAGGACTAAGTTTATGATCATCAGCAAGAAGAGGAATATTCAGGCTAAGCTCAAACTGGAGAATTTAGAAATTGAACATGTTCAGCATTGTAAATCCCGTAAGAGTGTTTCTGAACCAAAATTCGATGGACAACCATGAGATCAAGATCAGAATTGAGCATGCGATACATACATAATTTTGTTAAAATGAAAAACTTGGTCCCTAACAACAACTCAAATCTGGATCGTAGGCCGAGAATGGTTCGAGAATAAGTGTTTCCTTCATTGTTGTATGGTATGGAAGAGTGGACTTTAACCCAGGCCCTGTGCCAAAAATTGGAAGCCTTTGAAATGTTGGCCTACCGTCGAATGCTTCGCATCTCATGGACAGAAATAGTGCGAATTACCAAGGTGTTGGATATGCTAGGTAAAAGTACAGAAGTACTGCTATCCATTACAGGACGGAAGCTTGAATATTTTGGACTCATAATGCGGAACAAGAAGTATAGGATCCTACAACTGGTGATGCAGGTAAAAAAGTGTAGGATATCTGGGATCTGGCCAACGAAGTACTTCTTGGTTTAAGAACCTCAAAGACTGGTACCAGACAACAGGCGAACTTTTCCTTGTGGCAGTATCCAAGTATCAAATAGCCATGATGATCAACAACCTTTGTTAGAAGATGGCACACCAAGAAGAATGTGCTGTACCGTATATTACCGATGAAATATTAGTTTGTATTACGATATAGGTCTCTGAAGTAAAGCTTAAGCCAACTGCCATTTTGTGAACTGTGAAATCCAACCTCCCTACATGATTATCAAAGGAACCAGACATTTTAATTGAGAAGTAACTCGCATAGTAGAACCCAGTTGTACCCGATAATACAGTCAACAATAACTAATAGTACAGGAAATATGAAATATTCATTCATTTGTGTCAGGAACAGTGTGAAATTGAATATACAATAAATACATAATATTATATACAACATTTTAAATTTCAATTTTTTCAAACTAGAGCCGCCCAGAAGTTGGCGACCTCTATGGCATTAGGTGTTGAATGTAACAGGTCTTCTAGTGTACATGTAGTTGGGCACTGACTGCACTGAAGCAGATGGTAGGACGCCTGCATTGTTCCACATTCACAAAACTGTGACTCCACATGGAAACCCCATTTCATTAAGTTGCTTTTGCATCTTGTGACACCGAACCGAAGTCTGTTGAGTGATCTCCATGTACTCCATTTCTCTGTGAAACCGGCTGGTAGTTTTTCAGAGGGTGGAAACCATTGTCCAGGGCTGTAGAACCTTGCACGCCACAAATTGGTTCGGGATTGTTGTGAAGTCCCGACAAGAGCTTCTGTTGTTCTGAGGAAGCTTTTCCTAGATTATAGTTGGGGTTTTGCAGGTCGATGTCCAAACAGAGGATGGGCTTCAGAAGTTCCTGCCCTTTTTTCTCATTTTTTGCCGCTACCTCTCGGCGGATGTCAGTGGGTGCGATACCAGCAAGGGTGTACAGCTTGTCCAGGGAAGTGGGCTTGAGGCACCCAGTAGTAATACAACAAGTATCGTTAAGTGCAACATCTACCACTTTGGCATGACTGGATTTGTACCATACTGGGCTTGCATATTCCCCGGCGGAGTAACATAATTCAAGAGAAGAGGTTCTAGTACTAGGATGTGCTCCCCATGTTGTGTCTGTTAACTACCTTATGATGTTGTTTCTGGCTGCCACCTTTTACTTGGTGTTCAAACAGTGCGTCCTGTAAGTGAGAGCATGGTCAAGGATAATTCCTATATATTTTGGCAACGAACAATGCTCGAGCGTGGATCCTTCCCAATTAATTTTGAGGGTTCTAGCTGCCTGTCTGTTTTTAAGGTAGAAATCACAAGTCTGTGTTTTACTAGGATTTGGTCTCAATTGGTTCTTCCTATAGTAAGCAGACAATTCTATTAATGCCTTGGACAACTTCTGTTCTACATTATCAAAACAGTCAACTTGGGCAGTGATGGCACAGTCATCTGCACAGATGAAACTCTGTGTTCCCTCTGGTAGTGGCTGATCATTATAAATAACCCCTGGCACTACAGGCCATAAAGGGCCTAGGCCTACCAAGCGACCGCTGCCCAGCCATTTGGCCTGCAGATATTGGGGTGACACGTAATCAGCGCATCGGGTCCCCTCGGCCGTTATTCTTGGTTTTCGTGATTGGGGCGCTGCCTCACTGTCAGACAGCTACTCAGTTGTCCTCACGAGGCTGAGTGCACCCCGTTCCAGCCCTCACGTCAGTTTCTAAAATTCCTGACGGAGCCGGGAATCGAACCCGGGGCTTCCGGGTGAGAGGCAGGCACGCTACCCCATCACCATGGGGCCGGCGGCTGATCATTAGTGTAGATATCAAACAAAGCAGGAGCAAGCACACTTCCCTGGGGTAATCCATTTTTCTGCGATCTCCATCTACTTCTTTTTCCCTGAAATTCAACAAAGAACTTTCTGTTTTTAAGTAGATTCCTCAAGAAACAGGTAGTTGATAATCTTTGGTGGCATCATACAGTTTCATAAGAAGCCATCTGTGATTAACTGTGTCATAAGTCGCAGTAAGATCTATAAATACAGCTCCTGTGATCTCCTTCCTTTCAAAACCATCTTTGATATGCTGTGTTAATTTCGTCACTTGAGATGTGCAACTCTTTCCCCATCTGAATCCAGCCTCCTATGGTAGATTGTCTCCAGTTTCTCCATTAGTCTAGATGTAGGATGAGTCTTTCAAGAACTTTATTCAGATGACATAAGAGAGATATAGGGCAGTAACTTTTTGGATCATTCTGGTCCTTGCCTGGCTTGCGAATAGCTATAACTTTGGCTTTCCTCCAAAGTTTAGGAATCTTACAAGACTGGACACATTTGTTCATAAGCACTTGGTTATCGGCCCAAAATTCTTAATCTGTTCCACTTTTATATCATAGAGTCCAGCAGCTTTGGCATTTTTGCATTTACCCAGGACAAGATCTAGTTCAGCCTGAGTAAAGGGTTGTAGCAAAATATTGGTTTCATGGTTAGGTTGTCTCTCAAGTGTCTTCCTACCAGGCGTTGTTGTGTAAGGTGTTTTCCCATTTTGTATGAGTTGGTGATCTCTTTGATTAGCTCTGACAAGCACATGCGTATTCGCCTGTGAGGGGTCATTACTTAGGCTTTGAGAAGTCTCCAAGCTTCTTGGCTACTCCGTCCCATATCACAATTTTCCATCAGTTCCTCCCACTGTACCCTCTTTGTCTCAGAGATTGAGGAGAGAACAGATCTTGCAGGATGTTTCCTCGCTACATGGATTTTCATCATACCGGGTATAATATTCCTCCAGTAAAACGGCTGTTTCTGAAGTCACACCTTGAATATCCGTCGTTCTACAACCTCTTGGGATGCATGCTCACGAGCAGAGTTTAACAAGCTCGACAAAGTGTTCATACTCTTCAGGCACAGGAGCTATTGTTTGAACCTTTTCATCCAGAATTCTGGAGAACTTCGGCCTGTTTGCCTTCTTGAAATTATACCTTCGTCTAAAACTAGTTTCTTGGGGTCTGATAATCATGAGAAGTTGACACTTTATTGGTCTATGCTGTGTGTTGGGGATAGGGGAGCGCACTGATTTATGGCATTGTTGTACTATGTTATCACTGACGAAAAGGAGATCAGGGTTGTACCCTCATTGCCCCACTTACCACTGTTAAAGGATGGAGAGATGGTTGGATTCGGTTCAAGATATAACACCTTCTCCGTTTTCATCCTCATGTGTAACCCCAAGCATGACTGTGGCTGTTAAAGTCCCCTATTACTATAGATATCTTCCCAGAATCAAAGTTATTAGGTGGGACAAAGGAGAATTCTTCTGAAGGAGGCTTGTACACTGAGGTGATCACACAATTACTAAGCTCCAAAGTAATGATCTCGATATTATACTTGTGTGTGCAATGGGCACTCACGATGTGGATTCCTGGTTAGACAAAAATTGCACTCCCGTGTTTAGCATGAGGTATTTCTGTAACTAACGTAGACCTGGTACATTAGATCATCTCTGTTGGGAGTCTCGATGAGTTTCTTGGATGCACAAGACATCACACTTCTGTTTACGGCAAAGTTCAAGAAGCAGCTGTTGTTTAGGTGGTGACATGCCTTCAATGTTCACGGATATGACTGTCAGAGTAGGTTCTGAAAAGAACCGTTTATTTAAAAACATGTTTACTCCTAAGTGCTTCTGGAGTGCCGACGTTCAGTTCAGTACTGGAATTCTAGTCAAGTACCTATGCAGGGGCACCACATGCAGGAATCACCTTCACCCGCAAGATGAAATATAGTAACCAACTACTGTACATGCTCTATGGGCTTGCAGTGATCGAACAAATTGGTGGCTGAACAGTTAGGCCTAATGTAGAATGCTTTCATTTGCAAGTCTACAGTGCATATAATATGTATATACTGTATTGCCTTACAGAATACTACATATGTAATTACTGAACATGACATAACCTAATTTGGAATGTAGCGATTCATTGTGGATCCGTATTGACTTAGTTATTATGAGGGTTTCAACTAAATAGTCCGCCTAGTCAATACCTTTCTTATTATGTTTTTATTTAATGTAATAAAAACACTTGCTTTCGCCCTCTCAGTTCACTGTGCACAACCGACTCGAGCATAGGCTTCATCACAACATCCAGTACATTTCAACAAACAGGATAATAAAGCACAGGAAATGAAATTTTCCAATGGAGTGTCCACTACATTCCAATAAAACTTGAGGTTTCATTTTGGAACGTGTTAACGCCACAAGGACAAGTACAAAAAATGACCACCCGTTTATTGGAACATTTATGCAACTCAACATTATGTCATAAAATCATCAATTAAATTATTTCCTACTATCATAAACCTACACCGAAGGACATGAAAAATAGCAGCCCCATTTGACTGAGTTTCAGTAGAAACAATCAATTTTAAAGATACAGTTTAAAAAGCAGCAAAAGCTTTGTTTCCCTCGACCGAGAGGTGATTGAAAGTATTTTAATAGTTTTTAGAAGTGTAAAGTTAAAGAGGCTTTTATGAGGGGCTGAAGAAGAGAGTATATATTTTCTCGAAACATGTGCAGTAGAACTCCAATTATCGGAACTCAGACTATCCGAATCGCTTTCAGAAGAAGAAAAATTAAGATGGAAACGTACTGCGATTCGCAAAATAATGATTCTGTCTATGCACGCTATTGTCCTTCCCGCCACGAAGCTAGTGTAGGCGCAGCACGAACGTTATTGGAATGATAAGCTTACTTTGACCGAGATGATCAGCAAACAATGACTTTCATGTACTACTATTGCACAGCACTTTTAAGTATGTACGCTATATATCATACAAAAGTGTTGCCTTTTCAGTTAATTACATAATTAAAATGCATACAGCACCGAAAATAAGCTCTTTTTCTTTAAGGCTAATTGTCCCATTTTTTAGTTTGTAATTCTGACACCACGTAGCAGCACCAAAGTGAGACAATTTCTTTTTTCAGTTTTCTCTTGAACGGAAGCTCGTATTTGCAATCTGAAAACCACTATGTATACTAGAGTGCAATTGAATTGCTGTCTGGGATGGAGCAGGTGCCCTGATACTTCAAGTACGGTACAATCTCAGCATTTACCTGGAGGGAGTGTGGAAAAACTGGTGAAACACACTCAGGATAGATGCTGACAGCGCTGGATTCCCATTTAGGTAACTGTTTTAGAGTTATTTAACAATAAACTCCCGAACAAAAAACATATTGTTCCGACATTAGTAATACTTTGTAGGCCATAATTCTTACCGCACAGAGCAGCGACAGGTTTCACTCGATGCAAAATTGAATACTGTATAGAAAGATATGACTGGTTTGTAGTTAGCACGTACTTGATATTTTAGAAAAAAAATGGACAAGATATGTTCGTGTTCAGGTTTATTGGGAATATCTATTCTAAATACCATCCAATGCGGACGTCCAACTCTAGGTATCGTCTTCTAGACACAACTAACAAGACCACAAACCGTGCTAAATTCAAATCAATGGAGCCACCTATTATCGATTTATAAGAGGCCAAATGCGCACGCACATAGATATACATCCATTTTGGTGATTCGTATGGGTCTTTGGTTCTTTTGACTCTAATTCACTTTGTTTATTTTTATATGAGATCTGAAATGACTCCGTGAGGCCAATCACTATATCTTACTTCAATTTTCATGGAAGTATTAATAAAACTTCATTTATGTAGGACATTTTATTACAATAAACAAATTAATTAAGTATAACAAATTTAAAGTTTCCACCTACTCAACTTTAAATTTGTTATACTTAATTACAAAACGTCAACACGGAACCTGCAATGGACTCTTCTTCGAATAAACAAATTATGAAAATGCATACCAAGAGCAAAATTATGTACATATATAGAATTATTCCTAAGATATTCTCATCTGCCTATTGTTAGCACAGGCACTAGTACTGCATACTAGAAACAAAACAAAATATTATACCTAATTATTTCCTGTTCTTGAAATCAATGCTTCAATTTTTTCCATATCAAAGATAACGTTTCATGATTTACACGCACTCAGTATTTTACTTCACCTCAGGTTCTCTTATATCCATTGATCTGGTCATCCTGGGATCAATGATCCCAGGCAACAAGACTTTCTCGTAGCAGAATGTCAGTTACATAAGCATTTTTTGTCTCCAGTACTTTTCATCTCTCTTCATTGTTTCTATGGGAGTGTCCTTAGGTGTCCATACCACAAAATAACCTATTTCCCGCTGTGCTATTTCCAACTAGCCCTGGATCTGGAAATAAAAATCATGCGAGTGTTTGAGAGTTATCAATCTGTTCTCATCTGAATGGCACTGTTCTTGACATTCTCTAGGCTTTCTTTTTTGCTTACTTTCTGCCAAACAAAATACCTTGAGCTTTTGGCAGGCTTCCAGTAGGGTCATATTCCGTGCAGATTTATTCTGCACTTGACTTCGACTATAGCTTCGTCTCCTATTAATCTGTCTGGGGAGGCACCTAAGAACCCACAAGTTTTCTGTGCGAAATGACCACATTCTTCGACTTTTCTACCGATTTCTCCTCTAAATTTCGTTTTGCAATTCACTCATTATCACAGTCATACTGCATTGCTGCAGTACAGAATGTTTTTTGCTACTGGAGCCCATTTCGGGGTAGGTTTCCTCTTGCATACATATCCAAAATTGGATGCCGTAAGTCGGTCCTTCCTAGCTGTGTGCCACTTTTCATTTTTCCTTTGGCCCCTTGTTTCCTTTTCCAGTTTTTGTATATGGCCTTCACTAAGCGTTAGGTGCTTGTTCTTCTCATCACCAAACTCTCTCAGCAGTACCTCATCGAAATGCAACTGCGTTGGTCGGGACATTCTTTTCCCTTCTCACGACGCAAATAAACTTTTTCGGCAAGCTGCTCTTCTTCTCTTTCTGCTGAGTGCAGTGTCCTTCACTATTGTGGCAGGTTTTTTTTTTCTTCCTTCTTCCTAAACTGATTTTATTGTTTTACAGTGCCAGGATGGCCCAAATTGAAAGTCCAGCCCGGCAGCTTTGGTTCTATGAGTGAAGGAACCTAGTTTCCCTCAATTGATCAGCTTACCTCCCGTGAATTTTGCAACAAGGGACATATAATTTTCGGCAGCATTGCTGATGGTGTTTGATACTAGCTGGGAACTTCTTGCAATTAGGGGCTGCAAGCAAGAACGCACCTTGTCACAACCATTAGTTTGGTCTGCAGTTAGCTGTTTGTCTTCACCTTGCCCGCTGGTTGTGCAAAAGTACTGTTTGCAGTCTTTATGAATCCCAATCCAATCCAGTATTCCCGGAAACCAATTTTCCATTTTCACAATCGCTACGCCTTTATTTTTCCACACAACACATTGTTTTCATTTGAAGTCTAACTTGCTTCTCTGAAAAAAGTTGACACTGAATAGTTTGTGATCTTGTACTCCTACACTTATGTATTAGAAATAAAAAATAATCTACACCGTGGCGCGACAGCCCATGAAGGGTCTAGGCCTACCAAGCAACCGCTGCGCTGATCAGCCATGTAGCCTGTAGATTACGGGGTGACGTTGAGTCATCCAACTTGTACAGGTAAAATATAAGTGAAATCATAACAGCTCAGTGCATTACAGATTCTCTAATGCAAGCATAAAGCATAAAGAAATATAGAATTTCAAATAGGCTATAAACTAGGAAGAAACCTTACAGGTGTGTAGAGGTGGTGGTTTTTTTTTCTTAGGGCCTGGCTTCCTTTTCTTGGTACTTTGTCGCAATCTCCCTGGGTTTTAGTGGAACGCCCTTGAGTCGGTTTTGGTGGTGGCTCCATTTTTCAACTAGAACGAAAAAATAACTCCATAATGCTCTCCATCAGTCGTAGCCTACCTATGTGTACATGTATCCATTCTACCACACTATTTGTGAAAAATAAAGTGCCAAAAATAGAACACCTAATGGGCATTTAAAAGTAATACTGTTGCAGGTAAAATAAATTAAACAAAAAGTAATGAAAGGGATCGATGAACTGAAACAAGAAGTCGTAACTAGCAACTGATAAAATATCAAAGGATCACTCGGAAATATCCAGACGTTGACAATAATTCAGAACTAACCAGCACAGTCAATCGAGACATTGGACTCGATGCTCGGGAATTCCATACCGTCAGGTAAAGTTATTGCTCTCTCAAATCACTCGAGCTCCCCCGCCCCGCTCTCCATGACCCTCTTATACTGCCGCGCCTTTTGTTGCCAGTACAGAACACTTTTATTCACAACTTCCCAAAGTGATCCCGACGATTCTATTCAACCGATTTAGGTTTTCGATACGGCTTTGGAATCACTGAGTAAAACTCTTTTTTTTTTTTTTTTTTTTTATCAGATATTTGAAAAACAAACAGCAACTTTTCTGTTTTTGAAATTTAAAAGTAAACAATGAATTAATCTCAATTCTGCTACTAGACAGAGTACCGTACATAGCAGTTTTCAGATCGCAGATCGGAGCTCCCCTTCGATAGATAAATAAATTTAGCTTCGTTTGTGCTGCCATCTGTTGAAATATTTTCTTACCTAAGTGTCGGGACATTTAGCCTTAAAATGCATATGTATACCATGTATGTAAATCCAATTATCCGAATTTTTGGTTATCCGAATGGAGTCCGGTCCCAATTGATTCGTATAATTGGAGTTCTACTGTACTTCTAATGTAATATTTAATTAAAACCCTCATACATTCACTGACAAACAAAGTATACTGTATGTATTTAATGACTTGACAATACAATGACCTTCATTCATGCATTTCTTCTACCGGTATACAGTTCCAATTAGGCATCGGCAAGCTACAGAATATATATTATTAAGGATTGACTTCTAATGTGGTAACAAATTAGGTTATAAAACACAATATGGTATGATATATGATATATATTTTGCAAAATGAGGTTAACAACATATCCCAGGGATAAAATAATTTGTTGCACTCGACAATGAGCAGAAAACTCTCCGAACTTGTATCCAGCTGGGCTGTTATCAAAGAGGCTAGGATATCAAGGTGTCGAGCCTAATTTATAGTACGCATACTCATTGCAACGTTTTGGCTACCAACCTACAAGTTAAATGAAATATAGCTCAGATTTGCTAAGTAAAACTCCATCGTGCTACTCTTGATACTCGTCGAGTTCAAACCGAAGCTTAAATCTGGCCAAAAGCTTAGTAACGCTTCAGCTTAAGCTCTGACTGTGAAACCTGTGAGAAGAGAAGTTGCAACAAGTTTAAAAAGTCCAGGACTAGGACCACAGTTAAGTAAAATTCTACGGGGAATTCAAATCGAAACTCTGCCATTCGGAGAGATTTCTCAGCAAGCGAGCTCCTCCTGGTTGACACTACTATCGGAACTAATGCTCCTACAGATGGCAGTACACAGATAGAAACATCGGAACTAATGCTCCTACAGATGGCAGTACACAGATAGAAACATGCTTACCTTACAGTGGGTGCTAGAAGTTGCAGTCATGTTCTAAAATAATCTCACAACGCCGACTAAAATAATCTCACAACTCCTAAGTACATCCTAAAAACCATGTCGGAACTCTGCTGTGAAAATCCTTTCAATATGATCCACCCTAAGGAAGTGCATTCAAAAGATTGGTTAAGAAATTAGAATCCATGGGTTCTGTGCACAATAAACGTAGATGTACCTAAGCAGTAACAATCTGTACCCAAAGCCTCTCGCCATGTCGACCAGGATGAACTTGCTTACTGAGAGGTCCCAGCGAATGACAGCACTTCTATTTGAAAGTCTTGTATACAGGAAAATACCAGAGCTGAACAAAATATAATCATCAGAAAGAAAAGGAAACAATAATGACAAACAAGGGTGGCTCGTTTGAATCTTGTTGAAAGTTATACAGTCAAAGAGCTTTTGAGTAGATTGCCCACACATGAATATGATGATATGGCTTGTCCTATTCACACATTGTGTTTGTCCTTTTTCTCATTTCAAACTTTTTCTTGATTGATCATTGTATTATTACCTTAGACACAGGGAAGATAGCAGACGGTATGAGCTATTTTTATGTATATTTTCAGTGCTCTGCTCTGCTTGGATATTTTGGTAATGCTGGAATTTTGCTGTCAGAACTGTGCAAAAGTGTGCCTTGTCCTAATTGTGGAACTTACTGGTGTAACTTCTTGTTTCAGATTTTATTTGGCAACCCTTTACACGCGCTGTGACACAATTCACTTCCTCATCAATTTCACAACAATGGTGGTAGTGGTGGTGCCAAAATTGCCTATGTTCCATCAAGTGCGACTATTTGGCTACTACTGACAGATTATGCAGTAGAAGAAAACGAGTCATGAGTCGAGTTCTTCAATTTGACTGTCTTGAAGTGCTTCAGAAGATTGACAGTTTTTAAATAATGTAAAGTACAGTAGAGTCTCGCAAACTCGGCCTAATGTGGACTGAAGGGTGGCCGAGTTCGCAAAAATGCCGGTTTATCGGGAAATGTGTTAAAAAGAAGAAATAAGCTGTTTGTTTTGGTTTAAATGTAATGCAATGCAGTACATTTGTTTTTAACAGAAACACAAGTTTTAAAACGATTAAGCCACTACAATTACAGTACTTGAATATACAGGGGGGTGTAATAAAAAGGTACAGCACAAAATGCTGGACACATTCCTCACACGTAGACGAAGAAATTTTGTTATATGAACTTGGGTCCAGAAACGCTTTGTTTCCATGTTATACCCGATTGTTTCCAACTCATTAATCATGGGAAACGCACAAGAAGAGAACGTTAGAACCATGGGGAATATGCACTCTTGGTTACTTATGGTTACGTTGTCATTATTGTAGGTACACCGCCAGTGTTTTGTTTTACATGGCCCTGTTGCCATGGGACTTAGCAGATGTGCCCGTGGATGTGCTACAAAACATGTACTTCATGCATGATGGAGCACGTTCTCATTTTAGTGTTAATGTCCGTCGGCTTCTAAATAACAGATTTGGTGACAGATGAATAGGTAGAGGTGGACCAATTGCCTGGCCTCCACGCTCTCCGGACCTAAACCCACTGTACTTTTATTTGTGAGGGCATTCGAAAACTCTCGTGTATCGAACCCCAGTACAAGATGTTCAGGGTCTCCGTGCCCGTATTATGGAAGACTGCGAAACCATACGCAATACTCCAGGGATACATCAGCGCATCAGAGATTCACTACGACGGTGGGTTGATGCATGCATCAATGCACATGGAGGGCATAAAGAACTTCTCCTGTGAGGAAGAGTTGCATGTGGTATGCTGGTACATTCTGTTCTTGTGTGTTCCCCATGATTAATGAGTTGGAAACAATGAGGTATAACAAGGAAACAAAGCGTTTCCGGACCCGTGTTCATATAACAAAATTTCTTCGTCTACGTGTGAGGAATGTGTCCTGCATTTTGTTACACCCTGTAAAGTTCAGTACTGTACTACTGTACTGCATAAAAATCAAGGAAAACAATTAAATTATAAAAGAAACCTTAGAAAAACTCGGCCTACATATTATTTTTATATTATGTACACTGTACAGTATATGTACAGAACAATTCCTGAAGGCAAATAGTTTTTTCACTTAAGGAAAATTACAATTTACTTTTTTGCACAAAAAAAAGTAAGTACAATAGAACCCCTTTTTTAACGAATCTCAGGGGGATTTGATATTTCTTCCTTAGAAGGGGGTTTTCCTTAAAAGGGGGTTCGAAGAAAATAGGCTATATATCACAAGAAATAATGATACCGGTACATTTATGTCTTCAACTAATGTAATGTCAAGAAATAATAAATGAACATGTTAAGAAATACTAAAAAGTCAAATTAACACAAGAATAACAGAAAATATTTATGAAACAGCACAGGTAACGGATTCCTTAGTGGTCCATTGGGAGCACAAGCTGCAGCAAGGAAAGGAGAAATAGGTATTACTGACTTGTAATTGTAACTTGAAGGAACAGAGGCCTGACATATATTAAGGATATTTGTGAAGGCAGACCATTAGAACTATGAGAATAAGCATAAGGTATTACCCTTCACTTTCTGAAGTAGTCCAGTAAAGTAGTTTGCTTCCTCTTGCCCAGATGTCTCACGGAAATAAGTTTTCTCTCAATTTGGTTGAGAGTGTTGATGAGCTCTTCATCCACACTGAAGGAGGAGAAGTACCGGCGGACAATATCCAGTCCTTCCACTGCTGCCCCAAAAGTTGGTTCTGCTGGATCCTCTTCTTCTGCTTTGTCTTCCTCTTCAGTACTTTGCCTTTTTGCATCATCACAAAGGTCTCCAACATCCATCTGTGGTGGTGAGGTTAGGATATCATCATCACAAGTAACAAATTCTTCAAATGTTGTGACAATAGAATCCTTTGATACAACCCCCCAATCTTCCCCAATGTCATCAGTAGCGTCTTCTTCATTAAAAACTTCTGAAATAGCACCAAAACCTGCATGGCCAAAGCAGTTTTGAATAGTGGTCTTTGTGACTACTGTCGACCAAAATATTATGTGTACTCGAGTTTGAAGGTTGTTTGTGATGTAACCAATAGGCCTACGTAAAATCCAATAACATCATTATTTTCGTCGTTCTATTTTACGTTAGTTCATGTAGGTTTGGAATTTTTAATTAATATTTTAATATTTTTTTTATCGCAGTTGAAACACATAAAGTGCCAGTATTTAACCGTGTTTCAACCATGCGTCACATTTAAGAATTTTCATCTCAGAAACCCGTCATCAGATCGAATCCAAATTTTAACACAATATACATTGGAATGTTGTATAACTGGTTTACTAATTTCAAAATTTTGAGTGTCCAAGAAACAAAGTTGTTATCATTTTTGTAAGGTAACTTTTTCTCGGCTCGGGCTGGTTGGAAAATGTAGTTCTTGGTCGCGTTGTCATCCTCATACAACAAAAGGTTATGCTGTATGATTTTGAAATATGTAAATTAATTCACTTAATTTATATCGGTTTGTATTTGTATGGGATAATAAGACATCATTTAGCAGCTATCCGATACAGAGAACGCTGTACAGCGTTACCGAGTTGGAGCCCACCACGCGTCATGGCTCGCCTCACTCGGCAGAGATGGGCACCAGCTCGGCAACGCTGTACAGCGTTCTCTGTATCGGATAGCTGCTAAACGATGTCTTATTTTCCCATACAAATACAAACCGATGTAAAATAAGTGAATTAATTTACGTATTTCACAGTCATACCGCATAACATTTTGATGTATGAGGATTAAAACGAGACCAAGAACTACATTTTCCAACCAGCCCGAGCCGAGGAAAAGTTACCTTACAAAAATGATAACAACTTTGTTTCTTGGACACACAAAATTTTGAAATTAATAAACCAGACATTCCAATGTATAGTGTGTTAAAATTTGGGTTCGATCTGATGACGGGTTTGTGAGATAGTAATTCTTAAATGTGACGCATGGTTGACACGCTTAAAAATGGGCACTTTTTGTGTTCCAACTGCGATAAAAAATATTAAAATATAAATTAAAATACCAAACTAAAATGAACTAACGTAGAATAGAACGACAGAAATGATGATGTTATTGGATTTTATGTAGACCTATTGGTTACTTCACAAACAACCTTCAAACTCGAGTGCACATAATATTTTGGTCGACAGTAGTTGCCATGCTGCTACAAACATATGCATGCCTTGGAGTATGTTCAATTTCATTACCTCATTTCTTTCGAGGAAAGAAACAGCTCTTTGAACCAGGGCCTTCCTGTACTTCACTTTCACAGAATGAATAATGCCAAGGTCCAAAGGCTGCAGGTGACTGGTGCAGTTAGGAGGAAAGAAAACCACTTTGATATTCTGCAGGAAAGACGTATCTGAAGGATGAGCTGGACATCTGTCTATCACCAGCACTATTTTCCTTCTTGCCGATCCCATCTTGGCATCCAAGCTTTGTAAAAATTTTCGAAATATCTCCGATGTCATCCATGCACTTTTGTTAAAATCATATTTACATGGGAGTGTACGGGTGTTCTTGAAACATCTTGGATTCTTAAATTTTCCAATTATTAGTGGGGGTAATTTTTCACTCCCGTTGCTGTTAACACACAACAACGCTGTCAGTCTTTCTTTACTTTTTTTTGCCTCCGTGGCATTTTTCTCCGCGAACAGCGTAAGTTTTGGACGGGAGCAAGTTGTAAAACACTCCCGTTTCATCGGCGTTAAAAATATCCTTAGCATCATATCCTTCGAGAAGTCGAGGCAACGTTTTCTCTTTCCAGTATACAACTGTATCGTCATTAACTTCTGCACTCTCGTCGCACATGTTTTGGAACGAAAGATTGTGCCGTTTTTTGAAGCGATCAAACCAGCCATTAGAAGCATGGAATTCGACCAAACCCAGCTTAAGTGCGATTTCTTGAGCTTTTTGTTTAAGTATGTTCCCGTCAATTGGAGCGTTCTCACTCCTTTTTCCCTCGAACCATTTCATTAAAATGTTTTCAAGTTCCTCGTACGGCGAAGAACGAATATTCTTCCGTATTTTTGCCCCAGAGCCGCACTCAACTTCCGCAGTCAGAATAGCTCCCTTCTGTTTCATGATGCCAAACAGCGTAGAGGGTGCCAAGTCATATTTTTTTGCCATCTGTGACAAAGGTACTTGGCTATCCCTTTCAACATCCCTGATGATGTCTCATCTTTTTCTGAAGAGTCAGCTTCTTGCGTTTTGCAGCCATAATGAATGTGGTCCGCCGTAACTCGCAGTACAACTCTTATCACAGACACAAAAAACTCGTAGCACAACTTCCAACAACACAGGAACAAAAACAGAGAATGAGCCTTCAGTCCGCACCCCTCGCGTCCGCGTGATTCCTAAGCAGCGATTGGAGCAGCGGGACAGAAGTGCCTAGCCGGTGTAAGAGCGCTGCGGCTATAGGTTAAGGCAGCTGACGTCACTGTAGACATTACCCGACTAAATCTGTCCTAACTCCCTAACGGTTGGAGATAAGTATATGCGTTCGCGGACTTTTTTGTAGAGCTTGAACAGCTCTACATTTCGTACGCATATACTTGGGGTCTATCAATGACGGTTCAGGCAGCGTAAGCCATGGAAGGCACGACTTTCTACTTATTCCGTAATTTTTTCTAGAATACATTTTCATTTTGTAGAATATCCATAAACATTTTCAGTTTCTTATTGCTTATTGCTTTTAATCTTTCACCTAAATCACGTGAAGTTTGCAAGAGACCTTTGCCCTAAATATTTATATTTCGTGAAGTTACCCGAGTCTCGCGGCATTTACGCGTAGGCCCTACGTTAGTCATGCCTCTAGGCTGTATAGTCTCAAGGTGAACCGCACTTCCTTCCCATACAGCTGTCATTCCAGTACTACCTACAGTTCAATGGACATAACTAACCAACAGCGTCTAGCGTGATAGTGACTGCTGCTTGCTGGTAACGGTGATTTCCAGCGGCTGCGCCAATTTATCACGGTTCTATACATCGCTAAAGGAGCGATTTCGTTTAGCGCGTCAACTTCGGACTGAGAGTACGTCAAAACGGAAGTTAATTTACATTCAAAACAAGTTTAGAAAAAAGTATCTTATCGACATATTCGTTACAACGGGATGCGCGATCGTAATTTATGTGAAATATATTCTTTAGAAGCGGACTTTTCCTTATATCGGGGTTCGTTAGAAGGGGGTTTAAATAACACTGTGCTTATGGCGATTTGGCTGGGACTTACGAAAATCTTCATTAAAAGCGGGAATTCGTTAAAAGCGGGCACGTTAAAACGGGGTTTTACTGTAATGTTCTTTTGCTTTTCACTTTGAAACCTGTTTCTTGAAGCCTCATCACTAAGACGGCGAAGAAACAGAATGTCTATAGCGGATGCACCTTGCTGCTCAAAGTACCGAAGAGTACCGTATTTACTCGAATAAGACCCGCACCCTGATTTTCAAGAACAAAATTTAAAAAAAAATACTCAAAATTATGTACAATCGTAACTAAATAAACAGAATAGCATTTATCCAAAATAGTTTCCAACAGTTTTGAAGTCGTCCTAAAATAACACACATCAACCGATTAAAAATACAAATAAAAGTACACAAATACTTCATTCATCGTCATCAGAAGTACCAACTTCGGAACTTTTATCACCATCCCACTAAATGTCATCACTGACATCCATAGCATTCGAAATACTACATTTCTTGAAGCTCTTCCGTATGAGATCTCCCGAGATATGATTCCATGCCGTCAGAATGCACGAACATAGCAGCTGAACTTCCGGACGCTGAATACGACCAGTTGGAGTCAGTGTGTGCTTATCGGCCGCCATCTGCTCCGTATACAGCTGTTTCAAGGCTGCTTTGAACGGGCGGTTCACGCTGACATCCAGTGGTTGTAGCATAGACGTCATCCTGCTCAATCACGAATACATGACTCGTCAATATCATATTTCCTACCTGGCACGATTTCCAATAACTTCAGCTTCCCTCACAACTTTCAGCTTCTCACTCGCATTAAACGACCGCAAACGCTTCGTACAACTCATGTTTACCCTCGGAAAACGTGTGCGAGACTGTATGACGCCGCCTGCTTCGGTAAAACAAAGTGATAGCCGGAAGAAGGCTAGCACCATCCAGCGGATACTCGCAACACCCGATATCGCGCGTGGCGGGCAATTTAAATCTTTAAAATCAGGATGACTCAAATAAGACCCGCACCCCAATTTTTCACGTCCGAATTTGTTTAAAAATGTGCGGGTGGTATTCGAGTATATACGGTAGTTTCCGTGGCATTAAGTCCCTCGGTAGGAGTGATTTTTGGTTCCACTACTCCGCAATCTTCAACTTCTTCAACATGACCATCGATTTCATCATTTCTTGTGACAGCCGCTACAATATCTGCATCCGACAGAATGTCTTGCAGCGTGTCACCCTGCAACCATTCTTCAATTTCATTTTCGTTGGCATCTTCACATCCAGGAATGTTCGTTACCAGGTCCATTATGTTTACGTTGTCCTCTTCATGATTGTCAGCAAACTCATTCCAGTCGTGGTCTAGCAGCTTTCTCCAGTATCAAACCAGAGTTATAGATTCTACCTCATTCCGCGAGTCAGCCACCCACCCAACAACGTCTAGTAGGTCAATTTGTTTTAACTTCTGGATTAATCCTTGACCGTCGTCGTTTGCCGCTAGAAGGGATGCTAACAGCTTACTCCTGTACCTTCTCTTGAGACTAACCAATACCCCTTGGTCCATGGGCTGGTGTAGAGCTTTCACATTGAGTGGTAAGAACATAGCTCTTATGTCCCCATCTCGTAACTCTTCAATGTCTGGGTGCAATGAAGAGTTTTCTAAAATTAAAACAGCTTTCTGTGAAAGTTTGTTCTATTTTAAAAACTGTTCAACTGATGGCACGAACTGGTCACTGAACCATTCTTTAAAAATAGCTCCACTCATCCAGGCATTGGACTGGTTCCTGTACCATACTGGAAGTTTATCCATTTCAATGTGCTTGAACACACGGGGTTTCTTCGGTTTTCCAAGAAAACAGAGTTTTAATTTGTGATCCCCGTTGCATTACTGCAAGCAAGGACTGTAACCCTCTCCTTGCTTCTTTTAAAACCAGGGGCCGATTTTTCATCTTTGAACGTCAGACTTTTAGCTGGTAAAAGTTAAAAATTTAACCCGGTTTCGTCCCAATTGTATGGTTGCTGTCCGGTCAAACCTTCTTCTTCGATAAATTTATGGAAACTTATCTTAAATTGTGGAACACCCGCCATGTCGCCAGATAGTTTTTCTCCACAAACACTAAGCTGCATGACCCATAGTGCATTTTCCAGCGGTCAAGCCAGCCAGTGCTTGCAACAAATTTGGGATCGTTTTCTTTTTTCAACTCTTCATAAAATTTCAGTGCTTTTTCTTGTAATATTGGCCCAGAGATCGGCGTGCCCTTTTCTCTCGTCTGTCGAAACCAAAGTGCTTCACTTACCTCATTGCACTCGCTCTCCTTCATATTTTTCCTTTCTTTCAATGTTTCTGTGCAAATTCGTTTGACACACCAGGACTCTCTTTCTGTTCGCTTCATTCTTCAATCACCAATTGTACTTTTGCCAAATCCTAAGTCCTTAGCCACTGCACTGACACGTTCTCCCTTGTCCAGTCTCTTTAAAGCACTCAACTTCTGTTCCATAGAAGCATTGTTTTGTTTTCTTTTCACCGAAGACGCATAGCAAAATTATATAGAACACAGAAATAATAAAACTCAGCTGAGAACTAATATCTCGCAATGAAATGTGCAACACGGGAATGAATATCAGATGCGACACTCACAAAGGCTGGCAGTAGACTGAATAGCTGAGCTGAGTGCGAACTGAGATACAGTTGGAGGTGTTGGGCAGAAGTGGAGTGGGAGCTAGAGGAGAGGGAGGGGCATGCGCACACCTGCAACAGTATCGATCAATAGAATCCTCAACCGAGCAGTGCGGAGAATGCGCAATGAAATAAATACAACGCTCTGTGCGAGAACCATTTGTTTACTTCTTACTGCCAACAGTTTGTGCATTTACAGTGCTGTACTATACAACTACCTGTATTTATCAGGTCGTCGTTACTCTTCTTACTATGTTCTGTAGGTCAACTTGTTTCGCGTCGTATTTAACTCAGCTTTATTAGACTCCATAATGGAATCCATTAGGTCCGTATTGACAAAGAAACTGATATGCCACAATTTGAAGAAAAACTCGTCAGTCAATACCTTGTATTTTCAAAACAGTTTGAAACTGTTGATTGACAGATTTTTTCCTCAAATTGTGGTATAACAGTCGTATTTAACTGTCGATAATTCCATTGACGGAGAAGACGAAAGAAAACATAATAATGCTCTGTGCAGAAACACAAAAACAAAATCATTATATTTTTCTCCTGTCAGGGTGGCCGAGAAATCCGGAGTGCCAGATTACCGAGTGCCGAGTTTGCGAGACTCTACTGTATTAGTTTTCTTACAAAGTTGACTATTCCATGAACAGTGGTTTATAGATTGTCATGATATTTTTGTATCATAGAGACTTTTAGTATAAACGTTCAATATGTCGCACAAAAATTCTGAAATTATCTTTGACACCATTGAGGTATTATAATTTAAAAAGAAAACCAGAACTTGAGGGCTTTAATCTGCTTTTGCTGATTTTCCACAAGGCTGCCAATATAGAAATGTTTCATCGATATAATGTTGCAGCTGGTAACACTAGCTTTTTAAAAGACAAATTAATTTCAGCATTGTGGCGAGTACATTACCATGAAACTATTCACTTAACACTTGACCACCTTGTGGTGCACTGGCTAGCATTCATGGCTGTCACTGTCACTCCTGAGGTCTGGGTTCAATTCTTGGCTCTGCTAAGAAATTTAATTATGGTCTGAGAGCTGGAAAGGGGTTTAATCAGCCTCATGAGGCTGAACTGAGAAGCGGTGGGTTTGATTCCTATCTCAGCCATCCTAGAAGTGGTTATCCGTGGTTTTCTACTCCAGGCAAATGCCAAGATGGTACCTATAATTAAGGCCACGGCCACTCTCTTCCCCAATCCTGGTCAATTACAAATACATATACTAATACAGCCTTGACAATAACGTAGGTTATCAGACAAATCGCACACATAAATTTGTATAATAATCTAGAGTGTGATAATAACTTTTCCGCCCTGTCAAAGGCCCTAAGAGGATTACTGGAGTATAATTAATGGCCATGGAAGCCAATATGTGAACGAGTCTAGAATAAGTGTGTAGATTATTATACAAAATTGTAAGTGAATATGGATCCACGAAAATGGTTTGCATTTTACCGATGCACACGTTGTCACAAAGCCTCCTAAATGAATCCACAACAACTTAACATGTACAGCGGTGTGTTGTAGCTATGGGACGTATTCCAAGAAGCGATACCCTAGTAGTGGTCCGGGAAGGTCACCGGGTGCCTGTTGAAGAGCACCCCGCACACACCTGAAAGGATTGCTGGAGTATTGACCATGAAAGCCAATATGCTCAAATCCGAGTATAAATCTTCTTCCTTCAGTCCAGTTTGTGGATGTGTTTACCGTGATTAAAGAGTCCAATCCTGGCATGGAACAAGCGTTCACACAAGTCGCATAGTATTGCTGGAGGAGGACCTGGTTGGGCTGCTCGGAAGTTTCCTAGCTTGACGCATGGCCTCTTCATGTGTGCGTCGATCCCTTTCAAATGTCTTTACCGTATCCGAGATGGTACGGCGCCAAGTTGAGTGGCCTTCAGCCAGCATGTCCCAGGTTTGTGAATCAAGACTTGTCAATTTCAGGGTCTGCTTAAATTGGTCCTTGTAGCGCCTCTTAGGACCACCGTGAGGTCTGGTGCCATAGCGTAACTCACCATATAGCATTTGACGAGGTAATCTCACATCATCCATCCGATGGACATGACCAATCCATCTGAATGGGTGACCTATTATGGATGATTCTATGCTATTGATTTGAGCCTTTTCAAGAACAGCAATATTGGTAATGCGGTCTTCCCATTTAATCCTCAGGATTGATCGAAGTTTTTGTAGGTGGAAGCGCTCAAGCTTCCGAAGATCATGTCGGTAACGGGTCCACGTTTCACAGCCATACAACAATGTAGAAATGACTACTGCTTTGTACACCATAAGGTTTGTACTCGTGGACAGATCTTTATTCATGAAGACCCGGTGCGCTAATCGTCCATATGCTGCATGGGCTGCGCCAATTCTCTTATCCACATCCTGCTCACAGAAATGGTACTGTCCAGGTACGAGAAGTGGTCTACCTGCTCTAATGGCAAATTTTAGATGGAGATATTGAACTGAGGAAGAGGTGTGCCTGGTGAAGGTTGTGCCAAGTCTTTAGTCTTATTGACATTTATGGCAAGACCAAAGCGATCATATGCAATTTTGTAACAATTAACTGACTCTTGCAGCTCTTCTGGTGTGAGAGTTGGTGCCGCAGCATCATCTGCATACAACATATTAGTAACATTAGTAACCTGAGTTTTCCTCAAGGAGCGGAGATGAGTTAGGTTGAAAAGTCCTCCATCCAAACGATACTTGACCTCCACACGTGGGATGTTTGTGGGTGAATCATAAAGCATTGCAGCCAAGTACAGCGCGAAAAGCGTTGGAGCCAGTACACATCCTTGTTTCAGTCCATGGGTAATAGGAAATTTATCGGACATCTTATTCTGATGGCAAACGTGACCTGTCATGCCATCATGGGGAGCCTTGATTAGATCTACAAAACGCTGAGGGCAACCAAACCGCTTCAGCACCGCCCACATGGCTAGTCTTGGAACCGAATCAAATGCCTTTTCCAAGTCATAAAAGACTAAGAAGAGTGGATTCTGTTGTTCTCTACATTTTTCTTGTTGCTGTCTTACACAGAAAATCAAGTCAATTGTGCTTCTGGAAGCTCTAAATCAGCATTGTGAATCTGGGAGGATCTTCTCAGAGATAACCTTGAGGCGGTTAAGTAGAATTCTTGCAAGAATCTTCCCCATAATTGATAGCATTGATATACCACGGTAGTTGCCACAAACACTGCGATCACCCTTCTTAAAGATAGTGATGATAGTGGCATTCTTTAGGTCTCCAGGTACCTTTCTTGATTCCCAAATTCTGAGGATAAGGGTGAAAATCCTTGTTTT
Source organism: Meconema thalassinum (assembly GCA_946902985.2). Lineage (NCBI taxonomy): Eukaryota > Metazoa > Arthropoda > Insecta > Orthoptera > Tettigoniidae > Meconema > Meconema thalassinum. The sequence goes on along the minus strand of OX336389.2, from coordinate 113,486,480 downwards.
GAGGGAATGACCTCCGGCTTGAATTAGTTCCAGAGGGATGTTATCTGGGCCAGGTGCCTTTCTGGGTTTCAATTGGGTGAGAGCTGCAGTGACTTCATTATAAGTAGGAGGTACTGCCAACCACAGTTGTTCAGGTTGTTGCGGCACTTCACAATGGAAGTCTTCAGCAGCTGCTGATTGATGATTTAGGAGATTGGAGAAGTGCTCCTGCCAGCGTTCCAAGATTTCTTGACTGTCAGTAAAGGCTCGGCTGAATGAACTAAGGCATATCTGACTGAAGAAGATTTCACTGTTTGTTTACTTATGATTATGATGTAACAGGTTAACTGAGACAGTTGATTCACCAAGTGTGTGCAGTTAACACATTGATGGCGGGCCCCGAAGTTCTTCATATTAGAGTGGCCAGCAGTGAATCATGGGCCATGGAAATCTCCATTTTGTTGCATGGGTTTTGGTTACGGCTTATTGTGCTCTCTCTTGGGTAAAGTTTGAACTAAGGCATGGAGTACGATGATTGTAGATGTTAGTGTCGTAATATTTTTCCACTTGTACGATCATTATAGCAGTGAAAACTTAATGCATGCAGAGGTGATCTTTCGCGCCAAGAGTCACTGCATCATGGTTTTTCGACGATGCAATTTTTCATGATTTATTGGCAGTGCTGTTCTTCTTAACGACAGCTCGATGAGGTAAATAGTGCCCATAATCATCCAGTGCCCGAGGTGGTACCTTTTCAATTGTCCCCAATTGTTCCCACTCGGTCAAAACTGCATCGTATGGACTAAACAAATTGCGTTCATGTAATTTCGGTTTGTGGACTCTTAGTCTCTGTGCCAAATCCCTGTTACTTGGAAGAGGTAAGTGGTCCTCCTTCCACGTTACTTGGAAGAGGTAAGTGGTCGTCCTTCCACAACAGGCACTTCGTACCGCCCATCATCATTTCTGACAATACACGTCTAAAAATTCAATCGAATCTCCAGATCTATTTCTTCTTTGGACTTCTGAGTGGCTGAGTATGATATACCAATGACATCTAATCAACACAGGTAACTAAAGTCATTAATAAGTAGTGAAGCAACCTCCACTGCCAAGTTACTCGAAGTCTGATATCGAACCTTTCCCATCAGAGTCCATCCCAGTTTAGTACAATAGCTACTAAACCTGAATCCAATAATTTCAGTTTCCCTGTCAATAACTTACCAGCTGCATCTGCCCCAATTAGCAAGTCTACCTGTCCATCCCCTCCTCCTACATCTGTAAGAGAAATATTCCCCTCCGCAAGTTCCTCTAACCAAGGTCCTTTTTCGACAGAAGGAATACCATCATAGATGATTGTTTGATCAAGTGCTTCCAAATTACATTGAAATTTACCATCTAAGCTTTTTAGCTCTAGATTGTAACACAGATGTTGCTTCACATTAGTTTTTACACCACCAAAGAGGCCATGTTTAATTGTTTCTCCTCTCAGTGGTGTACAACCTAATTTGTACACAATTTCTTTTCGGATATATGACCTCTGAGAGCATGAATCAATTAATGCTCGTACAAAGATGTAAGACCTAGTACCTTTGATGTTCACAATTAGGGTCTGTAACTGAACATGGTGATGTGTGGTGCTACTAAAGGAGGTTGCTTTCTGCTCACCCTTTTCTTTGTTGCAGTCTGAATTAATTTTAGAATTGTCTTTCTTTCGATTACTTGGCTCATCAGGGCACATTAACACATGATTCTTACCACAAACAAGACCTCTCACAGTTATTTTGCATTTATTTGAACAATGAACCCTTTTGAAGCACCGAAAGCAGCCACCCTTATCTTTTAACACCTTTTGTTTTCAGGGAAGTTCATTTTCTGAGCCTTAAAACAATTGGAACCATCATGTCCATTACAAAAAATACAATTGTATTTCCTCTCCTCTACACCACTTGTACTTAATAACTCTGCAGCAGTGGTCGTTGCAGGCTTACAGCATGTTAGTGTTGTCTGACTATTACAATCATCTCTAATACCAGAACCTGCCACAGCCAGCCAGACTGATCCTTTCTTCTGATTCTACTTCCAGCTTTTAGATATTGCATTATGTTTTCTAACCTGTTTTTGGAGTCTCCTGTAGTTGCAAAATTTGGGCTTCTTTGCCAAGCCCAGGTAAACAGGACTCAACTGGAGGGTATAACATAGCAGCACATTTGTCAGAGGTAACACCTAGTGTTTCCAATGACCTTATTTGGGATTCCAAACTGTCATTTAAACTACACAATGAGCTGGAATCACTTCAACACTAATGTCAACAGCTCTCTAATATAGACTTCAACTTGCAAATCGTCCCTGCCATATCTGCTTCACAAACGTTCTATTGCTTCGCAATAGTTTCCACCTGTAGGTGGAAAACTTTCTACTACTTCTCTAGCATGCAAACCTTTCACTGTTGAAAATGAAAATGCTGAAATTTATTTTCTGGTACAATATCTGGGTCATAATCAATTTTTTTGAACTGACCCCAAAATTGTAACCACTGTCGAACCTCGCCGTCAAATCTTCGGAAGTTTGAACTTTCGTCTACTTGCCATATCAGCACTACCACTGGTAGTACTCGCTGCATGAAGTAAGTTCGTTGAGGAGGTTAATATTTCACTTACACTTACCTCCACGTCTAGGAACTGCCGTTGATATTCGTCGGCAATGCGGCACTCGTCCTGCAAAATCCTCCTGCCCGAGGTCTATTTTGAAATTTAGGCTCTTGCCGTCTAAAGAAAGCAACTCTTCATTTTTCTTTTGTAGCAGGGAGAACGAAACTTGAACCTTTCTTCTTTTCTCCTCTTGGTCTACATTATTGATCTCACTTCGCAGAACGTTCAATTGTCTGGTAAACGCTGTACGAATAACATTCCTAAACTTCAATCAACTTTCCAAGTCCACTTCCATGATGCTATGAAGTACTTCCTTCCAGACAAAATGTTGTCACTACACGCACGATTAGAAACAACTTAGGGCCCAAAATAGACCCTTGAGGAACCCAAAGCGATACAGCCTTTTCCGCACTTTGACAGTCATTCATGGCAACATATTGCTTTCTTCCACAAAGTAGCTATTGAACCACTCCAATGCAACGCCTCGAATTCCAACATTCTCTAATATGCAATATCTACCCTGGTACAATAGCCTGTTGATGGGATAGGATGTGGATTTCTCCAACAACAAACTTTTTTCCATTGGTGTTTTCACATGAGTAAAACTGGCATATTAAATTGAACTCTCATCCCCAGACATTCAGAGACTTGTCCCAAATCTTTGATCTAAAAATGAGAATGCAACACAGACTTCAGTTTCTCCACTTGGACATGATTATAAAAAGATACCAAAAAAATCATCAATATAGAGGGCAATAACAATAAAAATGAATCTTTACAGTATTATACACATGGTTCGTACAGAGACTTCTTATAACCGATTTTAGTAAGAATTTCATGAACCCTCTCATACCATTAAACTCCGGTTTAATGGGCCCAGCGCTAGACTAATTGGTACACACTTCCACTGAGAACTACATCTTGCGAAAGGCCAGACGGCACAAAATGGTAGCAGAGCGTGTGAAATCGAGTCGCCTACTAATAGTGATGCGTTGCATTTAGCCAACACCAATGCTTCGACGAAACTTGATTGGTTGGAATTCGACCCCCTAGTTTCTACATTGCCTATTCCGGCAGCACATAACTCAAACTTCCATAGTGGAAATGTTGGTAACATCGTGAACAAATGGAATGTCCTATATTCGGGGGAGGAAGGCACTTCCTCGGTATTTGAATTTACTACACGAATTGAAGAGCCTCCGTGGCTTAGGCGGCAGCACACCGGCCTCTCACCGCTGGGTCCGTGGTTCAAATCCCGGTCACTCCATGTGAGATCTGTGCTGGACAAAACGGAGGCAGACAGGTTTTTCTCCGGGTACTCCGGTTTTCCCTGTCAAAAATTTCATTCCAGCAACACTCGCCACTATCATTTCATCTGTCATTCCTTTAATCATTGCCCCAGAGGAGTGCGTCAGGCCTCGGCAGCCGGCACGGTTCATATCCTCGCCGCTAGATGGGGGCTTCATTCATTCCATTCCTGACCCGGTCAGAGACTGGAAGCAGGCTGTGGATTTTCATTTTCACACGTATTGAAGAATTGTGTGCTTGCTATGGTTTGGTTCCTGACAGTATTGTTCAATGCCTCCCTATGCTATTATGTGGGAACGCTTTAAAATGGCACCGTCTAGTCCAGTATCCCTTCAGTTCATGGGTTAGTTTCGTGAATGCTTTGAAAAGGATATTCACGCCATCTGACTTTGAGCATGCCTTAAAGCATGAGATTTTCTCCCGTACCCAAGCTCTCGGGGTGAATATTGATGATTATGTCACAGCGATACGTATCCTAATATCTCGTCTTCCAGTTCCACTGCCTTCTAGTGAATACTGTTTATTGTAATTTACATCCCTCCTATAAACAGTTTATTCGCCGGTCTTCAGTATTAGATACTGAAGATATTCTTATTCAAGGGCGTGAATTTGAAGCAACTGCCCGACTGTGTAATCGATATATCCCCCCTCCAGAGCCTTCTGAATGTATGTTTCCCGAATTAGCGTTCAAAATGAATGTAGTAATAAGATCGATATGCCTGCATGTGGAGAACGTGGCAATAATACTACTCCTGCTCCTTGGTCGACACGACACTGCAACAATCGAGGCAATACCTTCGCCTCTGTTAATTCACATAGAACTAATGTTCGCGTTAATGCTGTGAATCATGTCCAACGTAGTATCCCTCGTTCCCATAACCTTGATGTAAATGCCCCTCCTCATGTGAATGCTTCCACGTCCCCGGTCCGATGCTGGAACTGCTTAAAAGGGTCTCATACCTACCGTGATTGTTTAGTACCGCTAAAAGGGAAGTTTTGTTTTGGATGTGGTTTACAAGGAGTAATCAAACCAATTTGTCCTCGTTGCAATGCTACTAATCCCTTGGAAAACTGGTGAAGCTTTGCGATAATGAATCCAATCGTCAGGCTAAGAAGATTTATTTTGGCAAGGAGTATGTTTCCGTTATATCCGATGTTCCTTTATCCAAAATAATTCAACCGTGGGTTCACATTTCTATTTCTCAGATACATTCTTCTGCCCTTTTAGATAGTGGTGCGTGTCAAAGTTTTATACGTAGGTCGGTGATTGAGGAGATCCCTGACGCATGTAAACGTCTGCACCAGTCCCGAAATAATTTTGTCTCAGCCTCTAACAACCCCATTCATGTCTACGAATCAATTTCATGCCATGTTAAAATCCACGATTTTTCTTGGGATCATGAGTTTCAGGTCATGGATAATTTAGCTGTACCTGTCTTGCTGGGTGCCGACTTTATGGAAAAAACTGGATTGAGGTTAGACTTCAGTGATGATACCTACAGCTTTCTTTTTTCATCTAACCAGAGGTTTCCTTTTGAGAATTTTATGCCCGGAGTGTTTAATATTCTACCTGACTGTGTGATGCCATTATCCCTTTCCTTATTATCTGATCAACGGCAAATTTTATATGATTTGGTGAATGAATTTTCTGATGAGATCACTGATCAACTGGGAAGTGCTGTTGGGTATGAATGCCATATCGATTTGACCGATTCTATTCCTGTGAGATCTGCTCCGTTCCCTTGCTCCCCTCCCAAACATTTAGCTATGAAGAGACATGTAAGTAATCTGATAGAAAGCAATGTAATAAGACCTTCCAAGTCTGCTTATGGCTCACCTGCCTTCTTAGTTCCTAAGAAAGAAAATGAGTTTCGTCTTGTGGTGGACTATCGACTGTTAAATAAGGTGGTATTCGATAATTTCCCACTTCCTACCCTGGAATCGGCGTTTCAACACTTTCACAACGCGAAATTCTATTCTATAGTTGACTTAAATTCCGCGTATTATCAAATTCCTTTGGATGAACAGAGCCGCTTTTTCTACCCCCTTTGGGTTGTTTGAATATTTGAAGTTTCCTATGGGAATTGCTATCGGAGCCCAAGTGCTCAGTCGCGTATTGGAAGACCTATTGGGAGATTTGAACTTTCAATACGTTTTCAATTATCTTGATGATCTCGTAATCTATAGTAACACTTTTGAAGAACACGTTGGTCATCTTCGTGAAGTTTTCGGGCGTCTAAGACGAGCAGGTTTAACCGTAAATCCTGGGAAAAGTTCGTTAGGGAGTTCCCAGATAAAGTTTCTAGGTCACGTGCGGTCCGGTGAAGGTATCTCGGTTAACCCTGAACGTGTGAAATGTCTACAAGAACTTCCTCGTCCTACTTCTTTGAAATCCTTACGTCGTGTGTTGGGGATGTTCACCTTTTATTCCAGGTTCATAAAACATTTTTCTGATGTTGCCGCCCCTTTAAATGTCTTGAAGAAGAAGAACAGCACTTTCGTTTGGGGACCTGGGCAAGAACGTGCGTTTGTAAGACTAAAGGAATGTTTGTCTAGTGCTCCTGTATTGCAATCCCCTAATTTTAATTCGGATTTTTTCTGCATTGTGATGCTAGTGTTCCATCAGTTTCGAGCGTGTTGAGTCAACAAGTGGATGGGAGATTCGCCCCCATTGCTTTCGCTAGTCGAATGCTGAATGAACATGAAAGACGTTACTCCATAAACAGCTTTTAGCAGCTTACGAACTTGAGTTCTGTCACACTCATAGCCTTCTTTGGGGGTACATATAAATGCCATTTTTAAGAACGCCATTCAAGAAATCTGTTGAAACATCAAGGTGATGAACTTCCAGATCCATATTTACAGCAAGAGCAAAAAGTAATCTCAATGTACTATACCACACCATAGGTGCAAAAGTTTCCAGATAATCAACTGCGTACCGTTTAGAGCAACCTTTAGTCACCAAGCGTGCTTTAAATTTAGACGCGTTATTTTCAGTATTACCATAGCGAATGGAAGAGGAAGTGTAGGCTCTTCGCGAGGTATCGTGGACCGCCGCACAGATGGCACTGGTAACGCCTGTGCCTCAAGCTCGTGTCGCAGAGTCCCGCGATCAACAGATGCATGTCCAGTACTACTGGTTCTGGCTACGTAAGAAACCGAAGCATACAACTCGCGTTGAAAGGTGATTTCAGCAACTCGACACTTGAGACTATTTTCTAGATTATTTTGCTGACTTGGACGTAGCCACCTCTCTACGTTAAGCCTTTGTGCGGAAGTAGAACCAACATTTCAAGTATTGGAATACAAGTTAGTTTAGGTAACATTAACAACACATGATCTCACGACTTCACTTTAATAGATTCTAAACTGTCTAAACACTCAAAAAATATATCCCTCATAAACTATTACCACACGATAGTCTTTCCTGTACAACCCTTTACACACGAAACAACACGTTATAAACACTTTCTGATGCATACCGTATGTTAGATATGTAGTTGATTCATGTAGGGGCTTTGCAACATCGTCATCAGCTAGCCCCGTATACTTGGGAGTGTATGGAATTTGATAACCTGTGTTATTGTAACCGACACCCTAAGCTATGCTCGCTAAAGCCCAGTGCTAGGCCAAAAGGCCCAGCTCTCTGTAGACGTGAATTCGAGCCCCTCCGTTGGCCGTCCTTGAAATGGGTTTCCGTGGTTTCCCCATTTTCAACTCCAGGCAAATGCTGGTACTTTCTGACAGGCCATGGCCCAGTTTCATTCATCTTCGTTACTTTTATCTCTCATTAACTCCTCTCATGACGTTGGCGTCAGAAAAGGCATCCGACCGTAAGTACTATTTGGTGGAGTTTGCCCCGGAAAAACTCCAACTCATAGAGGGAGAACAGCATCAAGTATTAGCTTGGATTCAATAGCATTGAGACTGAATAATATCTTAATATGGGACTGAAGGATTTCACACATGAACATATGCTGGATAACAATATATAATTTATTCCAATAAACAATCGGAATAAATAACCACAATAAATGATTTGCATAAATAAACTCCATAAATTACTTTAAATTCTTTGTTCTTTATAAAGTTCAATTTTATCCACCTTAGAATTGAAGTTGTAATTAAATTGTCTTTAAATGAGTGATATAACACTTAACTTATCTTTGATGTCGCTTGATGCAGAGAGTATGTCCACAAGGAATCCTTCCTCATAAGAAGGAATGTAGCCAAAACACATTAGTAGGATTCCATGGTGCAGCCTCAATAGGCAAACCACTCAACACCCTTGAGACGGTAATATTGCTTTTGTCGTGAACTTACACGGCTGGAGTTTGTTGACAAGCACTGTTTGTAATGACTGACAGCGGTGCGGAGTAGCTTTGGTTGACATCCTTTACCAAGATTCCTTTCTGCGGCGAAGTATTTCTGAAGTTGATTTTAAAAGTCACACATGATGACATGGACGATGGTTCTTGCGGAGTCTTGCTGAGAAAATCGAAGAGTAGTGGCCTAGGCATCTTGGCCGAAGAGTCGACGGCGGAGAAAACATGAGAAGAGAGAGCTCCCTAAGAAGGAGACTCGGAGTTACATACGGGCAGAATCCCGCCGAGAAGACAGGTGATCAGAAACACAGCTGTTATTTGGCTGGCCAAGGAAAGTGACGTCATGAGCATGAGGTAGCGAGGTGCATATAGCAGTCGGAGCTCAGTGTCGTTCATGTAGTGCTATGGCGCGGTACTCCGTTAACACTCAGGTGAGAAACTTTAATATCCAATATTATAAGTGGTTAATTACAAGGTTATGAATATCAATTAAACAATTGGTGTAAGTGCAAAGAAAATAATGTCATTCGATGGTCTCGGATTACTACAAACAAATGGGCCATAAGTTACACACTGAAAATATCACGAAAAGTGATCATGCTCCGAGAACTCCGAATGCAAACAAAAGAACCCGTCAAACCCAACATAGACGAGGAGTAAACTAAGACTCGAAAGGCAAAACAGAGATAGCAGAAATAGGTCTGGTGTAAATACCTTTATTAATTAAAACATCGACAACTTTAACGTGCTTATCACGGCCAGTGACTATCTCTGCCCAGATTGCACACTAGAGGCGGAGATGGGTCTCGTAGAAGAACCATGTCCCCCACTCGTACATCTGGTTGGGGAAGCCGCCACTTCTCACACCTATTTAGCAAGCTGAGATTCTCTAATTTCCATCGGCGCCAAAAAGAACAGCGCAAAGGTTCTATTTTTCTCCAAGAAATGGGTAAGACAGGATCATAGCTTCGAACCAGCAAAGGAGGAGTGGCAGCTAGAGAACAGCCAATCAAGAAGTGACTGGGTGTTAAGAGGTAAAAAATTATTAGGATAGAGGAGTCAGAGGTCCGGAATTTACGATACCTTCGACCTGAATAATTAAAGAATTAAATTCCTCATATGAAAGTATGGCAGGTCCAAGAGTTTTCTTGAGCTGTCCCTTGGTAAGTTTTATACAAGACTCCCATCGGCCCCCATGATGTGGAGCATAAGGCGGGGTGAAATGCCTTTTGAACCCATTAGAATAGCAAAAGTTGGAATTTTTTCTTTAGCAGAAAGGGAGTTTATAACACTTTTTTCCAGAGATCAGATGCACTTACAAAATGTTTGCATTATCTGAAAAGACTTAAGATGGAACACCCCTTCTAGCAGCAAATCTAGAAAAGGCGGCCAAAAAAATAAGATACAGAAGCATTCGTGACCAACTCGAGGTGGATAGCTCCCGTCACCGTACATACGAATAACGAGATGTAAAATTTTCCTAAGATGAAGGAGGATTGGTCTGATAGACATAGGGACCAGCGTAATCAATCCCAGTAAGAGCGAAGGGCAAGTAAATTTTCCATAATCTGCGGGGCGTGGTTTAACCTTAAAGCAAGGTATACACTTTTTAACAACAGAGGAAACCTCATGAACGCCATTAATGACCCAATAGTGTTCACGAATTAGACAGAGCAAGGTGCGAGTGCCCGCATGAAGGTGCTGATAATGGAACTTCTTTAATATAGGGGTAGTGATTGGTTGCTTTGAAGGATGAATGATGTTTTTTCTCATCTGCACAACTAGACATAGCTAATCTTCCACCCACTCGTATCTAGAAAAGGAGCGAGTGGTGAAAGCCTGATAAAATTGGGTAAGTCCTTACCACTTCAACGCGGTTTGTCACAAAGGTATCCCAATGCGAAGAAGACTTAAAAAGCCAGGCTAGCACAATAGAAGAATCGATCCAAAAAAATATGCGGGGAAATTCTAAACTGACAATTAGTTTAGTAGCTAATTCTGCTGCCATCAAAGCAGAACATAATGTTAATTTTGCGCACACTAAATTAGCAAATTCAGGAAAAGTAGCTGAGGAACGTCCTACTATGTATGCACAGCAGCCATAAGCCCGTTCGGAACTAGCGGAAAATACATGCAGGTCATACTGATGGCATAAGGGATTAGAAATTAAAAGGCGGGGTATAGAAACTTTAGAAAGATCCAGCAAACTACTGCGATACTCGAACCACTCTTATAAAAGAGGGAAGGGGAGTTTTTCATCCCAGTCAGATTTTAATGACCAAAGCTTTTGAAGGAAATTTTTTGCAACAATAACTATAGGAGCAATATACTGCAAAGGGTCAAAGATTTTTGCTATTTCTGACAGAACTTGCCTCCTAGAGGGAGAGAATCAGACAAATGTACCTGATAAGAGAAAGTATCAGAAGGGGGAGACCAAAAAACACCCAATGCTTTAACAGCCGCTTCCTTAATAGGAATAGCAACAAATTCATTAACTGGGATCTCTGGAGAACATTTTGATATGAATTCAGTAGAATTTGAAGTCCATTTATGGAGCGGAAAACCACCTCCAAGGAGAAGGGATTTCAAATCACACACAAGAAGTGCTTCAGAAATATTAGAGAGAGAATACAAGAAATCCACATAAAATGCCGTTTTCAATGCCTCAGAGGTCAAAGGATGATACAGATGACCATCTTGTTCGGCTGACATGTGGAGAGACCGAATCGCAAGAAAGGCTGAAGGCTTCAAGCCATATGTCACAGTCTTCAATCTAAATATCTTTATGGGTTTGGAATTCTCGTCTCGCCACAATATCTCAGAATTTACGAGAATCTGTCGGCACATCTGCTTAATATCGGAGATTACAGCAATAGGAAACCGTCGAAAATTAAGCAAGACAGGCAAGATCTGTTTTAATAGCGGGACCACATTTCAAGGTATCATTTAAAGAGACTCCATTGGAATCTGGTGATGAGCCATGAAAAACTACTCTTATATGCTCTTGTGTTAAGGAATTGTTCCATACCGGGTGATGATTCAAATAAACTATTTCCTTAAAAGGATGGCCAATTTCTTCTGATCTAGAAATTACCTCCATGTGATTGGATGAATCGTATTCCTCCATAAAGGAAGCATACTGAGTTTTTACATAAGCATCTTGTTTGAAACGATTTTCAATAGCAAATAGCGCTTTGAGTGCTCTTGAATGTGAGCCTGTAATGGCGGGAGGATTAGAAATACGCGGAAGAGTTACTATGAATCTGCCTTCAGCAGTGCGAACAGTGGTTTCCTTGTATAACTTTTCACAAATTTCGTTATTAGAGGAAGAAGTCGAAATAGCCTGAACATTCTCAAGATCCCAAAACCTAGTCAGCTCTTGACTTAAATCAGCACAAACAAAATAACAATTTGATACAGTTTGAATAGGATTACGATATATTTGACCAGTAGCGATCTAACCAAAATCAGTTTTGCGGAAGAAAACATTAGGAGCAATACTTTATTGGAATGTAGACATTGCTAAAACACGCTTGAGCTGAAAAGAAGCTCTGTTGAAATGTGGGTCGGCAAGTTGAGCAAAATTCGGGATATGCCAACTTTGGATAGGAAAAGAAGTGCCGGGAATATTGTTGCCTATAGACTTGATAATCAAACAATCTAATTGCAACTGGGTGCCAAGATTATTAGAGTCCTTCAAATCCACTTTTGCATAGCTTAAGGATTGAGATTTGGAGCAATTTATTCCTGTAACCTCTATCGAGGTAGGATGGTTTGGGAGACCTAACTTTTGCACCAATGATTCACTAATAAAATTATTAGTAGCGGCATTGTCTAATAATCCCCTGACAGATATCCATTTCCCGTAAGCATTTTTCAATAGAACCTGCACGTTAGATAATAAAACCTGAATTTTGCCATCCGAGGTAGAGCTTTGAGCAAAAGACTGCGCACTATTTTGAGAAGTCTCAGAATTAGACTTGGTAGTGGAACTGCTGGGCCCTGATAACCGTGACCTCTCATGTCTGTGCAGACGAGATTGGTGCTTAGCCTTACAGTGAAGGCATAAGCGTTGTGAACGGCAATTGTTTAACATATGTGTTCCTGAATGACGGTTAAAACAATGTTTTTTATTCGTAATCAACTTTTGTCTCTCATCTACCGATAAGGATTTAAATTGATCACAATTATATAAATTATGTGATTGCTGACACAGACCGCAAATTTGCATTTGGTTAGGTGACCGAACATCAACAGAAAGAGCATGTGATCTTAAAATTCTCTGATTGGAGCTGTTGACCTTGTCTTTTGAGAAGGCTTTTGAATTTGAAATACTAGTATTTGATTGGCTATGGCAGACAAGACTTGGCTTCTAGCCTTCAAAAAGTTGATAATTGCCTCATACGTACATTGCAAATGTTGAGAGAGTTCTGTTTCCCAGGCTTTTAGTGTACTTGCATCTAATCTTGCAGAAATAAGGTGAACTAGAAATAAATCCCAGTGATTAACAGGTTGGTGAAAATTGGACAGTGCTCTAACGTGGAGTTCTGCAGTGTCAATCAACTTACGAAGCGATAAACTGTTATCTGCTTGCACATTAGGTAACTCAAATATGCTCTGTATATGGTGCTGAATGCTCAAACGAATGTTCCCATATCTATCTTTAAGAAGATCCAAAACAACTTCATAATTATCGCTCGTTAAAGAAAGTGCTTGTATTAGGTTAAGTGAGTGGCCTTGAACTGCCAGATGCAAGTAATGAAATTTTTGAATTACAGGGATAGAAGTATTCTCGTGTACTAACGAATTAAATAATTCAAAATATGGCTCCCATCCGGTATCCCTACCAGAGAATTTGGGTAATATGATACGTGAGGAAAATGGAATAGATGCTGTAGAAACTTGATCTTCTTGTTGTTGTTTTTTTAGTTAAAGCCCTAATAAGCTGTTTGGCTTCAGCAAATCCCCGATAGTATAATTCTTCAACTTCTAATCTATCACTTCGCTGGTCCGGGAACTGAGTTTCTATGTTACATTGTATCTCATCATATTTCTCAAAGGCTTGCTCGTAATTCTTGAGCTTCTGGGAAATGATGTCAAGATTGCGCTCCTGGGGTTCGAGCTCTGTTAAAAAAAAAGTACGAAAACGCGTGAGCTTACCCTTACAAGAGGCTCTGACGTTACTAACTTTTTCATCGAGAGTAGGCTTGTTAAATGTTGTATGTTACTCACGCCAGTATTGTGACCTCGAATACTTTAAGCTAGAGGCTGACAGCTTGCTAGGTAGTAAGGCTTAATCTGATGCAGGAAGAAACCGGCTTTGCTTACGTCTTCTCCTCCGTTGAACATGCGTGCTCCAGGCTGAAACTTTCAATTTGAATTAGTGTTGGAATGCAATAAACAATAATATTCTTAACGTTTAGTGTGAAATCCAAAATGTGAAAATTATGAAATTCCTAGGGTACAACAAATATGTTTCCCGGGGTTGAGGTACCAACAATATGTTTCCCGGGTTTCGGCACCAACAATATGTTGGAGTTTGCCTCAGAAAAACTCCAACTCATAGAGGGAGAACAGCAACAAACATTAGCTTTGATTCAATAGCATTGTGGGGAAGCATTGAGACTGAATGATATCTTAATATGGGGCTGAAAGATTTCACACTTGAACATATGCTGGATAACAATATTTAATTTATTCCAATAAATAATCTGAATAAATAACCACAATAAATGATTTCCATAAATAAATACCATTCTTTAAGTTCTTTATAAAGTTCAACTTTATCCACCTTAGAATTGAAGTTGTAATTAAAATGTCTTTAAATGAGTGATAAAACACTTAACTTATCTTTGATGTCACTTGATGCTGAGAGTATGTCCACAAGGAATCCTTCCTCATAAGAAGGAATGTAGCCAAAACACAGTAGTAGGTTTCCATGGAGCAGCCTCAATAGGCAACCCACTCAACACACTTGAGACGGTAATATTGCTTTTGTCGTGAACTTACACGGCTGGAGTTTGTTGACAAGCACTGTATGTAATGACTGACAGCGATGCGGAGTAGCTTTGGTTGACATCCTTTACCAAGATTCCTTTCTGCGGCGAAGTATTTCTGAAGTTGATTTTAAAAGTCACACATGATGACATGGACGATGGTCCTTGCGGAGTCTTGCTGAGAAAATCGAAGAGTAGTGGCCGAGGCATCTTGGCCGAAGAGTAGACGGCGGAGAAAACATGAGAAGAGAGAGCTCCCTAAGAAGGAGACTTGGAGTTATAAAGGGACAGAATCCCGCCGAGAAGACAGGTGATCAGAAACACTGCTGTTTTTGGCTGGCCAAGGAAAGTGACGTCACGAGCATGAGGTGGCGAGGTGCAAGCAGCAGTCGGAGCTCAGTTTCGTTCATGTAGTGCTATGGCGCGGTACACCTTTAACACTCAGGTGAGAAACTTTAATATTCAATATTATAAGTGGTTAATTACAACGTGATGCATATCAATTAAACAATTGGTGTAAATACAAAGTAAATAATGTCATTCGATGGTCTCAGATTACTACAGACAAATTGACCGACAAATGGGCCATAAGTTACACATTGAAAATATCACGAAAAGTTATCACCATTCACCACATAGGCATTCATCGCATCTCATTCCCAACCCCGGGTTTAGTAAGGGGTAGACATACATACAACCTGTGTTATTGTGATGGCTGTATTAGTGTGTATAGATCTAGTGGTAATTCAGATGAGGATTGGGAAGGAGGGGCCGTGGCCTTATTCATGAACCATCTCGGCATTTGCCTGGAGTAGACACGGAAAACCACTTTTAAGATGGCTGAGTTGAGAATCGAACCCTCCTCTTATTTTTGGCTCACGAGGTGGAGTGTACCCCGTTCCAGCCCTCAGATCAGAATTACATTTCTTGGCATAGCCGGGAATCGAACCCGGGCCTTCGCGGTTAGATATGTGCCGCTTGGAGTACAACCGTAATCTTTAAGACGTTTTAGCGAAGCAGCTACATAATCAGTTAGTTTTCCGTGGAAGAAAAGTGGGCATAATTAATACTGCGTCACTTTTGAAATATTTCGCACGATGTATCTAGCTAAATGATACACTAAACATTATTTGTCTACCTGAACACGATTGATATCCATATCTACAGCCTGGTACGAAATACGTCGGTACATGCGCGCGCTGAAACACGCTGTCTCAAGGCACAACAGCTATGTAGCAATGTAGACGGTAAGACATAATACAACTCACTCATTAACACTTCAATATAAACTGCCGAACAGTGACAATGGAGATCAATGAAAATTCCGATAACTTGACACAAATGTAACTCGCACTAATGACAAGTATCGTCTGTTGCCAATGGTGCTGCTGCTGGTGGGAAGACCAGCACACTCTTCAGTTGACTTATGGGTGTAAAGAGAAGAGCGCACACTTCCTCTTCCATACCCTATGGTATTTCGTTTGACTTTACACACCCATTTGCATCTTACAATGTTTGTTCCATCAGGTTTCTCAACTAATGTCCATACATCATTATCATGAAATGACTCGAGTTCTTCCTTCGTCGCCTTTTTCCATTGCATGCCATCCTTACCATTAAATGCTTCAGACACAGTGGTTGGTTCCACATAACGACCACTTTCAGCAAAATATACCTCATAATCTGGAAATTGTTTTGGACGTCTCTCCCTTAAAGGGTACCTCCTACCTGCATTTTCTGGAACACCGAACTGGACAATCTCGTCTATTTCATAAACATGAATTACAACAATGTCTTCATTAACCTGAGCAATACCTGGAACATCAGTGTTGTCACTAACCTGACCAGCAACTGAAACTTCAATGATTGGCAGGTTATTATCCTGTCCAATTCTGTTTTCATCATTAATTACAATGTCATGAAAAGAACAATATATTACATCACTCAATTCAACATTTTTGTCAGCACACCTGGTGAATTTATCTTCTAAAAATTTAAGACTGTGCTCTACAAAAATATATTTACGTTTACTGGCATCAAACTGACGGTAAACTTTCTTTTCCTCATCATACCCAGCAAACACAAAACATTTGCCTCTGGATTTCAGTTTGCCAGTACGCACCTGTTTTGGAGCATAAGCATCGCAACCGAATATTTGCATATTCTCATGACTTACAGCTGTACCAGTCCACAATTCCTCTAGTATGTCATTATGAACTTTACTATGAGGACTCCTGTTCAAAATATACACTGCCGTATCGGCTGCTTCTGCCCAGAGTTTTTTTTTTCAGAACATCCTGCTGTAAACAGCATGCATCTAGCCCTTTCCATAATAGTACGATTGTGACGTTCAGCTACGCCATTTTGCTCAGCTGTATACCTTACATTGTTCTGTTGCACAATCCCTTTTTCCTTGAAATACTTGTTCAGGTCAGAATTGACAAATTCCTTACCATTATCAGATCCAAAAATCTTTGGTGTCTTACCTTTCTGAGTTTTATTATGATTATTATTATGATCACATTTTTGATCAAGCTTAAAGTACACAGTTCAAAAAAAATAGGGGAATAGGTTTTTGAACGGATACCGTGCTCCACAAACCAATACCTCACACCCAGGTATATTACCAACTAAGCCTTTATTCTTGCAGTTGACGTATACAAAAGAATACCGATGGATTCTCGTTCATTTTCAGAACTCTAACGGAAATGTCCAAGCACTGGCGAAAACAAAGTGAAAGCAGTACACCAGGGTGGATTTTATCACAGTTGGAGAGCTTCAGCATGGTGAATGTCCTCCACGAGCATTTATCATAGCTTGGCACCTTCGTGGCATGCTCCGTATAAGTCGACGGAGGTCACGTTGCGGTATCAGGTCCCATTCATCAATGAGAGCCTGTTCGTGATCTTAGAGCATCTGTGGTGGAAAAGGACGCTCACGAACAAAAGATTCCCTGTGATGAGGGGAGTAAGGAGGAATAAATCTGCATTTAAAACCCTTAGAGTAAGAGAAATCTGATTCATAGCGAAAGGTGACGTATGTGCTCTATTTTTTTATATTTTTTAGGAAGAAGCTGCGCCTTGAAAAGTAGTCGAATTACCGGAAAACATTTATGTACGAACACCGCACCGAGGGAAGCATTTGTGAATGTCAGAGGAGACCTCATGAACGCCATTAATAACCCAGTACTTCTCTCAAAGTAAACAGAGCACCTTGCGTGTGCTAACGTGTAAATTACGGTAATGCAACTCACGTATGATGAAGGAAGTGACGTGATACTTGGAAGGTAATATAATCGGGTGCTTCTTGTCCTCGGAAAGAGTGGAGTAATAAAGTCTACCACCCATTCTCATCAAACCTTCTTCATTAAAAAAAAAACAGAGCTAGAGGGTGGAGGCGGCTAGATTTGGGAAGATCTTTCTTTTGCGATACCAAAGGAAGCTCAGAGGAAAATGTTTCTTGTTGAGTAAGTTACAAGATTTTCGTTGTAGCTAGGTCTAATTCCTTGTTAGTCAAGTAAGACTTAGGAAGCACGGGCTGATCGATAACAAAGTACTTCCACCTTAGTAGATACGCAAATACACGGACTAGTTTGTAGAAACAAGAATACAGATTCAACAAGGAAGAAGCAACATGACAGGAAGCGGGGGTCTTGACAGCTTTAGCATCAGGTACATTGTAAACAGAAACATAAGGTTTAAGGGGGGGGGGGTATTATGTTTTGAATAAAGCACATTAGAGCTATTATGTTTTGAACAAAGGATATTATAGCACTTTAATATGCACACACATCTCAATCTACATCTTAACACAATGAACAACTAACATCATCACAGAGTAAAATCATATATACACTCCGACCAAGTTCCATAGAGGACATAAACTAGATACGGTACATAATAGTCTCCCCCATTTATATACAGATCTGTTCAAATTATTAGACTCAACAGACAAATTCATGATATTTTGTAGTATATTTAAGATATTTCTTCACAAAAGGAACTTTTCTTGTCAGATTATTGGTGTACATGTGCAACATGTTCCCACACAGTTTATGAATGCACCCAAGATGTTGGTAACTCTGTTTTGACCTTCAGCTGTCTTGTTTTGGAGGGAGAGTCATTATTGCCTGCTCTGTGACTGCAAATAGCAGTTGGATTCTTGCTTCAGACAACAGTGAAAAAGTGTAGTTATGGCCATTGTTGTTGGATGGTACTGTTGCCAGGGAAATGTAGCAATCTCTAACCATTCATTTTGAAGAGATTTCATTCAGTTTTATTCAATCAGTTTTTTTCCATCTTTTAGTGTTGTGCACCGTTTAATCGGATTGTTTCTGATAATGGGGAAAGGCAAAGGCATTTCCCCACGTAAAGTTGTTGTTGTCAACACTGTTTAGTGAAGGAAGGTATTCACAAAGGCAAATTGCACGTAAAGTGTCTTTAGGCCTAAAATCAATGAGTAGAATCAGTCTAGAATTGAGGAAGAATACCACTTATCATCAAAATAGAGTGGGAAAATGTGGGCAAAAGTCAAATCTTTCCCCACGAAGCATTAGAATACGAAAAAAATTGGCTCTTCTCAATAGAAAATGCACGTCTAGGCAATTGAGCATTAAAATGGCAGGTTACGGAGCAGATGTTCCTCCTGGAAGTGTCCGGAGGATCTTGTGTAGCGAGGGCATCAAATCGTGCAGACGAAGGAATAAAGCTAAGATCACCCCATCAATGGCACTTTCACGTTTGGGATGGGCAAAAGGACTTCAGCACTGGTCTGAAGAATGGGAGAAAGTGTGTTTTAGTGACGAGTCATATTTCAGCATTTCTGAAGAATGTTCAAGATATGTACGTCGTCGACGAGGAGAGGAATACAAGTTGGAGTGCATACAACAGATTGTGAAACACCCAACCGCAGTGATGGTGTGGGATGTGATGTCCATCTATGGGCCTGGAAGAATTCAAATTGTAGAGGGGACAATGAAACAGGTCAATTACAAACGGGTTCTTGAAGAACAACTTCTTCCTCAGGCCGAAGAATGGTTTGACGATGGATCTTTCATATTCATGCATTATAGTGCACCCTGTCATAAGGCCAAAAGTGTCACAAATTTTTTAAAGGAGAAGGATATCAGTATTCTTCCGGACATGAATCCAATAGAAAATGTATGGAGCCTCATGAAACACAAGATGATGAAAAATAACAACCAACAAACATCAGCTGATTGCAGAAATAAACAATCTGTGGTATGCGGATGTGGAACTGAAAGACATGTGCGTAAATCTCGTGAAAAGCATGCCAAAACGGCTAAAGAGTGTCATTCAATGCAAAGGGTACCACACAAAGTACTAAAATACTCAGTTGTATTCAGGGATTTAATTGTAATGATGTAGTAGCAATTTTGTAGGTTGATTAAGTTATACGTATTGTTCCCATTTTCAGACGGGTACTGTATGAAGTTAAGAATTTGGTGTGATGAAGGACAAAAGTGGGCTAGATTAACTGGGAGCCCTCCAAAACGCAAGCAACTTATGCAAGGGACTGATGTTATGCTAAATTACTTGTTTTGTTAATATAATTATGTTTTTAAACATGATTTTGGGAAGAGAAATAGAAAGAAATGCTTGACCTGTCTCTTGATTCTAATAATTTGAACAGATCTGTAAAAACAAATAAAAGGAACTATTCATATTCATTTGGGCACATAGTCTTGCAGATACTGAGCAGGTCGCCTGTCTCTGGCTGATCTTCTTAAATAATTATCAGCAGGTGGTGGAAGGCTGTTTCGATCAGGGCGTTCATCTGGTTGCAGGATGGTCTGCCTTGTATCATCTGAAGTGTGGGTTGCAGGAGGAATATTATCATTTTCTAGTCTTGACTGGGTTGGTGTTGGTATATTTGGAACACCACGCACTGGAGGATTTGTTGGAGCAAAAGTGACATGCTTATCTTTCTTTGGCACGAGAGTCGATAATAACTGGTCAACATGCCGCTTTAAAATTCGTCCCGAATCCAATTTCACATCATAGTGACGCTGGCCGAGTTTAGTTTGTATAATACAAAACTGCCAAATATCACGGTTTTTCTGGTGAATCTGGACTTGCACTCTCTCTCCCACTTTGAAAGAGCGAACAGGGGGTGAGAAACTGGATGTAGTCAAGCTCCTTTGGTTTGGAAGTAGAGCATCCAACCGGATACGTAGCCGACGTTTCAAATATAGTTCAGCTGGAGACTGTCCACATGCCAATGGCGTTGCTCTGTATTGAAACAAGATGTTCTGTAACTTAGTCGATAATGGTGCCGTGACATTTACAGCAGCACGAAGTCGCCTCTTCAAAGTTTCTATGTTTCTCTCGGCTAGTCCATTGGTTGCTGGGTGCCCTGGTGCAATATATTTCTGAAAAATCCCTCTCTCCTTGAAATAGGATCTCAATACATCACTCGTGAAGATAGTTGCATTATCTGACACAAGGACATTCGGGTACCCATGTACGGTAAAGATATTGTCAAGCAGACTGATGCTAGTAGTTGCAGTGGATGGAGCGTCTTTCACCATTCGTACTTCGACCCACTTGGATTTCGCGTCAACACACATCAAGAAATGGTGGTTATCAATTGGCCCCGCATAGTCAATGTGTATGCGTTCCCAATTTTCTTCTGGTTCATCCCAGGGGTGTATTGGAGCTTTTGGTGGATTTGAACGAGTCTGCACGCACTCTTCGCAAGATTTGATAAGCTTCTCAATGTCTTTGTCTAATTGCGGCCAGTAGACATATCGTCTTGCTAACTGTTTTGTTTTCACAATGCCGAGGTGTGTTAAATGTAACTCTTCCAAAAATTTTCTTTGTAGTTTCTTTGGGATAACAATTCGTTCTTGACGGAATAGAATACCATTTTCAACTGTATATGGTTCATCCAAGGATTGAGTTTGAAGACGTTGCAGGGTGGCACTAAGTTCTGGGTCTAACATAGTCTCATCACGGATAGTTTCGTACGTAATGGCTTCACTTGACACTTGCAGAATCGTTTCAGCACAGAGTTGTGAAACTTCTGCATTTATTGATGTTTCAATGTTTGGCGAGGTAGATGCAACAGGGGCTCGGGATAGGCAATCATCATTTTCGTTATCTTTCCCTTTTTTCACTCTTACCGTGTAGTCATACCCGTAGAGAAACGATGCATATCTTAGGAGCCTTGCGGATGTCATTTGTGGCAGGCCCTTGTTCTGATGAAAAATACGAGACAGAGGTTCATTGTCTGGCACAAGAATGAAATTTCTTGAAAAAATATAGTTGTAGAAGTGTGTTGTGGCGAAAATTATTGCCAGCGCTTCCCGGTCAAGCTGACTGTAATTACATTCTGCTGGTGTTAGGGCACGAGATGCATAGGCGATGGGTCTTTCTTGGCCATCCATCTCATGACTTAATACTGCTCCAACACCAGTAGGACTGGCATCGGTTGACAAGATGATAGGCAGTGATGGGTTGAATGGGGAAAGGACACGTTCACTACATAACTCGGACTTGAGATTCAAGAAAGCTGCTTCACAGGCTGCAGACCAGAAAAACCGTTCACCTTTCCGCAATAACTGCTGTAATGAGTGGGCCTTCGTTGAAAAATTAGGAATAAACTTTGCATAATAAGTCACCATACCAAGGAAGCGTCTCACTTCTTCATTGTTTTTAGGGCGTGGCATTTGTGACACAGCTTGAACTTTCTCTGGTGACTTGCGGATCTCATTATATGATACAATATGCCCTAGGTAGTCTATGTTTTCCTTGAAAAATGAGCATTTGCTTTTCTTCAAATGCAGATTATTTTTTGAAAGCCGTTCTAGACAGGCTATTAAGTTCTTGGTGCACTCCTCCTTCGTTGTACCATGTAAGTAGTGGTTTTTTAACAGTTCCAGCAGCTCCTCCTCCTCACCCTCCTCACAAGATGGCGGCGGCGCGATATCTGGCGAACGCATGTTCGGATTTTGATGAATGAGGTGTCGTTGAACTCGGGCTGACACCCCCTTTCCATTGGACAACATAATATTTCCGCCCCAAAATAAAACCTACCCCTACTAGGGGGTGAAATTGTATTTTTTTAGAAAATCTCGCTTTTCAAGTGCAACATGTGGGAGTTTGAATGCCAATATGAAATTAAACGTTGTTCCACACAAGAGACATGTGTACGGTGGAAAGCCACTATGAATTAACATGCTTGTTTTTTGTTTTTACGCTTGCCCACTCATGGCTTTTGTAAGAGGGCGGGCTTTTTAAAAGATGGCGGCTGTAGTGTAACCTAACATAACCCAACCCACGAGGGGTGATCAAAAAGTATTTTAAGCGACGGTTATCGATCGGCAAACCAATAATCAAAGAGGGACATGTCAGGCCTTGAGGTGATAGCCCCTTTTGATTGATCCCTGTTGATTGGTCCCTTTGGACTAGCCCCCTCGACCTTTGGACGTGTCCTTGTTGACGGGTCATTGTGGACGAGTCCTTGTTGACAAGTCCCTGTCGACGGGTCCTTGTTGACGGGTCCCATTTGACGGGTCATTGTTGACGAGTCCTTGTTGGCAGGTCCTTGTGGACGAGTCCCTTTTGACTAATCCCTTTGGTCTGGTCCCTATGGACTGGCCCAGGTATTTATTCAAATATTGCTAAAGGGCCTAACTACATTTGTGTGTAAAGCAGTGTGTTGAACTGACATTGTTCGCCAGTCCTTACTACTACAATCTGACAACGATATGATAGGAAAGTGACGAATTACATGTGAACACGTGCGATATGACATTATTACCGGCCCCTTTGTGAAAACCACATGTTAGCTAACAAGTCACATCCTGTTTTGATTCGTACGTGAGAAAATGCAAGTTCATGTGTAATATGACCTACCACAAGTGCTCACCTTGAACGTTAGCTGTGCACGTGCACGATAAGAGCTAACAAGTCACATCCTGTTTTGAGTGTGGTGGGAGGTGAATGGGAGGAGAGGCGGAGAGTTGGTGTAAGAGAGAACAGAGGTGAAGAGAGAAAGAAATATGTATTGCTCATAATACATGTGGAGCTGAGGACTGTACACATAGAGTTATAGGTAAAGTACAACATGAGTGAATAAATAAATACAAAGTGCACAGTTTCATACAACATGTAATTTATTAATTCATGAATTAAAGGCTGAGCTAAATCCCATCCATTTTACATATAGTTTATTTCCTTTTTGTTTCAACACTTTTTCCACAAGGTAATGTTTAGGAAATGCTGTCATTTGGAGTTCTTGGAGATAAAACCTGCCTTTCATGGGTTGATGGTTGAGGTCCTCGACTAAATAGGTGACTGGGCTGTTCAGGTTGACTTGATGAATTCGAAATAGTTCAGTGCCACAATATGGTGTGTAACCTTTGTCAAAGACAGACTTCAATTTGCTCACACGAACATGGTCCCCGATATTAAGGCGATGACGATTAGGGTCTGCTGTTTTTATGGGGTTAAACAATTTATCCAGTCGCGGAATATTTTTGGTTACAAGTCGTGGCTTAGTCCCAATTGTTCTGTGTTTGGTGTCATTGTAACGTGATACTAGCTCAGGTAATAAGTCCAGCCAACGATATGAGCATTGAGCGGTAAAGGCTTTCCACATATGGGTTTTCAATGTTCGGTTAAAACGCTCGACCACACTGGCTTTGAGATTGCTGTATGTGGTGTAATGATGAATATCCAAAGATTTAAGAAAACTGGAAAAATCCTTGTTGAAAAATTCCTTTCCCTGATCGGTTTGTAACAACTGGGGTTGACGTTTGGATTGTTGAATAATATGTTTAAAGGCTTTGGTGACTTGCGGGCCAGACTTGCGACTCACGGGTTGAACAAAGGCCATTTTGGAATACACATCAATGACTGTCAGCATATAGCGTACTCCATCGTTAACACTAGCATAGGGTATCATTTCCACTAAATCGGCTTGCCAAAGTTCATCCACACCCCGTGAAATCACCTTAAGTCGCTGATAGTGACGTCTAGCTGGACGATGCAACTCATGAGCGATGCCCACTTTAATGGGTGAAGACTTAAACAATAATTTTGGCATTTCGAAGTTCTTCTTCAATTTCTTGAATTTCCCAATCGTGACCGGTATGGCCGGCTTCACGTGAAGCATGCAACAGCTGTAGTCGCTGGACGAGCTTATTGGTATTGTGCCAGCAGGTGACATCCACAAGGTGTTTTAATGGTTTAAATGTCACTCCCGAGGCGGACACTTTACGACGACCACTTTGACTGGTGGGAACATTTTTGCAATGATGGTTTTATATTTTTGAGATATATTGGCATTCACTTGTTGAGTGGGATCATACTGTCTTTTGTGGGCATGGGTGTCCAATAAAATGTATTTATATTTGCCAAGGTCCTCTGGCGTATAATCATGGGAAGAGGGGGTCCGAGAGAATAGCAGCTTTAACAGTCCTGGTGTTAATTTATAATTGATCTTTTTAATGACAGCTTTAGTACGAGCAAATTTAATCGATGAATCCCCAATTTTAAAACTATCATCCTCATAGCGAACACCATATGTAGTATCTGCGTTTTCAATAAATAAATCGGTGAAATAGGGTTCTAGTGTTGATCCATAATATTTTATTAAAATATTTTTCAGTTGAGCTTTATGTTGAGGGGTGGCCAAGAGTTGTGAAAACGGAGACGATCTGGAAGGGCAAGGTGTTTCGACCATGGCCAAGGATTTCTTTTTTCTTAAAAACTCTGCAAGGGGTGAGGCCATTTTTTTTGAGGCGTAAACACTTGTTCCTCGTCATCCTCAACCTCGCTAACACTAGTTAAATCTTCCTGTTCCTGTTCCTCTTCCTCAGGGTCCTCGTGGTGCGTCTGAGTGGCTTGTGAAACGGTAGGTAACGTTTCAGATGACTTGAAAGAGGGTTTCAACATGGCTTTTAGCGGAGGTGCTAAATGTTGTTGAATAAACAAAGCATGATCCGCACGTGATCGTTTCAATTGACGGAACTTTTGGCGAATAGTATTTTGCTCTAATAATATGTTTTTTCAATTGACTCTCTGCTAACGCCATGGTGTCTTGACAAATTACTTGAGAGGGAATGACACAGTGCCTTAAATAGCAATAAAATTATCAAACCCTAAGCGATACTGCCCTTGGTTTAGTTCACTTTGTTTGTCAATCACTAAACAGGCATGACGTTGAGTGTTCCAGCACTTAGCACACAATTCTGTAAACATTTGAAAGGTCATATCCAGATTCACATGTTCATTATAAATGTGACGACTGTTCCTCTCGTCCTAACGAAATAAAACAATGACATTGGCATTGTCACGAATCAACTGTTTGGACATTTTAGAATACGTTTGTCCAAGATAGAAGCAATCGATATGTTTGTGTCGACCCATGCTGAAATAGCTTTGAATAATGCCTTGGCGTTCCGTGGATACATCATCGAAAATCATGAGTGAATCAGGCTTTACCTCATCCGGTGAAATAACATTTTCTTGCATGGAAAATGTGAAATAACCCATATTCTCATTTTATAATCCAGACATGACTTGATCCAGAAACACGTACAGGGGTTGGTAGAGAGATTTTGCAAAAATATAAATATTTTGAAAACGCAGACCATTGGGCGCTGTAATAAGCGTCAGCAAAAGATTAGTCTTTCCACATCCCGGCCCCACAATGATGCAGCGAATGGAAGATGGGAACTGTGAACCATGGCGTTGTTCACGTGATGTGGGACAGAGATGGGAAACCATGTCCCCCACGGGGAATGACTCTTGCTGCTTAATAATCTTCATTTCAACTAAGGCTTAGAGAGGCTAGCAAGCTGTCTATACATATGGAACCGAACCTTGTCATAGAAACAGTAGACTCGTACTACAGTTTGACGATGGATGTCTTTGGACGTGCATTGATGGCCAAAGCTAGGTCTGTTCCCATACATGATCCTAAACAAGACACAGATCCTGCAAATAAACACTATGTGGATAGGTCTGTAGTGTCACGCACAAAACAGGGAGATTATGACTTTAAGGGAAAGCGGTTAACCCATGTGAAACATCCTCAGGTGTCTACAGACGTTACTACAAAAACCTATGTGGATAACAAGGTGCATGAGTTATATAACAAAGTGCCTCAGCTTACTGTGGATGGCTATACAGCTAATCATCACCGCATTATTCACGTGGAAGACCCACAAGAAGATGATGATGTCTGCACCAAACGCTACCTCACCTACCAAATGAAAAGCCTTTATAAATTTATTCCATCTGTATTTTTAGTGTATCTGACAAATTAAAAACCTGTGAATGATACGAACCATTTACCGCTATTCCATGACCAGCACCTGACCTATGTGCTTGCTTCGGGTTTAAACCACTATCGATTACACTATTAGGGAACCATTCACATGAAATACGCGATGCCTGATGAAAACCATTTACATGTAGAGATAAACGGTCATAGGATGTTGGTCCATAACCATGAAATGGTCAATGCAGGTGACGAATTATCCTTTCACATCATGTTGACATGGGATGAAAAGCAAGCTGGAAAAACCATAAACGATTTCCCGCTTTATGTGGAATTGGAATATACAGCCATGAAATAACAAGCTGACGTTAGTTATGACTTAAAATTTCTTGTGAAAGGTTGTTGGTCATCATCATGGTGAAACAAAGATATGTGGTAAGAAAGAATAAAAAGACTAAAAATAAGACCCTCTCATTGGCAAAGCATGGGCTTAAGGCATTCGTGGACAAGCCCTCGCGAAAGAAAAAAATAAAAAATTATGTGTTGACCATAAGGAAAGTTCTTAGAGCGGCACAGAGACATGTTATTCCAAAACGTCAGCGACAGGGTTCAAAACAAGAGCGAGTGATTCCCGTCCCCAAACGAGCTGGATTTTTACCTGCATTATTCGCTGGTCTGGCTGCTCTGGGTTCACTTTTGGGCGGTGCCAGTGCGGTGACGAAAACTATTAAAGCCGCACAGCAGGGCAAGCAACAACTAAAAGAAAGTCAGCGACACAATGAAACGATGGAAGCCATTGCTATTGGGGATAGAAATGCTAATTTGAAGGCATCCTTTTATCAACAAGGATTTGGAATTTCACCATTTCGAAATAAAATAAAAACATCTTTAACCTCAGCCATAGCAAGACATGCCCTGACGCATCAACAAGTGGAAAGCTATGCTAAACAACTAAAGCTTTCTCATTTTCGAGGTGTGTTTATGCGAAACCAATTACCCCCACGACCCTGGAAACAGGAATGTGCTGTTGTCAATTTGGATGATCACCAAGGACCAGGAACACATTATGTAGCTTATGTCAAAGAGGGATCCAACGTATGGTACTTTGACAGTTTTGGGAACTTGCCCCCGCCCAAGGAATTAGTGACCTATTTTGGAAACAGGATCAAGATATATTATAATTTGAAACGTGAGCAAACATTTAACAGCCAACAGTGTGGACGTTTGTGTTTAATTTTTTTATATAAGACGCAGCATAAGCAAAAACGTCAACAGTATGTCAGCGGAAAGTAAGACGTTTACACTGCATGGACGCGGACCTGAAGTCAGCCTAGACTTTTACCCGCCTATTGAATTGAGTGAAAGACCTTATGGTTTAGGACTTGTGTCACTTGAAACGTACAATCGAATATACAACACACGTAAAAATGTGAACAACAAGTTTTACTATGATGATTGTGTGCTCACCCTGAACTCTGGTGGATATACGATAGATGACATTTAAGAACACATTTATGTGGTGTTGATCAATGAATATGGTTTAAAGTCATTTCTCGATGGAACGCACAAGTTTGAACTTGTAGGAAATACCAACACTCATCGCTGCAGTATTTTTTCTACATTCAAAATTGACTTTAAAACACACCCCGAGTCCATTGGTCCATTACTAGGATTTAAACCACGCGTGTTGGAGCCCAACAAAAAACATGAATCAGACCATGAAGTGAAATTCATTGAGGACCATCACGTGTCGGTGACGTGTAATATTATTAGCCAAGTGTACACCAATCAAGAACCATCACATTCGCTTTATGATTTTATTGTAACATCGCCCAATGGCTATATTATTCGTGAAAACCCTCCAGTGGTGCTTTTTTATTCTGTGGCTGTCGATGGTATTAGTATGATGATGATGATAATTGTTGTTTTAAGGGGCCTAACATCTAGGTTATCGGCCCCTGGATGGTATTAGTAATATAACATTAAGACTGATCAATAGAGATCAACAACTCATTGATCTAGATCCTACCACGCCAGTGACTTACAAGTTGGTGCTAAAGCCACTATGAAGTTTGTGTATAAAGCAACAACACCGTCTAGGAATGGTGTTAGTTGTTTGCCACGTGAATACACGTTAACATCTAAGGACAAGCAGATTTTACAGCATTTGGGTTACCACGTCAACCCCCATGATGAATTCTATCCTAGAGGTAGCGAACCACATCGAGGAGCAACCAGGAGTGGTAAGAATTGATCTCCATTCCTATCAAGCTCAAACACCTGGACTCAATAACAATGATGAAATTCAATTTGTTATCAACAACCAAGATATTTACACCCTACCGCATGAAAGTGTAATTCAGATTGAAGGTCGGCTCACCAAAGCCGATGGCTCTACACCCACCACATCCAAGTTAGCCAACCATGCTTTTGCCTTTCTGTTTTCTGAGATGCGGTATGTCATTAACGATATCGTAGTGGATAGCACTCGAAATGCGGGTATTTCCAGTGTCATGAAACTATACCCCTCTTATAGTGAGGGAGAAGGTAAAACACTTTGCATGGCGGGTTGGTGCCCTGACTCGACCAATGACTGGATGGTACACACGGATGGCACCTTTACTGGATTTTTACTTCTTAAACTGATTTTAGGCTTTGCCGAAGATCACCAGCGAATTGTGGTGAATTCAAGGCAAGTGCTTTATTTGGTGAGAGACAGGAGTGATAATAATGCACTCAAGGGAGCTGACAATGCCCCCATAGATTCAAAAATTCAACTACAACGCTTGCTATGGAAAGTGCTTCATGTGACCCTTAATGATAGCAAAAAACTGGACATGCTCAAAATGGTAAAGAGAGATATGCCTCTACCCATGGAATTTAGAAGCTGGGCACTCCATGAGTACCCGCTATTGCCCACCACCAACACACACAGTTGGTCTGTAAAAACAGCCCGCTATACAGAGAGACCTCTCTACATGATCATGGGTTTTCAAACAAATCGCAAGTATCAACAAACCAAAGATGCCACGCAATTTGATCACCTGCAATTAAGAAATGCACGTCTTTTCCTCAACGGTGCTGTGTTTCCCTATGAAGGACTGGATTTAGATTTTTCAAAAAATAAATTTGGCCCCCTGTACGACTTGTTTTCTAAATTTCGATGGTTGTGTTATCAAAAAGAGAATTGCCC
The DNA here is from genome assembly GCA_946902985.2 of Meconema thalassinum. Classification (NCBI taxonomy): domain Eukaryota; kingdom Metazoa; phylum Arthropoda; class Insecta; order Orthoptera; family Tettigoniidae; genus Meconema; species Meconema thalassinum. Next base: position 113,456,779 of record OX336389.2, on the reverse strand, counting down.
CATGTTATCACCCCAAGCTTTTAAGACAAGGGCACCGCTGATTGTCTTTGACTGTTCCTACTTGGAAGAGTCTGTCAAGCCATCCAATATTGACATTCGACTAGATTTTGAAACGCATGACAATGTTCCAGCCAATACGACGGCCTACTGTTTGATCATTCATCACAAACAATTCAACTATTATCCACTGTCCAACCAAGTGACAAGTGTATAAATAACAGGTCAACCTACGTCAAGCCGCTCAGTCATGTCTTGCTTTAAAGCATCAAGAGACGACACACCCACGAATTTAAAATCTGAGGAACAACGTCTCAAGACCTTTGTGACGTGGCCGGTGCCTCTCATAAACCCTTAAGCCTTGGCGGCCGCTGGATTCTATTATTTAAAAACAAGAGATGAAGTGAAATGTGCCTTTTGTCCCATCATCATAGATCAATGGGAAGAAAGTGATGAACCCATGAAAGATCATCAGCGCTGGTCAACCGCCTGCCCCTACCTGTGCAAAATGGATGTGGGTAATATACCCTGTCATTCAAGTTACCCCTCACTCGCGCCTCTGAGTGATGAAAAAAGTTATGATACATGTGGACTTTATGGTGTCAACGGTGCTTCAGTGGGCAGCTCACAGTCAAAAACACCCAGTTTAGAGACATTGGGATATCATCGGTGTTATGGACGCTATAAACATAAAAGACCTTTTTGTTGCATGAGTTGGTACCGCCCCTATCCTAGAATGACAAAAGAATGTAAAACTTGTTATGCTAATAAAATAATGTAATAAAAATTGGTTGTTTTTGTTATATTATTATTTCTTATGCCCCCTGTCAAACCCTAACCTCAATAGTGACTAGTCAGTGATTTTTTATTTTTTTTTACCAGAATGGAATGTAAGTAAATGTCATGGGTACACCTTACTGGATGAAGTCAGTCTGTGGTCAGTTGGACTTGATCCAGACAAGAGTGAACATGTTGCGTACACTAATTGTTGACTGTCAAGAGTTTAAAATTGGAGATAACAAATTTATATTTAAAGAAGTGGCCATCATCGATTGTTCCACTTTTTGGATATCGCAAGCTACCCATTTGGTGTTTAAACCACCCTATGCGTTTGATTTATTGTATGATAAAGACCGTAAACAAACCCAGTGGATTGAAACTCATATGCAACTAGACTGGAAGCAAGGAACCATTTCATATAAGCACCTGGACATGGTCATGAAAGCCCACTTGTCTTCTGCCCATGTGGTATTTGTGAAAGGTAGTGAAAAACGTCAATGGCTACAACCATCCTTGGCGTCTTACTGTCAATGTATCGATTTAATGGACTTGGGCTGTCCCTCGCTGCAAACACTAATGGACCGCTACCCCTGTGACAACATTGTCCATATAGCCTTGGCACAGGTGTGGCAATTGTTTCATTGGCTAACCACCAATGCCTGCTGTGAGTTGTTAAATAAAATTAAAACTCTAGGTTTACCTGTGAATGACACCAGTGAGATTTCTACAAGCGACGTGTAAACATCTACATTATACCATGGGGAAAGGGGATGCTACCAATAAAGCGATTGGAAAGTTCTTTGTGTGTAAAAAGAAACTAGACAGTATTACCAAAGAATAATTATTGGCTCTTCCAAAATCGTTCATTTATTATGTGGTAGCAAATGCAGTGAAAGAAATCTGGCAACATGTACCAAAATCATGGACTCAAGACCCTGTGTTAAGTGAATTGCAACCATGTAGAGATTATGATCACCATAGCAAGTGGCCATGGCAAAAATACCCTCTATGCGACAGTGTGCTACTTGCCAGCTGGTCAAACTCAATCACGGTCATAAAAGTCAGTGTAAAGACTTTGTTTCCACGGGTGTGATGGCGAGAAAAAAGCAACGACATCAGCACCGTCTACAGATGAAGAGGAAAATCAAACCTTTTCTCCACCTATGGAAAAGGATATGTCAAACTTGTACTGGTCATGGCGTCATTGACAAAGTCATTCAATACTTACCTTTTGAAATCCATCTTCCTGGTTATCGTTTTTGTGGTCCTGGAACAAAGCTGAATCAACGTTTGAATCGTGGTGATGTACCTAATAATCCTTTGGATCAAGCGTGCAAAGAACATGACCTTTCTTATCGCCATAGACATCCTGCATTAAGACGTGTGGCGGATAAAGTGTTGTTGAAAAAAGCTAAACAACGTTTGACATCCTGTGATGCCTCAGTGGGAGAAAGGTTGGCAGCCCTCATTGTAATTAGTGCTATAAAAGGAAAGTTAATGATGAGTGGACATGGACATTGAAAAGGATTGAGGAATTGGTATTTTCTTTGCATTCTATTTTGTAAAGCCCTATTTGTTGTGAAATAAAAAACAAGGTTTATCAGATCACAATGTCTTTTAATTTTTAAAATGGTGATAGCCATTTCATTTTTTTTCACACATGTATATTTATAATTTCCACTTTACATTTTTACATTACCCTTGTTTAGTTTTACATTTTGTACATTTAAAAAAATAAAATTTAACCATTTTTCACACATGGATATTTACAATTTTCACTTTACATTTTTACATTGTCTTGTTCAGTTTTTTCACATTTTGTACATTTTGAAATCATTTGTTTAACCATAATATAAAAAGCAAAATTTTAAAGTAAAGTGTGTTATTTTAAACTAAAACTATAGTAGTCTAACAGTATACATTCTACGTACAGTTTTACAAGTATATCACAAAATAAAACACACTACAAATGATACAATATGGTGAACATTAGACTTAAGTAAAGTAATAGTCGTCAATGCGACGGTTCCCCCAAGCAAGAGTATCAAATGTGTTGGGTATAATGAATCGTTTGTTGTCTTCATTTCTTAAAGCAACTTTCTTCAGCAAATTGGTATGTAGCTGATGATTTTTACTTCTAAATACACACATTTTCTTATATAATATAGGTAGGTTACTGACTATACAGTTCTTATAATCACTTATGTCTAACTCTTTACTAACAACATTCTTTTTCACTCCTTTTATTTTTTATTACTACATCATCAATTGTCATATAGCTTTATGATTTAGATTTTGTGCCTACAAAGGTGTCTATAACAACACCAGCACATTCATCCTTAAATTTTCCCAGAACCTTTTTGTTTACTAGAGGTAAATGGTAGATATTTTCCTTGGGATAGTCACTTGTATCAAACCTATTTAGCTCAGTTTTGATATCCTCATAAAAATCATCAGTTTTAAATTCATAAATAAAAGAATCTGTATCTGTATAAAGTAATTTTGCATTATCATGATAGTTTTTCTTAACATAATCATAGTGAAAATCATACATAAGTGTTTTTGACAATTCCAGAATGGCGTAACCCAAATATATGGGTTTGTTGTAGGTTACTTTAAGACGATTCATTTGTATTACAACTAAATCCTCATGGATAATAGAATAGCTATGGAAGTTAAGCTTACTTATTAAGTTGTTCGCACCATAAATTCTCCATAGTCTTTCCAAAAACACTATTATTCATAAGTTTGTAAAAATCTTTTTCAAAAGCATTTGTTGATAGTGTTCTTAAATTATTGTTCAGATCAATATATGGGTTGAGCCATGCTGACTGATGAAATTGTAATACACGATGAATTTTAGTTAGTTTTAATCCATGCTGTAGACACTGTTTTAAGTTTTGATAATGTATTACATATTTACATTTATCATTTACATTAGCAATTAACATTTTTGTTCGTGATGTTATGTATGGAGATTTCATATTCTCAGGACAGAATGGTAGATCATTATGTTCATCATATAACTCTTTAGGGTACTCAAGATTTACCTCTAAAATATATCCTTTTTCATCGTTATCATTTAAAGTGTTAACATGGAAAACATCAATTTCAGGTTGTGTCAGCCAGCGAAAATCGTTTAGTGGTAGATATTGGCTCATAGCCCAACCATATTGGTTATTTGCTTCGAGGTAGACAATATACTTTGACTCTTCACAAGGGTTGTAGCTAGGCATGTATTTATTATTTGCTTTAGAATATCGCCCACTACATTGGCTTAATCCACCTCGAATTGATGATTTTATAAAATGAATCATGTCTATATCAGTCATCAATTCTAAATTTACTTTCGTTTTTTTTTCAACATTGAACTGAAACTTAACCCAGGAGCAGTAAAATACTGACAAGGATCAAGGTCATAAGTTTTCATACAAACATTCCGGAAATTTTCATAAACATCTGCTAATAACAACACATCTGTCTTCAAGTATATGTCTGAAAATTCACCTAAAGTTTGAATGTTAAACTGTGACCATACACGTTGTGCATGTAAATATTTCTGATCCCTGATATGACTTGTGTTTAAGGAACTGTAAAATGCATCTTTCGGTGGTAAAGAACACTCCTCAAGACGTTCCACACAGTTAATATATTCATATGGGAATATATCCTTTTGAAATGAAATGAAAATCCACAGCCTGCTTCCAGTCTCCGACCGGGTCAGGAATGGAATGAATGAAGCCCCCATCTAGCGGCGAGGATATGGGCTGTGCCGGCTGCCGAGGCCTGACGCACTCCTCTGGGGCAATGATTAAATGAATGACAGATGAAATGAAATGATAGTGGAGAGTGTTGCTGGAATGAAATTTTGACAGGGAAAACCGGAGTACCCGGAGAAAAACCTGTCTGCCTCCGTTCTGTCCAGCACAGATCTCACATGGAGTGACCGGGATTTGAACCACGGACCCAGCGGTGAGAGGCCGGCGTGCTGCCGCCTAAGCCACGGAGGCTTCACGGGAATATATCCTTTTGATGAATCAAATTAAAATCATCTTCTTTAGGAAAGACACGATGCATTTCACGAAACAGGTCTGCTTTTAAATTACTAGCAAGCTTATCAAGACTACTCGGCATAAAACGGAATGAATCTAAAAATCGCAGTTTAATGTTTTTTTTTTATTGACAGTTTTATTGTATTTTGTGAACGATATGTATTGTTCCTTATTATTTGCAATCATATCAATTTTCACATCTGAAGCTCCAAATTCTTTAACGATAAAGTGGTTATCGTATTTGCTACCGTTATGTAGAATGACTGGAATGAATTTACTTACTCTATACTTTAAATTACATTCTTGGTGAGCAGCACCACGATATTTCCCTGTTAAATGGTCATGATCGCGAACCCTGTCTGTATATAAACATTCACCACATATAAAACAATTAGTTTCAGTTTCAAAACCCATTTGCTGTGATGATGTTAATGGCTCCATTGGAATAATAGTATTTAAAATAGAGGATATACGGATGGCATCTTTTTCAAGTTTTTCCATGAAAACTTTAGGTGCATCAGGTCCTCTATAGAGCTCAAACTTATTTAACGAGTCATCATAACTACATTTAATATAATATGTAAAGCTAAAAGTTTCATGAATGTGAGTGGTGTTGGTAAGAGGTTTGGTTGGATTCGATGGACATGTATTAAACGGTTTTAGCAAAGCTTCAAAGTCAGCATATATAACAAATGGTACTCGAAGCTGCTTCTCAAAGTCCTTAAATTTCAGAATGTTATTTTTAGGAGTCGGTAATACCGTACAAACATGATTACATCCCCATTTTTGATGTTGAGTTAGTTGATCATCTTTTCTAAAATATAACAAACAGCCATCACACAACCACTTTTTACCATCACATTTTGATAGCTGACTACTAACAAGCCTACTGAAATGTTTTATCCAACAATAGTGAGCATTTTCACCTTCGGATATGTACAGTAAATTTACATGAGCATCCTTTTTTTCTTGAGTATAATATAGAGGACCTACTATACTCTTGTTTTCAATTCCATACACATTAATACTTACATTGTTCAGCTCTTCAAAACGTTTAATGTCTTTTATTTCAAAAGGAAATTCCAATTCTTCTATATCTAACACTGAGGAATAGTGAGGATAAGATGACGTTCTCTCCACGGCCTTTCCTGCTGGATGGAGAGCTGAGGTTACAGCCCACGCAAAACATGCATGGTCACTATTCATAACGTTTGCACAAGCATTCTTACGTTTGATCCATACTGGCAAATCAATATATGATCATGCTTGAAGGGGGTTATATTTATTCATGTTAGTTTCTAAATAAAGTACTTCGACCAACGCCCAGCCTGACTCCCTTTCCTGGTACTCTTCACTCTTCACAATGATAACACTTGAAATATTTTGGTATATATCATTGATATTAGTTGATTCACTAACAATTATGTTTTTTGTATTAAAAGATTTGATATCCGTAATTTCACCTTCACTCCTGGTTTTTACATATAGTCCAAAGAGTTCAAAATTCATTTTGAATGATTTATGCTCTACTAAAACATTTTCTACCAAGCCAAACACACTAGGGTGAACATTTCGTAAAAATGATTCAATACTTTGAGTTTTTTCTTCATTATGAAGTCTGTAACTAGCAATTCGACTTTTAAATGCACTGCCAATTTTCTGAATATTCTCAGAATTGTTTTCATGACAAGCATTATTTTTATGATTAATACTGCGCAAATGTCCCTCCATCGATGAAAAAGGTATATCAATATTGCATACATTACAATGTGTTATTGGAGGTTCACCATTCTTCATTCTTTTTGTTGCACAACTATTTTTACAATCTTTAGATCGTTTACGCTTTTGAGAATCACATTTGTTTAAAGGTTCCGTACTAGTTGATGGTTTTACAGTTTTTAATTCCTGTTGTTCACCATGCACTTCAAGCATGTGGGATTGATATCTCTTTACACCAGAAAAACCAAGTTCACAAACTGAACACGAAAATGGTGCTGAACTAACATGTATTAAATTTACATGACGTGCAAGATTATCTTGTCTGTTAAATGTCATAGCACAATGACTGCACACAAACATTTTAATGTTTTGTTTAGTACTTGCGTGCCGTTGAGGGTTGTCAGGCCTTGAGAACTGTTTCTTACAGTAACCACACTTGAACATGATGATCTATTTCCAAATTACCTATAAAAGAAAGAAATCATAAATGTTAATAAAAGATAAAATAAAGTAATATATAAATAGTTTAATTACATTCCAGTCAATGGTCCTAGTAGAGTATTTTAATTTAATCGTTTGTGAACTCATACCAAGTCTAATTTCAAGTAGTTCCAACTTAGGTTACCAGGTACCATTGTCACTGACATCTAGTAGTGAACATTGGAACTTGATGAAGCGTTATTCAAATCTAACCTACAAATTTATCTTCACATAATTGTCGAGTAGTTCAAACGTTGGTTAACAAACATTATTGTCACTGACATCTGGCAGCGAACGTGGGAACATAATAGAGTGTTAATAATATCTAACCGACAAATTTAGCTTCACACATCATAGTCAAGTAGTTCCAACTTTGACTATCAAATACACCATTGTCATTGACATCTAGTGGTGAACTTTGGAAAATATCGGTCTAGCAGTTTAAAAGTTATTAGAGGGGGTACTTACCTCTAATAATTTATCAACTGCTGCCTCTGACTGAACTTGGTACTAGAATCTGCTAACCCACAGGAACGCCAATTATCTGTAAACAAATCAATCAATCAATAAACACATTCCAATCAATAACTTCAACATCAATTAATAATAAAATACTACAATCCATTAATAATAAGTACTTACCTGCAAAATAATTTAATGATTTTCCACCAAAAAGTCTTTTTGTAACTGTAGAGCAATAACTGTTCACTCGTAGCGAGTAATAAAGACAGACAGTAGGGAATTATATGACACCTCCCTTATATAGGCTGAGATTGCTTGTGTCAGCAGTTTTGCAGATCATTGCAATTCCCTTCCTGTACACCTGTCAGTCCAAAGTGCACTAGGAACACCTGTGCGGTATCAGATTACTGCTGACTTTGTATGATCATCACCCATTGTCTTAATGAACACCTGCGGTTTTAAATTACTGCAGCGTTAGTCATAGCAACAGAACTGCGCGCTCTCTGCCATGTCAGCAACATGACACCGGAAGGAACACCTGTGTAATATCCAATGACTGCTAACTTTGCATGATCATCACCCATTGTCTTAATGAACACCTGCGGTTTCAAATTACTGCAGCGTTAGTCATAGCAACAGAACTGTGCGCTCTCTGCCATGTCAGCAACATGACACCGAAAGGAACAAGACGTCTTACTGCACGTACAACCTCTTAAGTTTTAACATCTTAAAAACGTGCATTATTCTCTTTCAACTACAAATGACACATTCATCCACCAAGTTATGTCCCTTGGCCTGTCCTCACCATTGCATGTGCCTCGTGTACTAGGGTGTGTGCATTAACCCTAGCACTAGAACATATTCATCCACCAAGTTTTGCACTTAGCCCCTTGGCTTGTCGTCTATCCACCAAGTTTTACACTTATACAATCCAAACAGGATGTGACTGGTTTCACAAGAGAGGCGGTAATAATGTCATCTCGCACGTGTTCACATGTATTTCGTCACTTTCCTTTCATATCGTTGTCAGATTGTAGTAGTAAGGACTGGCGAACAATGTCAGTTCAACACACTGCTTTACACACAAATGTAGTTAGGCCCTTTAGCAATATTTGAATAAATACATGGGCCAGTCCATAGGGACCAGACCAAAGGGGCCGGTCCAAAGGGATTAGTCAAAAGGGACTCGTCCACAAGGATTCGTCCACAAGGACCTGCCAACAAGGACTCGTCAACAATGACCCGTCAACAGGAACCCGTCAACAAGGACCCGTCGACAGGGACTTGTCAACAAGGACTCGTCCACAATGACCCGTCAACAAGGACTCGTCCAAAGGACGAGGGGCTAGTCCAAAGGGACCAATCAACAGGGATCAATCAAAAGGGGCTATCACCTCAAGGCCTGACATGTCCCTCTTTGATTATTGGTTTGCCGATCGATAACCGTCGCTTAAAATACTTTTTGATCACCCCTCATGGGTTGGGTTATGTTAGGTTACACTACAGCCGCCATCTTTTAAAAAGCCCGCCCTCTTACAAAAGCCATGAGTGGGCAAGCGTAAAAACAAAAAACAAGCATGTTAATTCATAGTGGCTTTCTACCGTACACTTGTCTCTTGTGTGGAACAACGTTTAATTTCATATTGGCATTCAAACTCCCACATGTTGCACTTGAAAAGCGAGATTTTCTAAAAAATTAAAATTTCACCCCCTAGTAGGGGTAGGTTTTATTGTGGGGTGGAAATATGTTGTCCAATGGAAAGGGGGTGTCAGCCCGAGTTCAACGACACCTCATTCATCAAAATCCGAACATGCGTTCGCCAGATATCGCGCCGCCGCCATCTTGTGAGGAGGGTGAGGAGGAGGAGGTGCTGGAACTGTTAAAAAACCACTACTCATGTATTATGATGTCGTCAAAATAAGCTTCAGCTTTTGGAAGACCATGAAGGATCTATGATAATATCCTATTAAATTCTGAGGGGGCAGTTTTGATGCCAAAACTCAGTCGGTGCATCCAGAAGGTTCCTTTGTGAGTGGATATAGTTTGAATCATACTACCTTCTTCATCAACCTTCAGATGTAGATATGCCTTGTATAAGTCTAACTTGCAGAAAAATTTTGAGTTTTTAAGACTATGTAGAACTTCATTAACTGGTCTTATGGGATGGTTTGCAGAAATCAACCTTGAATTTACTCCACATTTGTAGTCAACACATAACCTAACTTCCCCTATCCCCCATCCGGTTTTGGGATAACAACAAGAGGCGATCCCCAATCACTTAAAGCTGTGGGAGAAATAACTCCTTCTGATTCCAATGAAGCGAGTTCCTTTTCAACGCGTTCCCGAAGAGCAAAAGTGACATCACGTTCACGATTGAAGATAGGTTTCACCCCCCTCTCTGAGTTGCAGTTTTACTTCAATATTGGGAACGCATCCAATTTTTTCTTCAAAGATTGTACTATACTGTTGTAAAATATCCTGAATTGACTGCACTGAGTTGACAGATTCAGTGTGAAGTGATTGATTTGTGTCCTTGTCAATTTCCTTCAGATCAAGGCCGAGGCCCCTGATCCAAACACGACCAAGCAATGCGGCATGACCTTGCGGAACTACAAAAAGATCTGCAACAATTTCTGTTCCTTTGTATGATACTGTGACAAAAAAAAAATCCTCTGGGTTTGATAACATGATCAGAATATGATCGAAAACAGACATTTGTTGGCTGCAATGGCAAACCAAGACCCAAGGTTGAACATTCGTTCTCTGGAATGAGTGAATATTTTGCTCCCGTGTCGACTTCAAATCTTTGTGATTTATTGTTGAGTTTAACAGTGATAAAATATTTATCTGATTCCTGTCCTACTTCAAAGAGATCTTCGATGCATTCCAGTTGTCCTATCCCAAAATTGGTTTCAGGGTGGTCCTGCAAGTCGTCATCTATGTTCTCATTTGCAATGTTGTGTGTATTTGACTGTTGAAGAAGTGTAGTGATACAAACTTTTGCAACATGTCCCACTTTCCTACATGACCTACATTTAAGAGAGTTTCTGTTTGTGCGACAATCTCTTGACCTGTTGTTTGAATTTCCACAATTCAGGCATAATCCATCAATACCTAGTGCTCTATAATTGACAGAACTACGGCGGCCCCTGGACTGTGAACGTGAGTGAGAGCCTGGGTTAGGCTGTTGAACAAAACGGGACTGAGTATCACTCCTATATTGATTCATACTTCGGTCATTATATGAACCTGTGGCTTTTGTTACTTTGTTTGTGTCCTCTACAGTGTCTGACGGTGCAGTGAGCTGTTTTGACAGCTGATTACTCTCATACCGCGATGCTTCCAAGGCTATAGCCTTCTTCAGGAGATCATCAAATTTCGTGTCATTATACTGGAGAAGTTTCTCTCTGATCCAATTATCTCGCAAGCCACGTATAAATTGTGCACGAAGAAAAACATCCGCGATTGAAATTCTGGCGTCACATGTACACTGAATATAAAAGTCACAGTCTAGTAAGTGGCTTCTAAGAGTGGCAACAAATCCTGCAATATTTTGACTTTCTTTTTCATTGACGTTCAAAAAAATAGTGTTGGGAAACTACGGTTGAGACTTGAGGTGACAGTATTTGCTTGAAATGCTTTACTAGGTCATTATAACCGAGAGACTTGATTGGGTTATCAGGGCCTACAAATGCAGAGAGATTGTTATAATGAATTGCCCCTATTGATGTACACAAGAGTTGAGCTTTCTTTGTTGGATCAGTGGCATTGTTGAAGTTTGCGTAATTTTCAAATCGTTCTAAATACCACACAAATTCTTCCTTTTCAGAATCAAAATTTTCAAAAGGTGTGATGTTAGTGGCTTGTGGGGTTGTGACGGACTGGTGAGCTTGATACCTTTCAAGTAACTTCTCTTGAGAATCAGTAAAAATGTTCAGTAATTGTTGAAACTGATTTGCGTCCATCTTGACGGAACTTCGAAATAATTTTAAAAATCACAGTTCAAATATAATAAAATGTTTCAAGATAACAGACTTAAAACACACTGGGTAGTAATCGATGACCGAATATTGTCCTGGGCTTGAGGAAAAAAACATTGCATAACCTCAAAGTTTGAACTGCGATAAATATTATTTTGAATATGTGGCTTGCAGGCACACGCAGCTGAATATACGATGAGTTGCTTAGGATCGTTTACAAGTACTCTGTGTACATTTCATGTCGATTTGCCTGATTCTTGATTTTACTCACGTGGCCGTTGAAACAGACGACGTAAATACCGTACTTCATTGATGTGGGCTATATCTGTACCGGAGAATCAAGTCCCAATTCCTCGTCACCAACTATTATGTTTTGAATAAAGCACATTATAGCTATTATGTTTTGAATAAAGGATATTATAGCACTTCAATATGCACACACATCGCAATCTACATCTTAACACAATGAACAAAAAACAACTAACATCGTCACAGAGTAAAAGCATATATACACTCCGACCAAGTTCCATAGAGGACATAAACTAGATACATAATAGGGGGCAATTTTTAGGATTGCCTATGAGCCATACAGGGCCTTTCCAATAGAAATTAGATGCGGCTAAAAAGAAGCTGTGCATCCGCGAGAGATGATGTCAGCGCTGGGGACATGTTTCCATTGACGACCTTGAGATAGATTTTGAACTTTTGCCACTCAGTTTCCTACAAACGTTTGCCAATGAGTAGGAGTTTTGGCTATCCACGAAAGAGTAATTGTAGAATCGCGAAAACTGAATTTTCAGAGCTTGACGTAATTTGTTAGAAAGTTCGGCGGCTAAAAGAGCAGCACATAATTCGAGCCGAGGAAGGGTAATAGTTTTGAAAAGAGTTACTTTTGATTTAGAGCAAATCAGACTGGAACGAGAGGAATCGGTTTGAGAAGTGTGATAAACAAGATAGGCGCAACAGCCATAAGCTTTTTCAGAGCTGTCGGCGAAAACGTGAAGATCAAGAGAAAAATTAAACGGGGTATTAATTAGTACCATTGGAATTTCGATGGTAGAAAGAGTAAGTAAACTACGGCGAATCGAAAGCCAAACTTTTAGAAATGAAGTGGGAACGGCTTCATCCAATTCGCACATGAGATACCATAATTCCTGCATAAACAGCTTAGCAATGATGATAACGAGAGCTAAAAGTTGAAGAGGGTCGAAAATCTTAGCAATTTCAGACAGCACATGTCTTTTGGTGTTGGGAAGATCTTCACAGAGAGAAACTTTATAAGTTAGCGTGTCGCTGCGGGTACACCAGTGGACTCCCAGTGTTTTAACAGAATCGGAGTGACTGCGAATTTCAACAGAAGAGGGATCTATTTCTTCGATGGGAAACTGAGAAAGAATTCTAGAGAATTTGAGTTCCATTTGTGGAGTGGAAATCCCCCCATTACTGAGCAGCGATTTGAATTCGCGAGAGATCAGAGAAGCTTCTTCCAGAGTGTCAAAAGACTATAAGTAATCGTCGACATAGAAAGACGAGGTTAAAGCTTCTGAATCTTTCGGGTGAAACAAAGGGCTTCAAGCATATGTGACGAGCGGATAGCGAGGAATGCGGAAGGCTTAATTCCGTAGGTGACAGTTTTCAGGCGAAATATTTTGATGGGTTTACTGGATTCGTCGCGCCATAAGATGCGTTGGAGATCCTGTTGCGAATTAATCAATACCCGACGATACATCTGTTTGATATTGGCAATGACGGCTATGGGGAAAATTCGAAAATTCAAAAGAATAACGGACAGATCAGCCTGTATGGCAGGACCAGAGTAAAGAGTATTATTGAGGCTATTGCCGTTAGCATCAGGTGTTGATCCATTAAAAGCAACACGGATTTTGTCACGAACGAGTGGATTCTTCCAGACAGGATGATGATTTAAGAAGACAGTTTACTGGAGGATGCAGTTCGTCATCGGTTCTATTGACGACCTCCATATGGCCTAGGCTTTCGTATTCCTCCATGAAGCTGGTGTATTGCTCTTTAACGGGGAGATCCTTCTTAAATTTGCTCTCAGTGGCAAAGAGAGATTTGCGAGCTTTGGGTTGGGATTAAGCGGTCTTGGCATTTTAACAACGAATCTGCCTTCGGAGGTGCGAATAGTAGTGTACAATGTGCTGCTCGCAGAATTCACTTTCGGATCAAATTGGACTAGACGAGTCAATAGTTTCCAATTTCCAGAACTGTTCCAAGTCAGTGCTGACGAAATGACATAGCGAAGTGGGCCGGGCAGTGTAATGAGAAAGCTGGGCAGTGATGATCCAACCAAAGTTTGTATCTCGGGCAAAAATGTTGGAAGCCAGATGACGTGTGTGCTTACGTAAGCAATTACAAAAACATTGGCGCTGAACAAGATGTCAATGGGACCTTGAATGTTGAAGAGGGGATCAGCGAGCCTCAGATTTGAAGGAATATCTAAGCAGGTTTATCGACAGAGCGACTCGGGATATCTTTGCCTATGCTGTTTGGGATGAGACAATTTAATTTGAGGAACTTGTTTCTTTGACAAGTGTCTTTAATTTGTAGTTTAGAAAATTGCTAGGCTTGAGTTTTAGAGCTATTAATGCCTGATATGTTTATGGAGGTAGGTGATACGGGAAGACCAAGCGTTTTGATGAATGATCTTGACACAAAGTCGTGAGTGGCAGCAAAGTCTAAGAGCCCTCTGGAACGAATCCAATTGCCTGACCTATCCTGAACATCTACCTGAACTGTGGTCAACAGTACTTGGGCACTCCGCCAAGACGTAGCGTTTTAATCGAAAGATAAGCATTAGGCCTGTCGGTGTCACGCCATGTTTCGAGATAGAAGGGGGAGTTACTGATGACTTCGGTTTCTCATGACGATGAAGTAACGTGTGATGCGGCTTTTGACAATGATAACAAAGCCTGGTAGATTTGCAATTAGAAGCGGAATCTTTAGACGAAACGCAATTGAAACAGAGACGATGTTGAGAAATAAGCTTTCTTCTTTCATCGACCGTTAATGCTTTATAAGAGGTACAAAAGTACAGGGCATGGAAGCCTGAACAAAATGGACATTCCGAAAAGTTGTTATAAGTTTTGTGGGTTTCACCTTGGCTGGTGAATACGCATACGGTAGAGCTGGTCTGTCTTTTTTCGGAAGGCCGGAGCTTGTAGCCACTTGAAGAGGCGCTAGATTTAAGAACGAAAGAGACATGACGTTGAGAACTAAAGGAGGCTCGTTCACTTTGAGTTGAAAGTGTGGTTAACAATTGACATCTGCTATTAACGAAAGCGACTAGATGCTCGAAGGAATATTCGTTATAGTGAACGAGCTTAACTTCCCACGCCTTTAAAGTGGCGAAGTCTAATCTAGACGTGGCGAGATAAATAAGGATATCCCAATGCTGGGCGGGTTGATTGAGTTGGTACAGAGCCCAGACATGAAAGTGCATGGTATCCACTAGATCACTCAAGGAAATGACATCATTACGAAGAGCAACTGGAAAATTAAAAAGTGCTCTTATGTGACGCTGAATGCGAAGACGAGTATTGCCATACCTCTTTTTAAGAAGATTGAAAGCGATAGGGTAGTTTTCGGTACATAACGGCAGAGCCTCGAGTAACTGTAACGCTTGATTTTGAAGAGACTATCGCAAATAGTGAAATTTATGTAGTGCTGGAATGGTTTCAATATCGTGAATAAGAGAACAAAATAGTTCATTAAAAGGGTCCCACTGATCGTCCGAGAAACGGGGCAGTTCTATCTTAGGAAGTAATGGTCTAGGTCGAAACGTACTATCACGAGACTGAGTTTGGATCCAGCTAACAACTGGGATATTCTCTTTTGCTCTTCAGATATTTTTCGGATTAAAGCGTGGGTGGCACCAACACACTCATAGTATAAGGTTTCGACTTCCTCCCTATCTGCCACCTGATTCAGGATGACATTTCGATCTCTGTTTGATATGCGTCATACCTTTCGAAAGATTGCTCGTAATTTTTTAAACGTTGTTGAAGTATAACCAAGTTATAGTCTTGGGGACTTAAATCTTTTTAGAAAAGTTCTAAAGTGAGTAAGGTGCCCTTTGTATGAAGCACGCCTGTTGAAGAGTTTTTCCTCCTGAGGTGCCATACTGAAAATTGGAAGTTGGAGTTCAACTTACGCTTCCAGTAGAAAAGATGAATACACTGTCGAATTGGCAGCAAGACGACTGAGCCGTGATACAGAACTGGAAAAAGCAGCTTCCCAGGGTCTGGTTCAAAGGTAAAGCTGAAATTTCAAGTGAATTAGTATTTGGCAATTTATTGTCAAATGGGGTACCAGGTTTCGGCACCAAGAATATGGAGCAATTGGAAGTAACTTCCAATCACGACCATATGGGAAGATGCAATAGAAAAAGGAGAAGGGTTGGAAGCGAAAGAAAAAGATTGGGTAAAAAGGGACAGACCTCAGTAAACAAAATGTTTATTAAGAAAAATCAAGTGGTATCAATAAAAAGAAGCCTGAAAAATCTAAGGAAAATCTTAATATAAGTAGCTGAACGAGCCATGCCAAGTTAAGGGAGAGCTCCTAGCTCATTTACAAAATTTGTGATTATTATTATGATCACAATTTTGATCAAGCTTAAAGTAAGTAGAACAAACTGAGAATAGGTGCTCGAAAAATATGCAAAATCCAAAGGAGGAATAGATCAAAGTACAAAAGGCAAATAGACAATAAGTAACAACGTTCACGTGGTGCAACCACAATTGTAGCCAAGTGAGGTTTGACAATAGCGAAGAGGCGCAATTAACTTTAATAATTATTGATTATGGGTTTTGAGAACCTGACCAATAGAAACAGCCGTGGCCAAGAGTAAGTTATAACTAGAGGTAATCTCCAAAAGAGAGCAATTGCTGTGCTCGAAATACACTAAATGTTTCACCAGCAGAATGCAAATGAGAATTTTAGCGAAAGAATGAACCAAACAAGTCTTGATTGCGTAAGAACGACAATCAAGATACATAGATTACAATGATCCAAGTAGGAAGTTACCTGAACGAACGATACCAGCATTTGCAAATCTAAAGAGAAAATTAGAACAAACTTCACAACATTGCGTTAATAGCAATTCGTTTTGAGCATAACAAGGATAAGAAAGATTTGCACAACTGAACGTGGAGCAAATGGCTTTCTTAATTTAAAAGGAAGACAAGCGAAAAGGGTAAAGCATTGTGAATCATTTAGAATACTCACGAGTAGAAACAATGAAGTGTTACCATGGCTTCAGAAAGCATCTGAAGTCCAAGCTGTTGTTCAGGAAAACTAAAGTACAAATGTATAAAGTTTTAGTAAAGCCTGTATTAACATAAGGTGCTGAGACCTGGACACTCTCAAAATCTAATGAAAGACAACTTGGTATTTTTGAAAGGAAGATTTTGAGGCAAATCTTTGGGCCAGTGGAGGAAAATGGTGAATGGAGAAGAAGATATAACCATGAACTTTATGATTTATATAATGAACCAGATATTGTAAAATGTATAAAGATCAGAAGGTTGAAGTGGGCAGGACATGTGATGCGTGCTAATGACAGAATCATAAAAAGGATATTGAATGCAATGCCAGAAGGAACCAGGAAAGTCGGAAGACCAAAGCTAAGGTGGGAAGATGGAGTGGGAGAGGATATAAAGACAATTGGAATCAAGAATTGGAGGAGCTCAGCACTTAACAGGAAAGAATGGGGAAATCTTATTCTGGTTGCGTCTGCGTCCATGAATGTGTACGCTTCCGGGTGCATGCCTACATTTTCTTTCAGTGTCATTTAATGAGAACAAATGCCCTTTATCTGGATTTCTAGACTGAATATGATGATATGTGACAGAGGGCTGTCGTGCTAGTGGTGATGATGAAAAACAATGAACAGGGTCAGTAATATACCCCCAAGGGGGTGGCCGCGACCTCGTGCTTAAAAGCTATGTATTTATGGATTCTTAGATCTTTAGCACAGCAGGTGCTGCTGAGAATAATGAAATGTATGTGAAGCAGGTTGTCTCCTAAATGATACAATGCCTAGATGGCAAGAGAATGCTAAGATCGGTCCAAAAAGGCATCAAAGGGTATACTGCCTGAACGGCAAGGAAATGCATTAGACTGATCCGAGAATGCACCAGAATGAATATAATTACAGTATGTGTAAATTTAAAGAGTGGGTTATAACCATTCAGATTATTCACGCAGCTTGACATTATCTATACTAATATAATAAAGCTGAAGAGTTTTTTGTTTGTGTGTTTGAACGCGCTAATCTCTGGAACTAGCAGTCGGATTCGAAAAATTCGTTTTGTATCTGATAGCCTGATTCAAGAGGAATAGTTTAGGCTACAACTCTCAGGTAACCTTCAAGATTGATTTTTGTTCAGTAAGTCGGAAGAACAAGCGCTCCCGAACAGATTCAATAATACCTAAGTCTATTGTTGCCTGGCAATGCGGGCTGCATCACGTCGCCCCTACCAGTGTTCTGGTGCAGAATTCCGAGCTGCTTATAAATTGCAGTCACGGGGAGTAATTAATGCAAAATGATTACTTAGGCCCCTTAAGACAGTCATCATCATGACAATAGCATGCCTCTGTATAAGGGCAATGGTGTTGGAGCAGTATACTGAGGTTGTCAGCTGCAATAAGCGTTGGTGCTTTCAAATTTACTTTCATTTATTCCGATCCTTAACCTTGAGCACTCCAGTTCTGTAGTAGTATTCATTATCGTCCATAAAACAAATAAATCCATCGGACGAAGACGAGCACTACTGCTAGTAGTACGGGGAAGACACCATTCGGGTGTATCTTCTGTGCTAACAGTAAAAAACATGAATATGTTACTTATACTAGATTTGCTAGTAAATTGGAAAGGAAGGAAATCCGGATGTATTGACTGGCCATATATCCATTCACTCGCGACACGACCCAATTGAACGATTAAACGCACATTATGTTTTGAAACACTTAAAGATCTGAAACGAGAGTACAACTTCTTGAGTAGAGGAGAGTCACTTATTATTGTGGTGAATTGCTTTCTTGTAGAGAGATTATAGTTCAGTTTGAATGAATCTATAGGGTTTTTGTTATTAGCGGAAGAATTCAATTTGACAGAGGCTGCCACAGGTGTGCTTCGTCGTGACGTCAGAAACGTTGCATATGAATTCTTTTAGAATCGTCTGGATGAAATCTCTAGAATTTGAAGAAGTTTAGTGCAATTCCCACGATGCCTAGTTATTAGCATTTCACAGAGTTTTTGAGTATTCCTACGTTGGCCCGAACGTAAGTTGCAACATCTAAGCATGAGATCCCACGGAGGAAATTGATAATTAAAACAACTAGATGACCTGACATACTAGTAAAATGCAGCTCTTGAAGAAAGGGTAGCTAGCCAGCTAGTTGAAAGCAGATGAGAATGGCTAAAACAGCTTCACGCTGTACTAAAAAAAAGACTTGATTACTTATCTTTTTTCACATGATGATTTGTAGAGCAGGTTTGTCTGCTTGCACCAAAGTCTGACTGCAGAGTGACAGCACAGAGCAACGAGGCTGGGGGAGGAACGGAAGGAAGTGTGACTTAGCAAGTACCCTCATATAAGTACAAAATTACACAAAATTCATATCTTCAGGTAGATTCTAAAAGGTGTCGTTCACGGAGTAAAGGCGAGAAGGTTGCCCACTGGTGTAGATGAGTTGAACTTGTAAGAATTTTTCATGAGTAGCTGAGAACACGGCCGACTGAATGCGAGCTGCGCTCTCCGCAACCGGCCAAGACAATGAGACCTTTTACATGAAATCTTGTTAGTTACTCAACTGCTCACACAGCGCTGTTGACCAAGCATTGCACGACAAAGACTTACCTCTACTTAGTGTAAAACAAAGTCCCCGATTCTTGGATGTCACGGGTAATCTCGAGAACTACTGGATGGATTTTGATGCGGCTTTCACCATTCGGTGAACTTGACGTCCGTGCGCTTTTTAAGCTTACGCTGGACAAACCGTTAAAAATAGCAATATACTATGAGTGTAAGATTTGTTCAGCATGAAATATTCTACAAAAAAGTCCGCGAGAGCATATCTCTATCTTCGATACATCGCTCACTATAAGTGTTTTTAGTTTGGACGGGAGGGGGATTTGTGTCTCATGCACCTCACCATTCTTAAATTACGTCTGACAGGAATTCTTTGCACATTCATAACTGTTCCCGGGCGAAGCCGGGGCGGGTTGCTAGTGACACTATATATTATCATTATAATTCCCGCAATATCAAAATGCAAATTATATCACAGAATAAAATAGCGTGCTAATAAATTGCACTATTAACATTAGAATCAGCAGTTGCAATAATCCAATCTTATGTGTTTGCTGTTCTCGCAACATTATATTCTAGAGAAGTAAATTATGACAACACACTCTAATCACCCCTTTCATTTAGTTAATCCTAGACCTTGACCTTTAACAGGGGCCATCGGAGCACTTGTTACAGCTGCAGGTTTAGTAAAATGATTCCACCATTTTAATAATTCTCTTTTATTATTAGGAACTTTAATTACAATTATAACAATAATTCAATGATGACGAGATATCACTCGTGAAGGTACTTATCAAGAACTGCATACTCTTTCGGTAAATTACGGACTTCGTTGGCGTGAAGGTATTAATCAATAAATGAGAGGTAGAATTATTACCCCTAAGAATGTTCTTAATCAATTTAAAGATAAATTTATAATATAGAGATCAGTGACCACGGCCGACTGAATGCGAGCTGCGCTCTATACCGGCCTTGACAATCCCAGTTTGAGCCCATGCATAACGTGACAAAATACAAACGATATTTACATGCGAGATTAGAAAGTACAGTATGAGAAATAGTCATTCTCTTCAACATTTCCCAATTTAGGTGATAATTCTTCAACTGTTTCTTCTAGTTTCTCAATTTGTTTCTGGTAATCAATAATTTGTGCCCTATTTTGTAAACATTGCTTTCTTAACTGCTCACTTTCTTCTAAAACCCTATTGTAATTCTCAAGATGAATTGAATACTTGTTGTCATCTGCCTGGGTTTGAAGTGGTGCTTCTGGTTCACTCAATGAATTTTGTTCACTCTCTTCTCTGAATTGATCTTGAAACAATGTCCTCTGGTTCCCTTTTATTAATCTTAGCACCCTTGATGATGACTCACCTGTACTGGTGTGATCTGGAGTTAAATGCAGCGTTGGCACAGATAGAAGTGATATCAGAATAACGAAGTTCATGTGGGATGTACGGTATGTAGTAATGTAGCAATTGGGATTTCTTAAATAAATTATAAACTAACCCTCCTGTTTACATTTATGAATTGATAACACAGCCATTGTATTTTGAAAGCTAGTGCCCCCAACCACTCAAATACCATGTACGAAATACGTCAAATATATTAACAGCATTAAAACCGTCCTAGCAGGTCATCAAAACTTAAGAGTAGGCCAGCTAGGCTCACTTGCATTTGGTTTTATAGTCCTTGGAGTTCTTGGCTTTATATTAAGCAATTCGGCACTGTAGTCTAATTCGAAGTCTTCACTCTTAAAGTGGAGGGAACATATCCTACTTATTGAAATGATCTTTTCGCTTACATGCAGCAATTCACTGATTGCGATGGCATGCTTCTTTTGGCATCTTGAAAAAAAGACACGTCATTTCCAACTTTATAATAACTGTGACAAACTGCCACAGCACATACAGTATTTGGCCTGGCATAATTATAAATCACTGCAATCCAGGTAATATGTGTGAAAAAGTTGACTCTCTTTGCATATCACGCGCCTCGCACTCCTACGAGGAAGCTCGTGACGTCACGTCCTTTCCTATTTCTCATCTGAATTACAAACACACTAATACAGCCATCACAAGAACACAGGTTATCAGATAAATTACACACCCAAGTACTCAGGGCCACATTACCACAATGTCGCAAAGCCCCTTAATGAGTCAACAACATATCTCGTTCCAAACTTCACAGTAGAATTACATTTCTTGCCAGAGCCGAGAATCAAACCTGGACCTCAGGGATGACAGCCACAAACACTAGCCTTTACACCACAAAGTGGTGCCAAGTGATAGCAAACAATACACTTTCTCTTGTATGCTATGATAACAGATATCCCATATAAAGTCAAAGCATTGCTTTCCCACCATCTTGTATGGAAGGCCATATTTATGTCATTTGCATATATTACCGGTAACGTAGTGCATTGAAACCTAATTAAATCACAGCTTCCTTGTACTGTCTGAGCCAAATTGACAGTGCAGTTTTCTGAGATTTGAAATTTTACCCAACCCCCATTGCATTCTGTGAAATCATTATGACTTTGTGATACTAGGGGCTAATTTACATGTATAGCCCTTAAGAGTAGGGGTGAAATAGGAGTCCAGAGTAGCCAACTGTGTAAAAATAATACTAGTATGTACAGTTGAATAAAGCCTCCGTGGCTTAGGCGGCAGCACGCCGGCCTCTCACCACTGGGTCCGTGGTTCAAATCCCGGTCACTCCATGTGAGATCTGTGCTGGACAAAACGGAGGCAGACAGGTTTTTCTCCGGGTACTCCGGTTTTCCCTGTCAAAATTTCATTCCAGCAACACTCTCCACTATCATTTCATTTCATCTGTCATTCATTTAATCATTGCCCCAGAGGAGTGCGTCAGGCCTCGGCAGCCGGCACAGTTCATATCCTCGCCGCTAGATGGGGGCTTCATTCATTCCATTCCTGACCCGGTCGGAGACTGGAAGCAGGCTGTGGATGTTTTCATGTACAGTTGAATATGAGGAAATAGACATATTTTAATACATTTATAAGTGCCATAACTGTGATAATAATTAACCGAGCAGCGTATCCCACTGCGTTAAGTCATGCTATACAATTGCTGCAGTTCGAATCCCGGCACAAATAGCGGGCATACTGAGTGTGGTTTTCCCCAAGCTTACCGCACTCCCTCCAATCCAATGATGGGATTTTGCCTTGTTTCGAGTCCCAGGGAGCCCACCCCAGTCATCACCTTTAGTATCATTGTTACACACACTACGTGCCAACCCCAGTCATCGCCTATAGCATCGTTACACACACTACGTGCCCACCCCTGTCATCGTCTCCAGTAGTCTATCATTGTTACTCATACTTAATTACTACAGTCACTACAGGAAAAAAAGGCAACGAGACAAATTCCACACACACTAGTACAAAGGGCTGACGGCTAAAATGGTTCAAACAGCAACAAAAGAAAAAAGAAAAAATATCTTTCAAGACGAAATATCCATAATGAGAGGATGAGAAAGTTTTGGGAAGGAGAAAATACGATACAGATGACCGGTAACTAATGGTTCTACGTACTTCAAATATTAGAGGGCTAAATGCATGTAACTATAATAATAGAAACAACGTTTCTACCTCTTATTATACCTGTTTCTAGAGTGTTGGGTATGATGTGAGAGGAGTCTTTACATGGTCGATGGTTTTATGACTGAATGCCCTTCCTGACATCAACCTCATTTCAGAAGTTCATGGGAGATGGAATAATGTAGATAAATGAAATTGGGCAAGGAGTGGGAATGGATAATAACTCGAAAATGGATTTAACAACCCTTTTAACAGACGCATCTTTAGAGACACCAGGGGCAGGAATTTTGATCAGAACGGGATATTCTAATGTTCCAGTGCATATACTAGCTTTCAGCACCCTCAGATGCTAACCGACTGTGCTGGGATTCGATCCCAAACCATGGGCACAACCGGCAAGAATCCTGCACTGCGCCATGCCAGGAAGTGACCGTGGCCTCATTGAAGTTGCTGTCCCAGCATTTTCCTCGAACTGAACATGGGAAACGGAGGAATGCTATTTTAAGGATGGTTGACGTTCCGGTCTGGCTCATGAATTAAGAGGCAGCTTGAAATAATCAGCCGAACAAGACTTAAAATTTGACTGCTGTCGGAATTCGAACCTCAATCTTCTTCCATAAGTGAGTAAACGAACTTGTCCGGTCAACAGGAGATTCGGTTTCAAATCCTGAGTGCGGTCACATTTTCAGATATGACTGCTCCAAAGAGCTGAAGTAATTTCTCTGTTACAACAACAACAATTATATATTTTGAGAGGAAGATTATTGAATTGATATTCACTCTTTTAAAATTAATTTTATTTTCTCAGTTAGTAGAACAGGTTTATAATGTAGTACCGGAGGCTATTGTAGCATTAATTACACACCGGTAACTGTTTTTTGTGAATTAAGGAAGAAAACATTGGAAATCAAATTGAGCTAAAATTTTATAACACCACCAAGATGTAGACTTAGAGCATCCTTGATTGAGCTCACCAAGAGCATTTCAAAGACATCCAGTAGGAAGTCGCCCATGCGGCTGGATTCACTACATATATGTATTCGTAATACTGTATGTTTGGATGTGTACTACAGGAATGTTGTTGCATTGACTACACATGAAAGTGGTTATAGAAGATTGTACGAATGTGTGGCACTATTTCTCTCTGCCAGGATAGCTTTGCATTAAATTTTCCTAATATGCTGATTAATTGTGCATAAGGTAGCCTATAGAACATTACAGTGCCAGACAATCCTTGCTTCACTCTCGGCTTAACAGTTCTCTCTAGTGCAACAATATAACAGAACTTCTGTAGCAATAAATACAAATATTACAAATACGCACAGTGAAACTAGCCATCTGAACAAAATATCTTAAACTTTTTTAGATACACTAACAACAAATTTCTTTACATTACAGGGGCCGATTTGACTTGATAATTATGCCAACTATTGAAATAGGGCTTCCCACAATTTAAATGGGACACTGAGCGTTTAGTTATATATTGTCGGGGCCGATTTGACTTGATAATAAAGACAAGTATTGAAAAAGGGCTTCCCACAATTTAAATGGGACACTGAGCGCTTAGTTATATATTGTCGTGTTATCATGGGTGCCCATAGTGGAAGGGGGGGGGGGCAAGGGGGTTCCGTGCTGAGCCCCTCCTGGATTTCCGAGAATGATGATATTCGATTGTTCATTGGCACCAGTTTATTTCATAAATGAACGTTACTGTTAGTCGACTGACAACTGTTACAACAGAAAATTTCTTTAATGTTGCTGACGTAACATGTATTTAAAACTGGTTCCAATTATGCCATACACTAGACCACCAACGGAAACAGCTCCAATTTTCAATACGGTTATGCCAAGTGTTAATTACCAGTGGCAGCCGGTAATAAGTTTGAGGTGTTGCACAACGACCAGATTTCGTTAAGAAAAACAATTAATACCGTAATAATATTTTTAGCTGTACGTTTCCTTTTATATGTATAGGCATTCATAATTTTGTTTTTTAATAATTCAGGAAATCTTATTGTAAGTTACTGTGAACTGTCTGAGAAAGCGAAGCACGGCAACTCTCTAGGAGCGCTCGTCCGTTTGGTCATTGCCAGGCGCAAGCACCGACCAGATCTCAATAATTAAGGGTATGGCAGAGATGCTAGACCGAGTATGTCCTATCCCAATAGTTAACTCGTCTGGTCGTTGCCCGCTGATTGCAACAAGGGGGCCAAGGCGTGGACAGAGATGCACCGTCAACTGCCGATACTACGTCTTGCAATTGAATTTACGCGTACGTGTGACACTCGCAGTTCTTTCTCGCCCTCTTATATAACTTACGTTGTTTTGTTCTCGTGAAATTTCTCTAATCTATACTCTAGTTAATCCGATGGCAATGTGATTAACTGCGGCATTCGTGATGGATAGATTAGATAGAGTTTTCATTAATCCATTTGATCAATTACATGTATACAATACAGTTTTGATATAGGAATGAGGTACATTCGTTTTACGACGCAATTGAATACAGTTTTTCTGATATCAAGCAGTCTTTTAATCTACTACCTCCCCCCCCCCCTTAATGAAAATAGTACAAAGCCCAGAAAATTACCGCCAGCCGCTACTGTTAAATACCGTAGGTTTCCCCAACACTATCACGAGTGTCTACTTCTTTTGCCACCTCACTTCGACAGTGGCGATATGAAAGCACATTCAGGAGATATTTTTAGACATCGCAACACCGCTAGCGGATCTTAACCCTAAAATATGGTTTTCTTTGCTGACTAGTAAAACACTGGCCCTGTAAGGTCGTGCTTACAATATTGGATAATTTACTGTATTCAGGCCCTGGGGACAAACTGGGAAACTGCCCAGGGACGGCTAAATTTCTGGAAAACTGTACAAAACCGCTTGGGCATTGAACGTCAAGTTATTAAAGTTTAAACCCTCCACCAGAGAATATACTTTGGCAATGTTAATTATTTAAGGACATAAATAAAAGAATCATCTCTGTCACCTTGGTGTTCTTGCCGTTGATTTGACTTGAATGTGAAATTGTACTAATGAGGATATCCTAAACTTGTTATTTAAATAGTTGGTGTTTTTGCAATTGGTTGTGTATGATATCTGTTAAAATGTAATGTAAATTCTTTGCGTTAACTTTTTTGTTTCCGTTTCGTAATTTTAGTAAACGCATGTATGCGGTAGTGTTTGCCACTCATAATTAAATACACACTTAGGTGAAGAAATAGACCCATATGTTAAGGAGGCTTTAATAAATCTACATATTCCAAGTTAGGGGCAGTAAAGTAGTTTTTTTTTTTTTTGCAGAAGCATCAAGAGCCTTAAATATGGGCCTGACTGTATTATACTCTCGCCATTTCTTACGACGGCTTGCCTTCCCGCGAGCGTTAGATTCTTAACCTGTAGTGTTACATTTTCTACAATCTAAGCATTTTATAATACAGTAGTTAAATTGTCCTGCAATGTTTGTGCCGTTATCAAAGCAACTAAGATTCGCACTCTCAATCGAATGTAGACAAAATGGTGAATTCAACGGTGATATGCTTCGTAATAGGCGTGTTTTGGCGTTCCGTTTGTAGTCCAGTCAAATTAGACATAAAAAGGGGGCCGACCTTGCAACAGGTCATGTAGTTCTAATTTTTGTATATGTTGTTTGGACCTCTGCCAATAGTAAAAAAAACAAATTTGCAACTTCGAAAGTCCTGTGCTAGCTGTGTAATAGCCAAAAAACAGCCAGATATTTGCACTTTTTTCAGTTTCTGCTCAATATCGTCTAACGCATGCGTCTGAGAGAAAACATTGCGAATACCTGTTTACAACAATATTAAAATGTCTAGAATTTGAGTCCCAAGCGAGCTCTGTACGTTTAGTAGTTCCCGAGATACAGTTATTCAAATATTGGATGGTTTTTTTTTTCAGAAAAAGTAAAAATTGTTTGTTTTGGTCTCCTAATTTGACAAATATTGTCCAAAATACTCACCCTATGAGAAATGTCATGGATAATGAACTTAACGTTTATTTGTTTACCTTTAATTTGAGCTTTGACGGGTACCTGTAGGCCTAGTACTTCTCCCAAAAGTGGCATGTAACATAAAACCTTGAAAAATAGAAATCGGATGAAATCAATTAAAACAAGTCTGAGCGTATGAGACATCACGTACAGGGTCTGTACTGATTAAATCGGAGTTAATATTACGATAAGTATACGTAGCAATAGATTCATAATTATGGGAATGATTTCGTGTTAATTATTAATTATTTACTAAAATGATGTGTTAGATACCGGTAAGTTACTTATATGAGGCCTTCTCGAATCATTCGAGATAAAGGTGATGCAGAAAAACTAAAAAACTGGTTTTTTCTCCACCCTCTATTTTCCATCACTGATAAATTGGTATCCATCAGTAGTGGAATAGTTGGTGGCCTAACATAAACTGCCACTTGTTGCTACAACTGGGAACTGAAGGTGTTAAGAAAAACAGTGGGAATACGTTTGATAAAGTAACCTTTAAACGTAAGAACAAAGTAGCCAAATTGTCATCCATCAACACCTCTGTTAAAGTGGGGAACAAGAGAGTAGTTGTCGATCCACTTACTATTTTCCAAAGGATGTGCCTAACCAAAAAATGGGACGAAGAACTGAAAGAACATTTTGAACATGAATTAGTCCCGTTCCCAATGTCTTTGTTTAATTAACAGGGGATGCAAAAGGGGACCAAGTCCAGTCTCTTCTCTACTTTCACTCCACTATCCTACCACATAATCAGCTGACACCAATACTTACATTGTTTTGGATGGGGGCTATCTTTTACACAAGGTTGTCTGGCAGCGCAAAACGTCTGTGACAGCCATTGTTTCACACTAGTCAGCTACATTAAAACCACTTTGGTAGCAACGTCTCGGTTGTTTTTGACGGTTATTCTGAAGAGGCCGCTAACAAAAACAAAAAAAGTGCTGAACGACTCCGACGCTGTGCTACTCACATCTACAATTACATCATTTTTGAAGAATCCTCCATCATCCAAATACCTCAGGAAAAAGTATTGGCCAATGAGAACAACAAGAGGCGCCTCATCCCACTTCTTTGCGATTCATTCGGGCAGCATGGCATACAAGTAAGAGTAGCCGAAGAAAATGGTGATCGGGACATCATTGCCATGGCACTATCCAAGAGTCCTACATTCGACCGTGTGATTGTAGTAGGAGAAGATGTTGACCTCCTCGTTCTCCTCAATGGTTTAGGCTTAGGTGCAACTAATATCTACCTTTAGATGATTAGCAAAGGTGAAGCCGGCTGTGTCCGTTACTCACGCTCCTCTTTCACCTGCGTTGATCCATGCGTTCAGTGGGTGCGACACCACTTCAGCCCCTTATGGGCATGTTAAAACCAAGTTAGCTAATATATACAAAAATTCCCAACTTGTAGAACTGGCAGAACTTTTCCCGCTGCCAAACTACAGTAACAAAACCATAGCAAAAGCTGAAAAGTGCTTTGTGTATTTGTACGGGGGTGATTTCCTAACAGACTCCCTGAATAGCCTTCGCTACCAACTGTTTGTTACATCTGCAGCCAACATCAAAATCAATATTGCTTGCTTGCCCCCAACAGAGGATGCTTATATAACTTACCACCAAGTTCAAAAGTGGTTGGGGGTCACCAAAAATCTTACAGATTGGGTATGGAAGCTTGATGATCAAGAGTTTACCCCCATCACTACCACTATGGATCCTGTACCTCAGCTCCTACTGCGCATGATTTCCTGCAATTGCAGCGGCGGTTGCAGTTGCCGAAAAGCTGGGCTGAAATGCTCAGCCCTTTGTCGATTTGTGGTGGCAAAATATGTCGAAACGTGCAATTGCTTCACCTTGTGGATTCTGACGATGAGAAAGACATCCCAACCCCTACATTGCTACAACTGCAAAACTAGCCTGCGCCTGCTGCTCAGTTCAAAAATTCCTCCAATAAACCTGCACCATCGTCAGAGGAAGATTTTTCGAGACCCGGGCCATCAAAACAAATTAAATTACGATGAGACCTGTTGCTTCAAAATTGTAAAATAATTTTAGATATAATGTTTTTCTTTTGTAATAAAACAAAGTAGTAGGCTACCTATGTGAACTCACTTCCTTCATTTTTCTCAAATTCAATTTTTCAAGGATTTCAGTTACATGTCACATTTGAAAGAAGCACTGTGCTTACAGGTACCTGTCAAAGCTCAAATAAAAGGTAAACAAATAAACTTCAAGTTAATTATCAATGACATTTCTCATAGGATGAGTATTTTGAACAATATTTGACAAATTAGGAGACCAAGACCAACAATTTTTACTTTTTTGAAAAAACATCCAATATTTGAATAACTGTATCTCGGGAACTACTAAACGTACAGAGATCGCTTGGGACTCAAATTGTAGACAATTTAATATAATTGTAAACAGGTATTCACAGTGTTTTCTCTCAGACGTATAGTTTAGATGCTATTGAGCAAACACTGAAGAAAGTGCAAATATCTGGCTGTTGTTTGGCTGTTACACAGCTAGCACAGGACTTTCGAAGTTGCAAATTTGGTTTCTTACTATTGGCAGAGGTCCAAACAACATATAAAAAAATTAGAACTACATGACCTTTTGCAAGGTCGGATGTATATTTTGACTGGACTATTGGTATACTTTGGTTAATACCAGGCGCGGCTGGTGATTAAAGGCTCTTAGGCGGACCTCTCTTATAAGATTCTATAAATATACCTTTTTAATTGAGGAATTTATGATTTATATTAATTAGAAACATTTATACATTTCACTAATCCATTAAGTCACGAGTCAATATATTTGGAACTGTTGATAAAAGCATGTTCTTATGATGGGTAGTAGCGCCGTTAGTCTGTGCCTTAACTGTGCCATTCCTTCCCATGTAACAGGGTTGGGGGGCGTGGTTAGGAAAGCTCCATTCGTTTACATTGTATCGCTAAAGGCTCAAGCGGCTACAGCCTAACCCAGGCTTGCCAACGCCGACAGGATGTTTCTATTCAGTGGAATGCATTGAAATTAGTTCTAGAAGACTCATACCACTCTCGAGAAAGTTTATCCTTTCCCTCTTTTAATTCCCGAAGGATTATTAATTGACAAGTTACCTGAAACAGACGACTAATAAGTGATATTCATTATTGAGAACTCAAATGACATTCCTTGAAGTATAATAACTAAAATACTTCCGCCAGATAGCACCATGAGGTGGCGAGGGGTAGCAGAACCATCTACCGAGACTTAACGGAAGTATTCTGTTTAAAATCTGCCGCTGTTCATGCATGCAGTGTAATTGTAAACAAGTGTTCGCGCGTGAAAATCGTTGGTGTAACTTACAAGTTCATTAATTTTGTTGATTGTCAGTGGCAAGTCTTAATTTGCGTGTTATGGGCTACAGTAGTGGTAAGTGTATGTCTTCAAGACAATGAATTCAGTTAGTAGCGTATCGGGCAAAATTCTTGACCACGAAACTGGGCTCAGACCTTAATGCAGGTCTCGAAAGTGTGAAAATGGCGTATGCTGAAGCCCCGGAATATTGTTTGTTTACATTCGTTGCTGGGATACACTATTTAGCATTGATTAGCTTCGTTTGATGAAAGTTGGGATAAACTGTCGCTCATCTGTAATTTTTAGTGTCTTCTGTAGTCTGTAAAGTCCAGTTCGCGTTAATGTACTGCAATCGTATGTAAATATGTGATAATACGCTTAATATGGACTGGTTCGGTTGTGTGATGATTGTCCAGTCAACCGATGGCATTGTGACATTTACTTCGGATGTTGAAGTACCTAAGACTAAATCATAATAGAAGTGTCTCAACAATATACACCGCAATGATTTGCTAGTTAGTGACAATATAATAATAGCTTAGTACACTTCAGAAGTGTCGAACTTAGGTACGTAAAGGGAAAACGCAATGAGCATCTACGGCTAGACCAAACCATTGACGTTATCTTGAACGCTCAGCAATATGTGCCTCTGTAAACCCTTACCAGTCTGGCAGATGTTCTACACTGCCTTGTATACGCGCCAAATAATACAGTGAACTTCTGTTTTATTGATTAAGGAAGATGTTCCCCCTGTGCCAAACAGTGAACTCATTGTGTTCCGTCATTATTCATACTTTTGTGATTCTTACAGCTTGCAAGTTATTTTTTATTATGATGTGTGTAATAAAGTGTTGTGATTACCTTGCCAATTATGTACTTATATTGCGAGATGGTGTGCCGCGATAATTCCGTAAGAGGGAGATGGTGCTTTCCAACCTATAGTACTTTCCTAAATCAACTATTTCCAGCGTACAACTATTCCAAACGGTAACAGCGAATGTTTAATAGGTTAGAAACCCGTCAACCTGGGCCCAACCTTTGGGAAGCCAGGCTCTGCCTGTCACAAGCCAGGACTAAGGGTGAGTGATAGAGGAGTAACACCTCTTTAAAAAACCATGGTCCAGCTGGCCCGGCTGGTAGTACCTTGTATGGGTCCCTTGCCAGGGTTACAGGTGAAGATAGACAACTGTTTAGAAGGCGGAAGAGGACCTCGCGTCCCAACGGCGGATAAAGCGGAGGAACTATCTTCAAGCTCCAGGGCTTACAACCTTGGTTCTACTAACGGGAAGGAGCAATCCGACCCACATATTTCTTAACAATCAAGCATCATGGAAAGTCGTCAAAAGGAAGACACTACCCCAGGTGGTAACTGTTTAAGGGAATCCGCCGCTCCTAGGAGTGCACGCGAGCCTTTGGATTCTGGGGAGCTTGCAAGTAGATGCTTAAAGAATACTAAATTGAAGACGAAACAGAAATATTATTTTGGAACGTTAAATGTCAACTCATTTCTCAAAGTTGGTAAACACAAGGAACTGACAAATATGATGGACGAACATAACATCTCAATCCTGGCCTTGCAGGAAACACGGTATCAGGACGAAGATGTAATGGACATTGAGGGCTATAGGGTCTATAAAGGACATAGAGCAGTGAAAATAGGCAAGAATATGCCCATGTTTGGAACAGCTTTTGCTGTAAATAAGAAGGTAATCAGTGCAGTTGTGGACTTCTCTAGCCCATCAGAAAGACTATCACTCCTAACTCTACGCTGTGGTAGCAAAGGCTATACCCTGATCAATGCACATGCACCTATTAATGAAGACAACAGGCGTAATCCCGAGAAAGTTGAACAATTTTGGGACCTTATAGAGGAGGAGATGGAGAAAATACCTATAAATAATATCAAGGTTTTATTGGGCGACTTCAACGCTCAACTGGGAATAGAAGCAAGATATAGATCGACAGTAGGAAAATATCCTGCTCAGAGAATGACCAACATAAATGGAACAAGGTTTGTTGAACTATCTAGAACGTTTGGTCTTCAGATAATGTCAACTTTCTATAAACATAAACCAAGTAAACAGAAGACATGGCGTTCACCTGGCAATTTGATCGGAGGGAAACAAATTGATCACGTGGCAATATCCAGGACAGCAATGAAGGAGATTATGACTGTTAAAGTACAGAAAGGAGCCAAATTTGATTCAGATCATTATCTCTCCAAGATTAAAATGAATTTCATTCCTTTTAGAAAGGCTCAGAAAGCTGGATATAAACTTCACAGATATGATGTGACAAAACTTAAGGTTGATCAAGAAGTATTGGAACAATACCACCAGCAATTAACAATTAAATCCAAGAATTGGACTGACATTGCCTCCAAAATCCAACAAGCAGCCAATGTTTCAATCTTGACAGCACAGAAGCGTAAACACAGGTGGTGGAACGAGACCTGTGACAGTGCATGTGCACAAAGAACAGATTCCTGGAAGAAATGGAACTCAACGAAGAGACAAGAAGATTATAACTCGTTTTGTGACAGTCGGAAAGATGCAGCCCGGGTTTTCCGAATTGCAAGGCGATCATATGAAAAACAACAGATGGAACAGATTGATCAAGATTTCCGGAAGAATAATGTCAGGGACTTCTATCAAACTTTCAAGTCTAATCTGAAAGGGTATCAAGCACCTAGCTTGTGCTTCAGAGATGAAAATGGAAAGTTAGGTCTGAACAACAAGGAGAACTGTCGTATCTTGGCTGAGTACTTTAAGAAATTACTCAATTCTGATGAACCAAAACATAGGCTACTCATAGGCCGTCCTACTCAAGTAATGGCCAACTCGCATCCACCTTCTAAGGCAGAAATTAAAATGATTATCGATGGTCTAAAGAATAATAAAGCAGCAGGAGAGGATTCCATTGTGGCAGAGCTTCTAAAACTGGCAAATGAAGATACTCTGAATATATTAGCTGAGCTCTTTGCGGAGATATGGAGAACTGGTAGGATACCCACAGAGTGGCAGTCTGCATTGATCCAACCTCTCCACAAAAAGGGGGATAAGAAGGACGTTAATAATTACAGGGGTATATCAATTGTATCTGTTCCCTATAAGATCCTATCCAAAGCACTCCTGAACAGAATTGAAGAACATCTTGATAATCAGATTGGTGAGTACCAGGCCGGTTTCAGAAAGGGTCGTTCTTGTCCGGAACAGATTTTTAACCTGAAAAACATCATTAGGTATAAGACGATAGGCAGGTATGACTATGTAGTCGCATTCATTGATTTTAAGAAAGCGTATGACTCAATTGACCGCGAGTCGCTATTGAATATTCTGGAAGAGTTTGGAGTGGATGCCACGTCTCGAAATCTGATTAAACAGACTTTGACCGACACAGTGTCAAAAGTAAAATTCATTGGCGAGATCTCAGATCCCTTTGTAATCAAAACTGGTGTCAGACAAGGTGATGGATTATCTCCAATCCTTTTCAACTGTGTATTAGAAAAGGTCAGTCGTGAATGGAGGAAGCCACTGAGTCGGGAAGAAGGGAATGAAGAACGATTCAGGCTAGGGCCCAAACTGAAAGGAGTGCACGTTGATTGTTTGGCTTTTGCAGATGACCTAGCTATTTTGCCAACAATATTAAATCAGCCATTGTAAAGATTAATCGGTTGTCAGAGATGGCTGAGAAAGTAGGTTTACAGATTTCCTTTGAGAAGACAAAGTACATGACAAATATCAGTGATGGACCAGAATGGATGAAAACAAACCAAGGAAAGATTAAACGTGTAAAGAAATTTAAATACCTGGGTGAGGTAATCCAACCAAATGGCCTAGAACAGGAAGCAATTAATCTTAGAATCTGGAAATTAGACCGAGCCTATCACCTGACGAAATATCTCTATAATAAGAAGTCGCTGAGCATTAGAGCCAAATTAAGACACTACAGCACGGTTGTCAAACCTGAAGCATTATATGCTTCGGAGACTTTGACTATGAACAGGCGGGGACTAGTCGACCAGTTAGTCAAAAGAGAACGCAGGGTATTGAGAAATATTTTAGGCCACAAATGGGTTGACGGACACATACGTTTGAAGTCAAACGAGGAGTTATATAGAAAGATAGAACCAGTCACGTCAACAATAAAAAGGAAAAGGTTGTTGTTCTATGGACACATTTGCAGAATGTCCAACGATCGTCTAACAAAGAAAATTTGGAATTTCGTGAAACCAAAGAGGAAAAAATTGGCATGGTTTGAAGAATGTAGCAAAGACCTTCTAGAAATTGGTATTCCGGACTGCAAAATTATGAACAGGTGTGAATTCAGACACCTAATCAAAAATTACCAGGGATTTAAGGTAGGGGCAGAACCCAAAAGACGGAGGGGACCTCTTTCAGAAGATCGGAAGAAGGCGCTGAGTGATAAGCTCAAGAGATACTGGCAGGAAATCAAAGCTGGCAGACGATCTAGAACGAAACATGGATTTTGATTGTTACTCCGTAGTCCTTAGTGGCTCAATTCGAATGTAAAAAAAGAAGGTTAGATGGTAACATATTATCGTGTCCCTTGTGTGTATTATTCTCCATAATTATGTTCTGATATCCACACGATGACTTCTTTGCATATTTCAATCAACTAATTCGGTGTGATGTTTTACCCGAGATTTTGGACAATTCCACGAGAGGTCTTAATTGAATTGTATCTCTATGGCGTTGGTTCGATTATTTCAGGCAACTATTCACATTCCGATTGTGTACACAAATATTCTGCATGTGCTGGGACAGCATTTCAGTAACCGGGTACTTTCATCTCTCCTACTTCAGTCTGTTTGACTTTTGCTATTAATATTAATCTATAATATTACTGAACTTAAATACAAATCGTGATAACTCGCCAAAAAGCTTCTTATTCAACCACAGAAACAGTGAGACTATTGTAGCTGCCCCTTGGGCGAAGACGAAGAAACCTATAATTCTACTTTTCTATTTATATAGATAAATTAATTTAGGTAAGTCTAAACCGACAGTAGTGGCTACGCTGGCTAAAGCGCAGCATTAGGTCATGGGTCCAAGCTCTCTGCTGACTCGGTAGACGTGTGGGTTCGAGCCCCACCGTCAGCCGTCCTTGAAATGGTTTTCCGTGGTTTCCCCATTTTCAACACCAGGCAAATGCTGGGACGGTACCTTCTGACAGGCCACGGCCGCTTCCTCCCACATCCTTGCCCAATTTCATTCACCATCATTCATTTCATCTCTCATTATCTCCTCTCATGAGGTTGGCGACAGGAAGGGCATCCGGCCGTAAAAACCATCGCCACAAAGACTTCCATCGCATCTCATCCCCGACCCCGTTGGAAAACGCGAATAATAAGGGGTAGACATACATACAATTCAGGTAAGTCTAAATTATTGATGCATATTTCTTTGGAACCTAGTCTCGTCTTGTGATATCTTTTATGCTCTTATGTGAGTAAAAATAATAATTTAGACGAACTGTGACAAGCCCGATGACATGATCTTAGCTATTGGTAGGGCAACCATCGCCGCCATGTTTTTTCTACATTAAGGTCTGAGGAATGTAGTTGGTCTTGGCTCATTGTGAAAGCTCTTGGCGCACCTAAACCAGATCTTACAATCTCTCAAACTCAGAAACATTGTAAATCCAGGGGGGGTTATGTTAGAAATTTTAATAGAGCATTGTACGATGCAACAGAATGGTTGTGTGGTTGCGAGGAAAAAATGCCTTCTTTTGTTTCACCTGCCTTGTTACCAATTCAAATGATAGTTCATGGACTGAGACAGGTATTACGGACTTGAAGAATTTTAATGCCAAAGTTAAAAAACATAACTCCAGTGAAAATCACCTAAATGGCTTTATTGAGTTTGCCATGTTAGGGAAAGTGGACATAAGGTGCCAGTTAGACAGTGCTTACCGCTTGAATGTAAAGAAATATAATGAAAATGTATCGAAGAACCGGTATATATTAGGCAAGATCATAGATTGCATCAATTTTGCAGTAAGTTCGAGCTCGCCTTGCGGGGACATGACGAAACAGACAATTCCAAAAATCCAGGAATTTTTCGCGGGTTAGTTAGTCTAATGTCCTAACTCGACAGTGTTTTAAAGCAACACATAGAAAAGACCGATAATCGAGTTTTCCTAGGTCTCTCAAAAATAATTCAAAATGAATTGTTGGACTCGATTTACGAAGTTTGCCTTCATTTGATTAGAACTGAACTGTCACAGACTAATTATGTAGCAATCGAAGTTGATGAAACCACAGACTGTGCCTCTCTATCACATCTGGTCTTGATAATGCGATACGAGTTAATGGGAAAAATAAACGAAAGATTCATCAGTTTCGTTCAACCAAAAGACCATAGTGCAGAAGGTGTCAGTGAAGCTATATTTAGTGAGCTGGTGAAAATGAAAGTAATTGAGACCCCTGAAAAACTAATTGCTCAAAGCTACGATGGTGCTCCAGTCATGAGTGGTCAAAGGAGTGGGGTTCAAGTTAGGGTTAAAGAGAAATATCAGAACGCCCACTTCATTCATTGTTACGCACACCAGTTAAATTTAATTGTTGAACGTTGTGTAACTGGGAATAAGCAAGTGCGACTATTTTTCAGCAACATGGAAGGGATTTCCGCCTTCTTTTCGCAGTCTCCCAAACGAACAGCTGTTCTTGATGAGACTGTAAAACAAAGCGAATTCCTAGCTGTCCTCAGTCCATCAGATGGAATTTCAAATCCCGTTACGTGACCACTGTGCACAAATACAAAGATGAAATAGTGCAGTGCCTGGTCAAAATTATTGACGATATTACAAATGACTATAGGACAGTTAATAAGGCTATGGGAATAAAGGGTTTCCTACAAGAAGACGATTTCCTTTTTTGGTTGGAGTTTTTTTAACAAAGTCATGCCTCATTGTGATATTTTATTCAACCAAATTCAACAAAAGAATGTTGATGCAGTGAAAACAATGATGTATGTGTCTGATTTTGTTTCAAGCATTCAGCGGGCTAGGTCTTCGCTTGATACTGATCAACTCTGTGAGGGGGAGGGACCGTCCATAAAACGTGCGCGTTTCACTGAATCGCGGAGTGCGTGTGCGAGAGAAGTCTGTGATATCAATATGACGCAGATCAGTGATCGCTTTCTGTTTAGTGACCACCTGACAATTGCCAAGTTGTTTGAGCCGTCATTGTTCCCTAAACATCGCATTGTTTTCCCTGAAAAAGAACTGAAAATAGCAGTCGAGTTAAACTCTACAGAGCTGCGCCATGAGCTGAATGTGCTATACAGCCGACCTGACTTTGGAAAGGCATCAGGTGCGTTGACCTTGTTGAACTTTCTTTACGAAAACAACTTGGCGGGAGCTTTGCCCGAAAGCGTTAAACTCCTACAGATCATAGTGACCATTCCAATGACCACAGCAGAGGCAGAGCGGTGTTTCTCTACCCTAAAACGAGTGAAAACATTTTTACGTAACACAATGAAAGAAGGCCGACTCTGTGCACTTGCAATGTGTTCCACAGAGAAGGAGTTGTTGGAGTCACCGAACTTCAATGAGCAGCGCAAAAGGAGAGGAGGGCAGACTTCACTTACAAACCTATGAATTAAGGTAGGTCATGTGTTTATATAAAGTAATGGCAAGTAGCTTCATTGTTCTTAATATCTACAATTGTGTTTGTTTCCATTTATCCCTCAAGATCGGATACACTTTCGGCCTTTGTTCCAGATCAATTCCCTTACAGTTCTAGCTGGTAAGCACGCTGCTTTCTAAGTAAAATGCGATTGTTTGATAGTGTACAACCGTGAAACAGACTTCTCTGATCGGGACTAATTAGAATGGGGACTAGGTTAAGTTAGAAAACGAATGCATTGCTTCTTCCCGTATTTCGAAACTAGGTAAGTAAATTCATTTTAATTAGGAAAAATGCTTCATAAAATAATATAATGGTGCCAATCTATATATTATTTATTATGAGCCAATTTGTTTGTCAACAAGAAATCTGTTCCGAGCTCCCCCACCTTTCACCATGAAATTTAAAATCCTGCAGCCGTGTATGTGGGTGTCATATAATAAATGCGTTATACCCGCATTTTGACACTACGTGCTGAGCCTTCCCCGGCTCCAACGCCACGAGCCGCGGCTGGTTAATACAAAAACTAACCAGACCGTTTTGGCGAGCTATGGTTCCGTTTGCTATACTTGGGTAAATACTAAAGCTAACCAAACCGTTTTGGCGAGCTTTGGTTTTAACTCGGTGGCAACTCCAGCTATGCCACCTTGCGGTAAAAATAAGAACCTCACCAAGTAGGATAAATCTACCACGTGGTGACAGTTTGTATTGTTTATTGTATGGGCGACCATCATAGCGTGTTAATTTGCTTGTTTATATACACAATTAGTTTTACTCATTGTTAGAATACAAAATGAGTATAAAAGCAAAGTATATTGCTCAGTTTACGGCTGCAATCCGATGTATAAGAGTGCTATGGATAGAAATATTTTCATTATATTCCAAAAAATGTAAATAGCAATGGCCGAAAAATGGCGATAACAAATAGATAAGAGATCAGGAACGAGTTAGAATACAGTTGGTGTGGACCTTGAGGGACAATCTAGACACTTAAGGTAATAATAATAATAATAATAATAATAATAATAATAATAATAATAATAATAATAATAATAATAATGGAGTAATAGGCCCTAATTGCATGTGACAGAAAAGAAGCAGTGATAAAACATGCTTGCAACATTCTGATGCACCTGCCTTTCAAGAACGTTGTAACTGCCTGTTAGCTGTCTTCTTTCAATTTCTCTTTCTTGTAACCATGTGGGGCGGAGCAGTGACGTCTGGACCTCAAGAACGTAAATTGACCAAAACGTTTCATCACTGTGTACTCGTTCACAAGACATGTTTGCAAATAACACTTCTACCCCTTCTGTAAGTTTCTGAAGTCTAAGGTGCAGTTAGCAAACTCGAATATAGTTTTGAAACGTTACAGCATCATGATTCGAAATGCCCAAATCAAATCCGATCTGACAATCAATGCTTGATAATATGTAATTGACACATAAAATCCAGTGGAACACACAAATTCGATCGCGTGTATCGCACTGTTATACATAATATGACACTGTCAGTATTTCATGGATCACATTTACTGATTATAACAGGATAATACGGAAGTGTTCCATAGCAATCCTGTGTTGTTGTTGTTTGAGTCTTCAGTCTTTTGACTGGTTTGATGCAGCTCTCCATACCTCCCTGTCCTGAACTAATCGTGTCATCTCTACATAGCTACCACACCCTACATCCGAGGCAATCTGTTTAACATATTGTAACCTTGGTC
This sequence comes from Meconema thalassinum, assembly GCA_946902985.2. Lineage (NCBI taxonomy): Eukaryota > Metazoa > Arthropoda > Insecta > Orthoptera > Tettigoniidae > Meconema > Meconema thalassinum. The sequence goes on along the minus strand of OX336389.2, from coordinate 113,417,189 downwards.
TACCCCTACAGTTTTTGTCCTCGACCCTTCCTTCCATAACTAAGCTTGCTATTCCTGGGTGGCTTAGTATGTGTCCTACCAACCTATCCCTTCTCTTCATTAGCAGTTGCCAGAAACATCTCCCCTCTCCCACGCGTCTTAATACCTCTTCATTTACAACCCTATCTACCCATCTGATCTTCATAATTCTCCTGTAACACCATATTTCAAACGCTTCAATTCTCCTCTTTTCTGCTGCACAAATAGTCCAAGTTTCACTTCCATAGAGTGCCACGCTCCAGACAAAGGCTTTCAAAAATGACTTCCTATTACCTAAATCTATATTCGATCTCAACATATTCCTTTTCTGTAGAAATGCTTTCGTTGCCTCTTTGCTTCGTCCATCACTGGTTATTTTGCTTCCTAAGTAACAGAAGTCTCCTACTTTCTTTAGCTTTTTCACCTGCCAATTTTATGTCCTTAGAGGTTTCTGATTTATTTCGGCTGCATTCCAATATTTTTGTTTTACATTTATTAATTTGCATCATGAATTCTTTCCTCAAGACGGAGTCTATACCTTTCAAACTCATTCAAAACCTCCGGCGTGTCTGCAAAGAAGACGATGTCATCAGCAAATTTCAGAGTTGAAATTATTACTCCTTGAATCTTCACTCCCACTCTAAAATTGTCTCCAATTTCCTTCATTGCTTGTTCAATGTATAGATTGAAAAGTATGGGTGATAAGTTGCAGCCTTGCCATACACCTTTCTGAATACCAGCTTCTCTCTCATGTTCATCAGCTCGAATGACTGCTGTCTGGTTTCTGTATAGATTGTTGATCACTCTTCTCTCCCTATACTTTATTCCAATCGTTTTCAAAATGTCAAACAATTTAGCCCTATCAACGTTGTCAAAAACCTCTTCTTAGTCTACAGATGCCATGAACGTTCTCTTATATTTCCTTATTCTACCTTCCAAAATCAGCCTACGATTTAGTACAGCTTCCCTTGTTCCTACATTTCTCTTGAAGCGAAACTGGTCTTCACCCAACTCCGTTTCTATCTGGCGTTCCATCCCCTTTTAATTTATTCTAGACAGGATCTTTGAAGCATGAGTATTAAGCTGATTGTATAGTAAATCTTCACATCCGTCAGCTCATACTTTCTTCGATATAGGGATGATAACATTCGTCTTGAAGGCATAGGGTACCTGACCTGTCTCATAAATCCTACACACCAAGTGTAGTAACCTGATCGGACCATCATCACCAATGCAGCGTAGCATCTCATTCCGTATATCGTCTATGCCTGGTGCTTTGTTCCTGCTTAAGTCTTCCAATGCTCTGTCAAATTCTGATCTCAATATTAAATCTCCTTTCGCATCCTCATCAATTTCCTCTTCCCTTTCCATAACATGATTTTCAATCTCCTTTCCCTTATACAAACACTCTATCTAAGCTTTCCATTTCTCAACCTTTTCTTCCCTATCTGTTACAGACGTTCAATCTGTGTCTTTAATATTACGGCACTTAGTCTTCTTTCCCCCAAACGTATTCTTAATCATTCGATAAGCTGTGTCCGCTTTTCATAATTTCAGACAATTTTCTATACCTGCACATTTCTCTTTCAACCATTCTTCTTTCACTTCCTTGCACTTCTTGTTAACCTCATTTTTCAGACGTCTGCATTCTGGTTTCCCCTTTTCATCTCTTACATTCTTGTATTTCCGCCTTTCATCCATTAATTTTAGTATATCCTGCGTGATCCACGGTTTTCTATCTATTCTTTCTTTCCTGCCAATGTTTTTTTCTGCGGATTTTGTTATTTCATTCTTCAAAATTCCCCGTTCGTCTGCAATTGAAGTTTGTTTAGTCCCTCCTAACTCTTCTTGAATCTTTCGTTTACATCCTTCTCTTTCAGTCTGTCTATTGCCCACCTTTTTGGCATTTGACTTTTTTCCAGTTTCTTCAAATTTAATCTGCATTTCATAGCAACCAGATTGTGGTCAGAGTTTATGTCGGCAACTGGATATGTTTTGCAATCTGGTTTCGAAATCTCTGCTTGACCATAATGAAGTCGATTTGGTAACGCCCTGTATCTCCTGGTCTCATCCATATGTATATTCTTCTATTTTGGTTATTGAAAAAGGTGTTAGCTATGGCCAACTCATGTTCGGTGCAGAATTCCATCAGCCTGCTTCCTCGATCATTGCTTTCACCTAATCCGAAATCTCCTACTATCTTCCATTCTCTTCCTTTTCCTACCACAGCATTCCAATCTCCCATTACTATAAAATTTTCATCACCCTTGACATACCTCAGAATTTCATCTATTTCTTCGTAGACCTTTTCAACATCTTCATCATCAGCTTGACTGGTAGGCATATAGATTTGTACCACTGTGGTGCACGTAGGTTTAGTAATGATTTTAGCTAGACAATCCGTTCACTATATTGCTCATAATGTTTCACCCAATGTCCAACTTTCCTGCTTAATATGAGACCTATCCCCGCATAGCCGTTGTTTGATTTAGCGCTAATGACCCTTCAGTCTCCTGACCAAAAGTCCTGTTCTTCCTGCCAGCGCATTTCACTAATCCCAACCAAATCCAACCTCAACCTATCCATTTCCCATTCTACGTTTTCTGACCTTCCACTGCCTATCAGACTTCGAACATTCCACGCTCCGATCCGTAGAATGTCAGGTTTCCTCTTTGTCACTTCTGTGATGTTAACCCCCTCTCGAGTAGTCCCCACCCGGAGATCCGAATGGGGGACTAGTTTACCTCCGGATTGGAATTTTACAAGGTAGGAGGCCATCATCACATGTAATTATGCATACAGAGGTGCATATTCTCGGGAATAGCATTACGGCTGTAGTTACCCTTTGCTTTCAGCCGTGCAGCAGAACGCATTTTAGCCATTAGGTGACTAATAATATCAATTAATTTACCGTCTATAAGACAAGTAAAGAATTGATTATTCTGAAAGGCTGCTACTCCCCTTCAGAATAAAGTAATAGAGCAATTCTACTAACAACAAATACTAACCTTCTACTAACAACCAAATACTGAAATTCTACTAACGAAAAAATACTTAAGTTCTAGCAACAACAAAATACAGTACTACCACTAAAACAGTCTGTCACCAGGCACAGTCACATGGACCCTCTCACACCACAGTCTATTGAAACAATGAACTATATCTAATAAACAATGTAACTGTTACCAGGCATACTCACATGGACCCTCCCTCATCACAGTCTAATGAAACAATAAACTATATCTAATAATCAATGTAACTGTCTCCAGACAGTTATTCCCTTAGGATTGTAGAAAATGCAGAGTATATGATCCTCAATCTAATGGTGTACTTCGAATGCCATTTTTCTTTTGTCCTACATTTGTTTACTTTTTCTATGTAGGCTACATAAGCACACAAGACAAAAATTAGAACCATCAATGAGAAAGGGCATGAGCCAAATTCATGTTTGCATGTGGTTGAGACGACCATGCACTGAAACCAGCAAGGTTATACACGGAACAGCCAAGTGTTGCTTTTTGATTAGCATCTCAAAGAGGAACATGTTCTGGATGCTCCCAATACCTGAGTGACGGTGATGGTTGTTTTAAAGGGAGGATCAACAAGGTTGTCTGCCTCTCCTGATATATAATAACTTAAAAGAAAAAAACCCAAGTGATAGTTTGAGTTGCCAATAGTCTGGTTTTAACCAGGCTCTTGATATCAGTAACCAAGGCACTACCGTGGTTACTGAAGTTTTAACCACATTGGAAGCGCCAATTTAAACATAATCTGAAACTACTATTGAATGTACGAGATATCAAATCATATTTGAACTTTTACCACTCAGCACGCAACAAATGAAATAATATAATATCAAATTCTTAGTGGTTTTTACATTTCATATTTGACGATCAGTTGATATAGGGCCTACGCTCTTTTAAGGATTATGGTTGCTCTTTTAAGAGCGTAGCGTGCTACGAATCTCATCAGTTGTTGCTTATTTTTTGAAACCGCAACATTGCGGTCATATAGCCCCTTGTATTTGTGTGTTCGTGTGGAATTTGGGTCATAACATGTTATTGTGATGGCTGTTCTAGAGTGTGTTTTAATTTGTAAATTGGGGATAGGAGTAGAAAGGAGATGGCAGTTGCTATCCCAGCATTTGCCTTGAATAGAAATGGGAAACCACGGAAAAACACTCTTCCAGGATAGCTACGATAGGAATCGAACCCTCTTTTCCTCAGTTTAGCCTCACGAGACTGAATTTACCCCGTTCCAGCCCCCACACCACAATTCAAATTTCTTGACAGAGGCGGGAATTTAACCCGTACCTCCGCTAGCCGCTACACCATCAGTTCATCATCGAACATCAGTAAGTTGAAGCGGTCGGCTATGGTCACCACTGAGCCTTCTTTTGCCAAGTAACGTACCAAATTCCAATTCCAGTTTTTTCTTAACTACTATTTCTCCCCCTCATGAGCACACTACTGTGACAATGGAAAGTCTCGTGAGTGTCACTATATCATCCTAAAATGAGTATGAAAATCAGTGCCACTGTACGATATCCAATATTCGCTATAGGCCTACAGTGACGTTCTCTGGACGAAGTCAGAGCCATTGCGATATTTTTTAAATTAGTTTCGCCCTGTATTATATTGTAGGAAACACATCTGGTCGACTTCATCATCATTATTTATTCACCATATCAATTCCAATACCATGATTTATTCACCATATCAATTCCAATACATCTTTCGTCGCCATATTGCTAACTTTTCTTAACCTATTTCGTTTTGGCGAGTGTAACCGCAAACTGTGACCAAACCTAACCCAGGTTAAAACCGGAGGGAGCGCCAAAACACGCCGAATGGTATATATGATTTCAATGGAACCCTTTTGTAAGGCAGGAAATTTTGAATGCGTAGCAAGTACTTATGAGCGGAGTATCTTCACAGGATAAAGATTAAGCTCGACTTGCTGCTTAATCGTAACAACCCGGAATTTGAAAGATGTACGGTACTTCAACAAATTCAAAAATATATCTGATCATCAGTGACCATAAAATGTTGGTATATGTATTGCCAGTATCACAAACAGATGTGGATTTGATTTTAATTGCCCGCCAGGGATTGGTTGTATCCTTGTTTGGTTGCGCGCTCTAGTGAGCGTGTTCAGTGCTGTGCATTTTGTTTTTCTCTTGTGTAGGCGGCTGTTGCGAGGGTCGTCAGTCAGTCGTGAGCGGAGAGCTATATTACTCTGTAGTCGTGAGTGTAGATAGAGCATGCTGTTGTTATGTGGTAGATTGTAATGTGTAGCCTAATAGTTGTATTCACATATGGTATAATAAACTGTATGTATCAAAACTAAATGTATAATTCCACTGCCCTATAAACAAACCTAACAGGTTATGGGCCCAGTGCGAGTGGAATTACTTGAACGTGAACGAATATTGTGACTGATTAATTGTTCCGAAAACAACTGGTGGCAGGATGGCAAACGTAGCATTAGATTCGGCATTGCATATTCCGAAACTGGAGCATGCGAATTATTACGCACGGTGTTCGCATTTGCGAAAGGCTACAAAGCCGGTAATTAATAAATTAATGTTTCTACTTTGCGAGAAAAAAGGCAAGAGTTCCAGAGGTCATTTATTTTTTCAAAACCTTGATAAGTACCACGTGTTGATAACTTTTTCGTAATTTGTTTTCATTTACATTCAAGTTAAAAGTTATATTTATCTACTTATTATTTGTTCAAACATGCTCGATTTTAAGACACGTTTTTCTAGCACTGGTTTAGAAAACTTTCACTTCACGCCTGTTGAACTGCCCGTGTGGTTCTGTCAGCCTTTACTCCGCTCTCATTGGTCGCCCTCTCCTGGACCAATCACAGCACGTTTCCGGCTCCTGACGTCATCGAACCTTCCAGTAGTCCAACTGATCGACTATATAACCAGCCGCTAGCATCCACTGCTTTGTGACTTGAATCCAGTGACTTCTTCGAACTCTGAAGCTCAGTCTTCAATTCTTCAATGGCATACTTGCCACACCTGTGACACTCCGTCCAGGACTTCGGAAATGACAACTAGTCATTCTTTCTACATTTTGTGACTTGAATACTTCGACCTCCACCGAGTACTTCGTTTCATCAGTGGCAAGCTTGCCACAATGGCGATTCTTCGTCCTGGCCTTCAAACATGACAACTAGTCATTCTTCAAGATTCATTATGTGTTAAGTGATCACTTCAAAATTATTCTAGAAACATTCATTTCTACATCTTGGGACTTCTTCAAACATGTGGAAATTTCGGATAAGTATCTCTGCTTAAAGAAGCTTTGCTTCACTATTTTCTTCCATTAAAATGGACAAGTACTCTTCATAACCGTCTTTGGTTAAATCATCGTTCCTTTAACGATGTTGTTGGTTCATATAACTTCACCATGTTTGCTTGGCAAACCTAAAACTTTCTACATCATAACCTACAAAATTCATTATGCATCGACTGCAAGTTTATAGGTCTGGCACCTATATAAGTATTTTCTAAGCTTTCACCATTGGAACTGCTACAACTTTAAGATGAGTTTAACTACGTGCTCACTGCAAGTGATTAAATCCACTTAAGTGTTACAGTGCATTTCTAAACTTCTACCGCCGTCAAGCATGTTATTCATTGTACATGCGTCTTTTTTCAAATTATGTGTAACACAGTTTTCTTAAAAATTCCTTCAAGAAAACAAGAACTAAAACAAGTAACATTTTGTTCTTCAAAATTAAAACTCAATTATCACTGGACTTCTCAGCAGTCGTGCACCCCCCTTTTTTTGTGGAGTATTTCTGCTCCACTTAATTCTACGTCACTAATTTGAGTCGCTTCTTGTTATATATTTAATACAAGAGTTTACATGACATTGCTTTTAATGAACCTCCGAACCGAGATTCACATAGCAGCTTACCTTTGCCACTTTCCTTTTAGGAATGACGTAACGGCTAACTTTTGCCACTTTCCTTTTAGGAATGACGTATCGGCTTGCCTTTGCCATATTTTGGTTAGAAGCCTACTCCTTCTTTATCAATTTTCTTCTCTTCAACGTAACGGCAGGATTGGGTCCCTGTTCGTCATAACCCTATTAAGGTTATGTTTGTCTGTCTATGCATTATTAAGTATGCTGATACTTTTAATGCAACTTTCCTTTCTATCCTACTTTGTAAAGTAAGTTACCTTCCTTTAAGGTTAAATTATTTCTACTTCAAACCGCTTGGGTTGGGGCCCCAAGGGTTTGGCCAAAGAAAGTCCCGTTTCTTTAACTTTCATTCTGGAACTTTGTTTTGGCTTTTCAGTTGGTTGGACCTGGTGTTCACGTATTTTGTAGTTTCGTTAGTATTTTGGGCTAGGGCCCCAAAATGCTATATGTTCTAGTCATTATGGCTGGCTGCTTTGTAAACCTCATTCAGGTTCTTATGCATTTTTCAAAGCAATGAAAAAACTCTTTACAATATGTTAACCTCTATATATCATATTATATTTATCTATGTTATAATCTTTACAATACATATTTGAGGCGCCTAGAATCAAAACCCGCCAAATCCATATTTTATGAAAATTGAGATAAGCAATGTTTCCTATAGCTTTTGCTGGGCTGAATTCATTAATACAATTGTTTTGTCACAAAACCCGCTACATCCTACTGTAAAACGAAGACAAAGTTGAGGCTTAGTTGCAATATCCGCCAAGTCCACAGACAGTTTCGCCATTTTTGGTTACAAAACCCGCCACATCCACATCAGCCAATAGGAGCACCCAGTTCCGCCATCTTACCTTCCATGATGCTTTGCGGAGTGTTTACTCTTTACCTACCCACATTAGTCAGATAACGTACCTCTGCCTGAGGCAGTATTCCTTCTATAACTTTACAATAATTACAGGAAATTCGACATGCAAATTAACGAAGGAAAATGTTCATTGCTATACATGGTGTGAAAATGATTTCGCTAAAAACTCAAATGTGATTTCTTCTTGTGTGTATGATCATTTGATGAACGCGCGTTTTCACGGCAAAACAAAGGTTAAATGTTTTTCGGACGGGTGTGGCGGGCAGAACAAAAACATTATTGTACCGTAATTGCTATGCTTGTAAAATGGCTGATTTTCGATGCTCCTGAACAAGTCAAAAGTGTAGAATTTACATTTCCGGTTATTGGGCATTCCTACTTTCCACCCTATAGAGTATTCGGTCTAATCGAGAAAGAGTTGAGAAAGAAAGACACTATTCTTCAGCCAGCAGAGTACGAAGAAATTCTCGGTAAACATGGAACTGTTCACCACGTTGGAATCTCATTTCCAGTTAAAGACTGGAAGTCTCAGAACTGACATTTGCAAACCTAAACGTGTCACGAAACCTGAGTTTAATATGACTCACGTACAGCCAGTCACAAAAAGTCAAAGATGTTTCGCTACTGCTTTCGAAGCATTTTGGAGATAGATGGAGGGAAAATGAAGAGCTGCAGTTTTATTACAATCTAGAAAGCCGTGACGAACACGAAGGAGATCAGCCCATAAATGAAGAAGATTGTGAAACTATTGTTGAGGATGAGGTAGACACAGATATTGTGTAGTTAGAACGTCCACTAACGTCATTATTTTAATAGTTGAATGACGAAAGTTTTGTCTCGTAAGAACTTGAATTGAACATGAATTTAATTTGATGTGTTTATTATTATTATTATTATTATTATTATTATTATTATTTAGTACTGTTCAGTATTATTAGTATTATTCTTTTTCTGTTTATTGTTACTATCCAACAATCTTTGTGCTAGTAAAATACAAAAATGATACTCATGATTTTCGACGGTAGTTTATAACCTAACTTTACTTAACTTTCTTTCTTTCTTTCTTTCTTTCTTTCTTCCTTTCTTTATCGTTTATCCTCCAGGGTTGGCTTTTCCCATGGACTAAGCGAGGGATACCACTTCTACCGCCACTGGCAGTGTCCTGGAGCTTGAGACTCTGAGTCGGGGATACAACTGGGGAGTGTGACTAGCACGTCGCCCAGGCGATCTCACCTGCAAAACGAACAGGGACCTGATGAAGGGATGGGAAGAGTGGGAGGGATTGGCAAGGAAGAGAGGAGGAGGCGGCCGTGGCCCTACGTTAGGTACTGTCCCCGTTTACCCGGATAGTAGGCTGTCAGATATCCGCCCCCTCAATCGGATTGCCAACAATCAATCGCACCAGCTCAGCTACATCAATGAAAATGGCACTGACAGATACTACCGAGGTTTGAACACAGAAGTTACCAAGAAAAATTATTGTGGAACACACCAAAATAGACGGGGTTTCATACTTACTTTACTTACCTCTTATAAATATCTCGGGGATTGGGTTGACAACAGGATCCTTAAAGTATGCTCTCACAATAACCTTCACCATGACATTTAAAAATGAACCAGACCGAAGACGAGAACTTTGAACTGTACAAGAGCTTTATTTTCAAATAAAGAGTATGATTTTCACAACTCAACAAAATAAACGTGGCTATCAGTAGCCTATGTCAATCTGACTGCGTCCTCCTAAAGGACTTGCAAATTTATCAAACAGTATGTTAGCTCCCTTGAGCTCAAAATAACGTAACATTTTCAAACACATTTGGATTGGATGAGGAAGTCAGGGTACGACATATATAGAGCATTTGGTTTCCTTTTAATAAACATTGCACTTGTATAAATAGGCACAAGGCCGGAGTATCGACCTCGCCTGCTAACCAGATGTCTGGCCGGCTGGTCTACTCTTTAACCTGGCTCACACCTGTCAAATGGGGCGCACTCCTCTCCCCACACTTGCGTAAGAATTCAGCTCCTTTTAAAGCTTTAAATGTCTACAAGACAACTCATACATATTGACGCAAATCTTTCAAATGCTTAACTTCCATCCCACTGGATTATTTTAACTATCCTTAAACTTGTTAAGTTATCATCCAAATGTTTAATCAGCATAATTTAGAGTATGAAACACACTCTTAAATGTTTATAACAAAATCACATAAATTATTTATAACAATTAGAAATTGTTTATAATATTGTCGAAAATAATTACAAGAATTTTAAACACGCCTTTAACATTACTTTCGTTCCACATTATTGTCAAAGATATTTACATTTATTATTTACAATATCAACATTTAAATTATTTAAATTAATAATTTAAGAAATACATTGAACCACATGTTTTATCCGGTTGGTAAATTCAAAATCGTGTTTAATATAATCGACCAATGAAGGTTAGTTATACATGTAAATGTCACAATCTGGTTTAATAAAGGTTGTAATAAATTTAATTATTTGTGACGGCAATCTTCATTCAAAATCTTATCTCAAATTCTTTCAAACTCTTGTTAATTATAACAGTAAATTCACTTGATTAATTTTCAACGAACTATGACAATATACTCTAGCGGAAAATACTTCGCTTACAAAATAATGCACAAACTGCATTCAAAATAGCCCAAAATTCATCATATATTAATCTATATGGCATTAAAATCATCCACAGCATTTACAAAAACTCCCCTAATACAATCTTTATCATCATTAATTACTATGGGAATCTCCTTCATTTATTTAAGGGCATTATACGTCAGCGACTTTCAACATGTCCGCTGCACTATCGATTATACATTCATAGTTCCACTTAAAAATTCATATATCAATTATTGTTTCAAAACTGTTGTCATTTAAACTTCGTGGATTTCATTCATGAATCGAAATGAAATAAAAATTTGCCAATCACAAACAAATTTAATAGTGAATACGCTTATATACGCCTGTCTGGTCTATCAAAATTTAAGATTAACATCTTCAAAGAATTGTAGTATAAAAATACTATCATCAAACAAAGTGCGACTAACTGCAAAATAGTCGAATAGAATCCAATTAGACTGGGGAATGCAAACATCATTATATAAATCTCTATATGAGAAAAACCTAACACAAGTGTCACGAATTTAATGCATTCAATAATTCATAATTAATGTTCATCTTTCACAAAATTGCCTAAGATGCAATGGTCGTTCATGACTGACGATAAATGTCTGTGTTGCAATCAATTCAAATAACGACTAGTATTTCCAAGATCGTCGACAACGTACTGGATTTTAACGCTCTAAAATCATTTAAATGTTCTTCCTTCTTGATGATGACAGAAAATTGCTCAAAGTAATTAAACTGGGGTAGAATTACTTTAATAAAGTGACACGCTGTCTGAATTTAAATCTGCCATAAAAATCATTAAAAGTCATATCGTGACTACAAAAATAAGCAAATTACTGAAAAATCTAAATATCAGTCTCAACTGATTCAAAATCATTTAACTATGCCCATGACATAACAATGTCTTAATAAAAAGTTGAAAAAAGGAATAACTCATCAAGGTGTACTGAGAATAGGAATCTCAAACAAGAATATCGGGCAAAAATACATGAGGACAAAAATATAGGAAAAATAGTTGCTCAAACATTGCTAAGAAACTCAAATACAATAAACGTTCACGACTACCTTATCTGCCGATTGACGTTCCAGAGGAAAATTCCTCAAAGAAGACTGTTGATGGATCCATTTCACCAAGTTAAAGCTGAGCTCCATCCTCGAAACCAGAAACAGCACCATCGAAGAATCGAACTGTTTCACGAAGACGAACGACATCCTTCCGGCAATAATCTTCTTTGTGAGTCGGGACAACCCTGACCTCTCTTGAAAAATCCCTGAAGTTCCAGTTGAAAATCGCCATGAAGTTTTTGTATAAATTTCCGAAGAAATATTCATATTCAGAAAGTATGAAATCATTTCTATTGCTGTTTGATAGTATTCAGCCTTTACTCACGAAACATGGGTATAGATGGTTATTTACCACATGTTCGCTTGTATGGAATAGCAATTAGCGAAGTTCCATGTTGCTATTTTACTCCGTTGAAATATGTCCCAATTGCATTAAGTCCTTTAGCCTTCCATTTGCTCTTCGGTTGAAGTATTAGAAGAACAAACTGCCTTATTAAATTGCTCCATTATACTGCAGTGTTGTGTCACAAAAGCAATCTGAAGTCTCCCTATTTCACTAGCCCTGTCAGCCGTAGCGTTGAGTCTGGCTATACAAAAAGTGTTTCTTCTGTGGCGAGAAAATCACTTTTGTCAGTCGTCTAATATTGTCAATAACTTCCAAAATACTTCCTCGAAATTGTTCAGCTTTTCTACAGTCCTTACTGTAGTAATGCACAAGAGAATTAGCTTATAAGCGACCGCTAACTGTTCACAGCTAATCTTGTAGAAGCGTTATAAGTGTCGTTTCAACTTCACCTAGATTTACTTCACAGTAAACCTGCACTGCTTGTAAGTTCGACTAGTGGCTTCGCCACGCGTTACAAAGACGACTTTTTCACTACTCTTTCATTCGACGTTTCACTGAAATGCTTATTTGAAATCTGACGATTGATTTATAATCTGAGAATGAGGAATGAGGCTCCTCTCTTCTGCGCAAGGCCTTTTATGAACTTCATGAGGGGCGTATCTATCCCTTCCATCGCGTGTTACTGCGTCATCGCTAGAAGTTCCAACTTCGTCAATACATGACGGATTTTCATAATTCAAAAACTGAAAATAAATTTCACCAAAATTCCAGAACAATGCCTCTACTGCAAATGGATTTCCACAATTCTGCATTCCAAAAAGTAATAAAAATACCATAGTTTCAGCAATCTCCGTCTTCCTTTAGACTATCGTTCATTGGTTTAAGTCTCCCCTCCAATAGCATAATTTCTTCCTCAGCAGAATTCCACGTTTCTCGCGACTGCGTCGTAGATCTCGGATCCTTCTCGAATAAATGCTGACGTCACTGAGAATCTCAGCTCAAGTAGCCTGCTGGCCTAGCGTCTGCGTCATCCGTGCTTACGTCATGACTACCCACGTCATAACTATGACAGCCATAACTTTCGCTATAATTTCCAAAATAGCCACCGTGGTCTCTATATAATTCAATTACGGGGGCAGTACCATCTCGGCATTTGCCCGGAGACGAATGGGGAAACCACGGAAAGCCACTTCGAGGATGGTTGTGGTGGGAATCGAACCCCTCTACTCATTTGGACCTCCCGAGGCTGAGTAGACCCCGTTCCAGTCCTCATACCACTTTTTCAAATTTAGTGGCAGAGCCGGGAATCGAACAACGGACCTCCTGGATGGCAGCTAATCATGCTCACCACCACGGAGGCGACCTAACTTTCATTCAAAATATTAATTTAACTTAAATTCTTAGTAAAGCTTACGCAGTTTCTACCATCTCTACGCATCTTCAAATTTATTAGGGTTCTTTAGTATCAAAACCTGCCAAATCCAAATCTTAGTAACAAACCCCGACAAATCCGAATTATTGTTTTACAGTATTCTAAATACAACTTTAACTATAACGGGGATCAGGTTCATACTTCGTCACTGTTCTTCCTTTAAATTAATTCATTTTTTAGTGAAAAAAGTAGCTCTTTCCGAGCATTGGTTCGTTTGTGGCAGTTTTTGTCACTTTACCAAGAAAGTGAAGGAATGGATTTGGTGGGTTTTGATTCTAGGCGCCTCATTTATCTGTTAAAGCAACCTGTTCTCTCTTTCTTTGTATTTTTACTTTTAATGAATTTCCTCCTGGTCTTTAACGCTCAACTTAATTTTAACTCTTACCTTCTGTTGGGGTTCACTCTGAAACTGGAAGCCTTTAACTGGCTGATCCTTTGGTCCTATACCACATGGAATATGCGAGTTCAGGCATTTAAGGTTGAAAAGAACTGCTGGAATGCGATTGATCCAGGATATGAAGAACCGTTAAATGCCAATCAGCAAATAATTAATAGAAAGGCACTGTCGATACTGTATCGGAGCGTGGGTGACAACTTCCTACTAGATATTGAAGACTGTGTGTTAGCAAAGACTGGTTGGAGGATACTAGAGGAAATTCATACAACCTCAACAAAATGTCATGCATTGCAATCTCTCAAGGAAATGGTAAACGTCTCCAAGACCGAAGGTATGGCAATGCAGGAGTACACAGCTAATATACAAAGACTGAACAAGAAATTAAAGCAATGAGGAATCGAGTTTACTGATGAATTGTTGTCAAATTTTCTTGCTAGTTTGTCTACCAAAGAGTACGAGGTGTTCATCCTGAATGTACTTAAAGAAGAAAACCTAACTACAAGATTGGTGAAGAGCCGAATGCTTGATGAAGAGAGAAGGAGACTGCACCAGACCGAGACCAAGGCGGCGGCGTTAGCAGTGAAGAACAAGAACGGCAGGTACTTGAAGAGTACCAGTATCCTGAACAAGCAGAGCCCCAACAGGACCAACCAGAGTGAAGGTAGGACAACGGAAAGGGTCTGCTCAAGTGCAATCAAACAGGCCACATCAGAAAATATTGTCCAACAGTTGACTGCAAGAAATGTGGTAAAATGGGACATTGGGCTTCTGACTGTAGAAATTGGTAAGAGTGAGAAAGTTGAAATCAGTGTTAATGAAAAGATAATTAACAATAAAGGTCAAGTTCTAGCATGTGTAAGTGTATGTGCAATGTTGTCATCAAGCAATCATTATCAGTGGTTTTTAGACTCTGCTGCGGCTGAGCATATGTCTTCAAGGAAATAATGGTTTGAAAACTTTGTTCCTTTAAATGATCGTGTCAGTTTTGGAAAGGGTTCTACTGTTGTTGAAGGGAGGGGAACTGTGTCACTTGTGCTGTCTGATATGAATGGAGGGTGTACTTTGTTAATGAAGGATGTATTGTACGTGCCGGAAGTTCGATTTAATTTGATATCAAGCTGTATCTAAGCTTACTGCACATAATATAAATGTATGTTTCTTGTCCGACAAAGCTGAAGCTACCAAAGGAAACATTTCTGTATTGACTACAATTGGGAGCAATGGCTCGTATGTGCTTGAAAGTGATGATGTTATTTCAGGTGGTCAGGTGGCAGCTATTGTGAGAGAGACTGCGTGAGAGTGCATTGATGGTTCGATTGAAGCTGTGGCATTGAGGACTGCAAGTACATGGCATCGTAGATTTGGGCATGTTCACTTTAATGCCATTGAGAAATTTCTAGGACTGGAAAATGTTAAAATTGATGGTAAGGAGCAGACTGAGTTCTATTTGTATTCAAGGTAAACTCACTAAAGCTAGTATACTTAAGAAAAGTGAAAGAAAGTCTGAAAAACCCTTTGACTTAGTTCACAGTGATCTGATGTGTCTGCCTATTGCGTCTACTGGGGGAACACGATATCTCATAAGTTTTATTGATGATTATAGTAGGTATGCTGTGGTGAAATTATTGAAGAGAAAAGGTGATGCTTTTTTTAAATTTAAGCAGTACGAGGCAGAGGCAGAGTTGTTTCATGGCAAAAAACTGAGAGCATTCCAAACGGATGGAGGGGAGGGGGGGAAATTACAGTAATGAGTTCAAGGAGTATTTAGTAGAGAGGGGTATTGTTCACAGATGCACAGTGCCTCATTCGCCCCATCAAAACTGAATTGCAGAAAGATTTAACAGAGTGATAGGTGACATGATATGGTGTCTACTGTTAGAGTCAGGTATGCCAGATACATTTTGGGCTGAGGCAGCCAACACTGCTTGTGTGATAAGAAATTTATGTCAATCTATGGCTATCAATAGCTGTGTACCTGCAGCATGATGGAAAGGGGGAGATGTGTCACAGGATATTTTGAGATTGCGTGTATTTGGGTGTATAGCTTGGCTAGCTCAGAACAAGTGCAAATTTGAGCCCAGGGCAGCTGAACATGTGTTTATTGGCTATGAACAAAATGTCAAGGGGTTTAAAAAGATGGTATATTGGCTTTCACGGCCGGTGAATTAAAACTCAGCAATTCTTCTAGGTTTGTGCCGTGTCTTGTGTGGGGTTTCGCCTAGGACACCAAGCTGGCTCATTGGCGGGCTCTTGGTGTCCCCGCCCGGACCCCCACAGGAGTGACGAACTGCGCGCCACCTCCCTTTATATTAGGTGCAACTGCACCACCCGACTGCGAGAACCAAAAGCTCAAGCAGCCTTAACCTCCCTATGAAGGCATCCAAAAAGATGGTATATTGGCTTTCACGACCGGTGAATTAACCCCACACAAGACACGGCACAAACCTAGAAGAATTGCTGAGTTTTAATTCACCGGCCGTGAAAGCCAATATACCATCTTTTTGGATGCCTTCATAGGGAGGTTAAGGCTGCTTGAGCTTTTGGTTCTCGCAGTCGGGTGGTGCAGTTGCACCTAATATAAAGGGAGGTGGCGCGCAGTTCGTCACTCCTGTGGGGGTCCGGGTGGGGACACCAAGAGCCCGCCGATGAGCCAGCTTGGTGTCCTAGGCGAAACCCCACACAAGACACGGCACAAACCTAGAAGAATTGCTGAGTTTTAATTCACCGGCCGTGAAAGCCAATATACCATCTTTTTGGATGCCTTCATAGGGAGGTTAAGGCTGCTTGAGCTTTTGGTTCTCGCAGTTGGGTGGTGCAGTTGCACCTAATATAAAGGGAGGTGGCGCGCAGTTCGTCACTCCTGTGGGGGTCCGGACGGGGACACCAAGAGTCCGCCGATGAGCCAGCTTGGTGTCCTAGGCGAAACCCCACACAAGACACGGCACAAACCTAGAAGAATTGCTGAGTTTCAAGGGGTTTAGATTGCACAACATACAGTAGTTACAAAGAAAGTTGTAATTGGTTTGCATGTCGAGTTTGAAGAGAGTGTGTTTCCATTTCAAGCTAATGCAAAATGCAAGGAGAAATGTATCTTCATGAATGATTAACTCAAATGAGAGTGATGACGATAATGTGAACATTGATAATGTAATTGTTTATAATGAGAATGCCATGAATGTTAGTCATGTTGATGTAAGTGTCATGCATGTTGATCCTATCAATAGAGTGAATGAGAATGTTGACGTTTTAAGTCCACGGAGAAGTAGTAGGCCACCAAACCCCAAAACATGTGGTTGCTGTAGCCAAGCTACTTGTGATTGATTGTGTTTATTAGCTGATAGAACCTTCAAACATGAAGGAGACTATGTCTGGAGAAAATGCTGCTGAATGGAGGAAGGCCATGGATATGGAGTATAAACTAATGGTAGATTTGGGAGTTTGGGAAATAGTTGAACGTCCAGTAGATCACAAGGTAATTGGCTCAAAGTGGGTCTTTAAAGTCAAGTATGATGAATGTGCTAATATCGAAAGATACAAAGCTAGGTTAGTGGCTCAGGGATTTAGAAATCGGATGGGATTTTCATGGGAAGACACATTTAGTCCTGTAATAAGAAAGAAAAGTGTGAGGGTGTCGTTAGCTTTGGCTGTTGAAAACCAGTGGTCTGTACATCATGTGGATGTAACTTGTGATTGATTGTGTTTATTAGGTGATAGAACCTTCAAACATGAGACTAACAGTCCCATTTCTCAGGATGTTTTCAAGGAAGAGCCAGAATTGTATGAGCATAAAGGGAGAGATGGATTTGTATGTAAGATAAGGAAAAGTATTTATGGGTTACCATTTGCAAGTAAAGACTGGAATGTTTGCCTTGATAGTGTGTTGAAAGAGTTGCACTTCAACCGATGTAGAAGTGATCCATGTGTGTATGTTGGGGGAGGAATCATCATTGGAGTGTATGTAGATGACATGATCATAATGGGAGATGAAAACAAAGTGTGTGATTCCAAGAAAGTATTCTCTGAAATACTTACTGTAAAAGATTTGGGTAATGTTACCGTACTAAACTTTTGTCAATGCAAGTGTGTCAAGGTGATAGTACATTATTCATAATCCAATCACTCTACATCAAGAAATTGTTGTCAGAGTGTAATATGACAGACTGTAAACCCTGTAGTGCTCCACTCTCCATGATAGAGGAAGTTGATGGTAAACCATTTGAAGATGATCGCTTTCATAGGAAGGTTGTTGGAAGTTTGCTGTTCATAGCAAACAACTACAGATGTGACATTGCTTTTGCTGTCAGTAGAGAGAGCCAAGCATGTAAAGCACCTGATATAGGAAATTGGAAATCTGTAAAACATATTCTACGTTACTTGAACGGTACTAGTACGGTAACCTTTGTTTGCGCTATGAGAGGAAGGGTGAACCAATACGAGTGTATTGTGATGCTAGTTGGAACAGTGAACAAAAATCTAGATCTGTGGGAGGTTTTGATGTATTATTTGCTGGAGGAGCAATAACATGGCATAACAAGAAACAATCATTGTCTGCAATGTTAACAGAAGAAGCGGAATACATCAACACGTCAGAGGCTGTAAGAGGAATTAAATGGCTTAAGAATTTGTTTTCTGAATTGGGACAGTCGAGATTCATGAAGGAACCGAGTACAATATGGTGTGACAATACTCGAGCAATTAAGTTGGATGATAATACAATACAAAACTCTTTATTTCCAGAACCTGCATCATACAGAATTGGATACGTCACACAACATACTCACAGTTAAATTTACATATTTACAACTTTTTTTTTACATAATTAAACAGTTACATGTTTCTTTAAAATTCACTTAAAGAATACAACACTTTCTGCGCTAGGTATATCTTGAGAGACTTTCTGAACCCAGTTCCAGTCAAAGATTTTAAGTGGTTTGGAAGCTTATTGTGGTATATAGCTCCTTTTTTAAAGGATCCTTTAACTGAGAGGTCAAAAAATATTGATCTGAAATATCATTTCTGTTGTCAGCAAGTTGAAATTGGTAATGTTGTGTTTTCTTATGTACCATCACATGAAATTGTCAGTGATATTTTCACCAAAATAGTAAGTGGTCCAAAGATGAGATCATGCTTTACTTCATTGAGCCTGGTGCCATATCGAACAATTTGAGTTGTTTAATCTAAAGCCTTAATTATGTCATATTGTTTTGTGTTGTTTGTGATATGTCAAGGGGGAGTGTTGGTATATGTATTGCCAGTATCTACAACAGATGTAGATTTGGTTTGATTTGAATTGCCCGCCAGGGGTTGGTTGTATCCTTGTTTGGTGGCTCGCTCTAGGGAGCGTGTTCAGTGCTGTGCATTTTGTTTTTCTCTTGTGTCGGCGGCTGTTGCGAGGGTCGTCAGTCGGTCGTGAGCAGGTCGTGAGCTGAGAGCTATATTGCTCTGTAGTCGTGAGTGCAGATAGAACATGCTGGTGTTATGTGGTGGACGGTAATGTGTAGCCTAACAGTTGTATCCACATATGGTACAATAAACTGGATGTATCACCACTAAATGTATAATTCCACTTCCCTATCAACAAACCTAATATAAAATCATAACTTGCATATTTAGGCCTGATCTGTGCCTTAGCCTGACAATTCTGAGAAATGGTACAAAGAAAGAAACTTATAATAATAAAGGGTATAAAATGTACGTTTTAAGTTATACGGCTGAGTGAGTAGCGCTTTTCTTTTCCAGGCTCCTATGAAAAATCTGGAAGACCTGAATGCGGTACCATAGATCTGCAATTTTGCCAATGGAAACGGCGCTATTTGAATTGTTGGGCAGATTCAGATGTAGGGATATTTCCACAGTTCCAACTCAGTAATTTGGGATTATCTGAAAATATGTCTATCATTTAGAAAATTGGTGAACTGGATTAACAGTACCATGCCATTTTAATGAACTGCTGTTTTTTTTATTTTTGTCGATGCCACTAGTTTTACCTGCTTTTAAGAACTGAACATTACGACGGTGAATCACAAGGGAAATTGAACTCTTAAGAACAAAAACTCAAACAAATTATTCCCCTCATTCTTGCCATAAAGTAACCAACGGTTTTAGAGCATTCAAATAATGCATTTGACGAAGCAAGTAAGAAAGGAAACGAAAATTTTCGGGGGAGGGTACTTCTCATCACGCAGTGACAGGTAGATAATGAAACGAAAGTTGTTAGTCGCCCACCTCCCGGAAAAATCTTGTGGGCACCCATTATTTTGCTGGCATATAAAGAGGAGTGATAAGGTTGATATACAGGGTGTCTTTTATGTACCTTTGGATGATGATAGGTCGTGTAGGGCACGGGTATAGAAGTAATTTGAGATAGGGAACTTGGGATCGGAGCGGCCTCCTTAACCCTTAAAATGAGGATTGATTCAGGCCCCCCACCCTGTAAGTTAGGCAACCGACCCAAGCCTCTATTACCTTCTCAATCCTTTAACTCTTGGCAAGCTTCATCTCACCATGTGGCGCTGGCGTAATGGATAGCGTTGCGGTGCGAAAGGCCGGTAGTCCCTGCCAGCACCACATGGTGAAATTAATCTTGCCTAGAGTTAAAGGATTGAGAAAGGTAATAAGGGCTTGGGTCGGTTGCCTAACTTACAGGTTGGAGGGCCTGAATCAACCCTTATTTTAGGGGTTAAGGAGGCCGCTCCGACCCCAAGTTCCCTATCTCAAATTACTTCTATACCCGTCCCCTACACGACCTATCATTTTCCAAAGTTACAAGATTTTTAAATCAGTGTGTGTTAGAATTTGTCTGAAAGTTATCCATTCTTCGGTAAGTTTTATTTATATTACAATGCCATACAATACTTGATTCACTATTGGCTTAACAGTTCTCCCATTTAGTTGTGTGATTGTATCATGTATGGCCATTGGCTGCATTAAATATTATTATTAATTATATTACCGTTGTATACAGAATCATGTTCTACTTACAGTATTTTATGGATACATGCGATATTAGCGCTCTGGGTGGAGCAAGTAGCAAGCAAAGATATCATGAACCGAACCCCGTATAGCAGTTTCAGCCGCCTGGTGTAGTGATACTACGGTACCCACAAAAGAACTGTAAAGAAGAAAGAATAAAAGTTGTGGGAATATTTAACGTAGGCAGAGAGGACAATTTGCAAAATGATATATCGAAAACTTTACAGACAACCAGTCATGCCTACCATCTATAATGATTATTTTCACTAACCTTGGAACTATAGCACAATATATATATATTTGACGGAAACTGTTGTGATACACCCGAAGTCAAATGTAATGCACAGAAGAGGTTATGTTGCCGGCTGAAGTCAAATTTTCAGGTAGCTTACACGTATCCAAAATATTTGAAATGCACTAAGAATACATAGTCCGGATTGAGGTAATCTCATACTGTTCACAAATGCCTTGGTTCGCACGGATGCTCACGAGGCATGGGAACTGAGTGTTCAATTCTTTATAACCTGTAATTAAACAAAAGTTTGGTGCTTTTCAGGGTAAAACTTCACAAGAGGGTTTCACAATGGTTTTGCCTAGACCAATATTTTCGTCCAGACCAATGGTGGATTAATAGCGCGGGCCGCGTTAGCTAATAGATAACACCCCTGGTTTTTGTCACGCACAGTGGGGGAAGTCACGCATCAATAATCTTTATCCAGGCCAATAGTTTTGCCTTTTATTTCATGTCGTGAAACCTTCTTGTAAAGAATTAATTTTTTGAGTCGGTCAACACGAATGTACCCAGCACCAAACTTTTGTTTACTTAGTCAACACTGAAAAATGGCTTCAAACCTCACAATAACCTGTAATTATTGAGTGATATCAGCCTTGATACCACTGCCAATTAGCAATCCAAACACTTGTCGCATTCTTTCCTTGCACCAAATATATTCTTACTTGAGGACTATATGATCGTGCCATGCAAGGCTTTCTTCCAGAACTCGGGCTTTACTTTTCTTCTATTATCTTCCGTTCACTTGCGATTCTCGTTTTCTTTTATCTCTACTAGACACCCGCTTACTATTTATTTTTGGGATATCTTCTTAACTTTCACTATGTGAGCAGGTCTAAGCGAAGCACTGGCAAAAGTTTTCAAGAATGTGGTTTTCAGTGTGGTGATGTGATTAAATAATTATATAGTAGCCTAGGTAGCTGTGTTGTCAGTGATATATTACCTTGTTCAAAATAATTGGGTTAAAACTTTCTGAGAGTGACGAGAAAGTATTAGTGGGAAATTGAGCAGGTATCTCATATATGAGACCTTTCAGATGAACAGATTTTGGTATCTTATCACAGGGGTTTGGTGACACATCGGTGTATCTGATTACTACCCTTCAGAGTAGACTAGTTCTATTCCCAGTTAATGCAATTAAACAATTTGTTAGGTTCTGTCCACCAAGTCAATACAATTTATTTATCCTTATTTTTATTAGGTCATGTTTCGAGCCTGCTTTTTAACTCGCCCTCGATAATATATCATTTACACATTAATAAAAACTCTTCATATGAACTCCTTCTTATATAAATTTATTAAAGTCTGAAAGTCACTTGAAAAATTTCCTCTCTTAACACAGTACGTTGGAAGACGTTCAGGTGTCCCCAGAGAAAGAAATAGCAAGGGGCAAGACCAGGGGAACAGGCTGGCCACATAATGTCACCCCATAAGGAGATCAGATGCCCTGGAAACATTTCTCGGAGTAAACCCATCGATGACCTGGCTGTGTGCAGCGACACAATCTTGTTGGAACCACACAGCAGGATTCCCTATATTGTTGAGTGTCTGCTGCTGGAAGTTGCGTAGCAGCTGTACGTAATGATCAGATATTACTTTCATAATTCTGTCTTCTTCAAAAAAGTATGGGCCAACAATTCTGAAATCAGCGACAGCACACTGCTCATGGATCTGTTGAGTATTGATTGCAGAGCAGTTCCGAAAATTTTGTTTATTAACGTAGCCAGACAGATGAAAGTGCGCTTCATCACTTGCCAGTAGACTGGCGTCCGCTGCAACTGCTTCCAGGATAGTCTCACAATATGCTCTGTGGTTGGCCCAATCACGTTCACAGGTGTTATGTCTGCTGCTCCAATCTATTTGTCATAAATGGCAAACTCTACTCTTTCAAACTGTGCAATAAATTTGTTATTGTCGTATTGTGTTGCTGTGTTATTTATGTTTAAAATTTGGGTGTTATTTTTTCCGCACCCTCAGATTTGGGCAAATTACTCAAAAAATGTATTTTCGTTACAAAATTGAAAATACAATGACTGTATTGTTCATAATAGAAAATTGTATTTTAAAATAAGTCAGAAAATAATACCAAATACTTCCAGCAAAGAAGATTTCCATTCCATTAAGATTTTTCAAATCAATGGTTTAAAACATAATTTACTGAAAATGTTCTGTATTTTCGATTTCATTTTAAAACACAATTTTGTATTTTCAAGGATTCAATTATTGTATTTTGAATTTTGTGAGTATTTTGCCCAACTCTACATCCTGTACATACATAGTTCCAAGAAGCAACAGCAGATACATATGCCACTTGTTTTGACCAGAATAAGCCACTAGTATAAATGGGTTGATACATTTTTGGTCTGTAGGCTATTGACTGAATGATTGATTAGGATTTATCCTTAAAAAAAAAAATCCCACCTTGTCAATACTTATGTAATGGAGATTTATATTGCTTCGATGGTTAATGAGTACACTAACTTTCCCTTCATCAGTTCCAAAACATCATTCACATTTTAAAAAGACATATGAAGAGAACATTCAAAACCAGTGCGCGTTAAATACGTCAAAACTCAAACAATAGCCTATCAGGATCCCGAGCATTAAAAACAATAGATAAGATATTCAGCATTTTTGTGGTGCTTATAGCAACTGTAAAATTTTCCTTAGTTTAGATCACAAAGCGTTTGTTATATCTTCAGTATACTTGTTGCTTCTTCATTAAGGGGTTGCACCTGGAAAACTTTGAGTTTGAAGCGAGTTAGCCAGCTAAAAGCACACAATTTTAATATACACTATGCAGCACCAAGTTTACGAGGATTCAATCTACAAACCAATCAAATTCGTTTAATTGCTTCGAAGATGGAAGAATAATTTTTGGTCCCATTTCAACATTTGATGGATTAATTCACAGACTGTTAAACAGACATTCTTCATGCTCACATACGAGGGCAGATCGGAAAGTAACACACAATATTTTTCCCCCAAAAAGTTTAATAGGTAACAAAACCAAACAAATCACAAATGAACTTATATCTTTGACCTACTTTTCTACATAGTCACCATCTTTCTCAACACATTTCTGCCATCATGGTACCAATTTCGATCTGCCCTGTTCGTAGAAGTCCGTTTGGTTGGAGTATAGCCATCTGCGGACTGCTGATTTCACTTCTGCATCTGTCGCAAAGCGTTGGCCAGCCAGGAATTTCTTCATGGGACCAAACAGATGCAAGTCCGACGGTGCCAGGTCTGGACTGTATGGTGGATGCTGGAGCACCTCCCACCAGAATGGGAGATTCTCATGAACAAGTACTGCAACATGGGGGTGGGCATTGTCACGAAGAAGTCTGACACCGTCGGCATTAATGTTGTGGCGTTTGTCACGAAGGGCACGACGCTACTTAAATATAATCTGCAGCATACACAGTGGTCCTGTGTTCAGCAAAGTCTACCAATAACACACCACACATATCCCAGAACACTTTCACAAGCACTATCCTAGCAGATTGAGTCACTTTGAAGTTTTTGGTCGTACTGGGGAACCAGCATGTTTCCACTACATAGAGGCCTGCTTGGTTTCGGGTGTGTAGTGGTATGCCCACGACCCATCACCAGTGACGATTCCTTTCAGAAAGTCGTGCCCTTCTGTGGCATAACGCGTTAAGTGATCCAAGCTTGTCATAATTCGCTGGCCCTTGTGATTGTCTGTCAGATTCATAGACACCCAGCAAGCACTGCCTTTACGGAATTTCAACGTGTGATGAACAATGTCGTACACCGCATTATAGGAAATGTTGAACCTCTGCGATAAGGTTCGCAGGTTCACACGCCGGTTTTTCACAATTACTGCCTCAATGGCTCGGACATTCTGCGGGGTTGCAGTTGTTACCGGCTGCTCGGAGCGAAGCGAATCACTAAGGTTCACACGGCCTTCTTGGAAGAATGCACACCACCTGGAGACATTGCTACAGTCCATACATTCCACACATGTCCCGGTGCATTTCACTTGGTTTATGCCCTTTGGCCCACAAATATCGAACTACACTTCCCTGCTCTTCACAAGTTGACGGCAGTAAAATGCGTGCCATGTTTGTTTCTTAGTTCAGGCTTCTCTCAGTAGAGCGTCACATGAAAACAAAATACCCTCTGTAGCGCAAATTTCGAACTATATTGTTGTGAAATTTTAACATTCCAGCTGCAATACCAGGGGAGAAAAAATTATGTTAGTTACTTTCCGATCTGCCCTCGTACTTTATAAATGACAACAGGGTTGTATTAACACATTACATAAATACATTGGTCATGTGCGTAATAGAATGAAACCTAAGTAGGCATCCAAAATAAATTTAAATCCCCTTCTCCTTGTTCAATGTATTGCATAACTAAGCGTGAAAAAAAGAATCCTCTTTGCACTCCCAGGATACAGCACCAGAAGCAGGAATTATATTTCTGAAATCGTGGGATGAAAAACAGGTTGAATGTTTCCTTCCACAAATCAACCTACAAAAGAAGTTGTTTTATTAAAAACATATATGGAAAGTGCTGAAAATAAAGTTAATTTGATTTTGCAAATTGGGTTATAACGAAAAACTAATCTGATGAAAGTACATATTTTCGTAATATCCTCAAAATATCTTACATTGTTTTCACGTTCTTGTAAGAAAACATACCCCCCCCCCCCCCCCCAATTCGAGCGAACATATTTAAAGGATGACCCCTATTTTATAATGCCGAGATGGTGGCCGCACGTTATGTTCCAACTCATGAAGTTATCAGGTCGATAATCGGGTTGTTATATAAGACTATGTTATGGATTATAATGTTTGAATTCTTTGCACAGTCGTCATCCTGAAATTATTGGTCTGATGACCTTGTAGTTTGGGTCTCGGATGGTTCTTATATGGAGATTTGATATTTCAAAATTTAGTAGAGATCGATGATTAGTTTAGTCAGAATTCTATTTAAGCATTGAATACTTGGGTGGTCGCCATTTTGTATTCTCAAAGATGGCGGTAATATAAAACATACATTGATGTGCCTTATACCAATGCTACCTAGGTATCTAATTTATTTCAGTTTGATTTTGTCGTTTGGGAATCAATAATGGAGGGGGGTCAGTCACACATACACATAGGCAGACACACGAACATGTGGCCCGTGTTAATCTCATAACTTAAGTCTACTTTCATTTCTTACAAGAATCAAAAGTAGGTTCAAAATGAATATATGTTGTATAGAAATGCTCATATTATTAGAATGTTGTGCTCTATTAGTTTTCCAGGCAAAGAAATTAATCTTGAAACAGACTGGTAAGAATTTATTTTCAAACCAGTACATCCTGAAGTAAAAGCATTCCTTGACTCTCTTGGTATATTTGAGGCACATTTAAACCACAAATGTTTGAAATAAATCAAAACAATTGGTTTAGGACTTCAAACGGTCCTGCCACATAATCGCTCACAATTGCTGGCTATGTTATTGGATTATTTAGTCAAAGTCGAATATAATTACTTAGCAATTGAAATATTTACACCTTTACTCCTTTCTGGACAGTGACATGAATGAATGTTCCCTGAATAAAAATATTTTTTCTGTATGGATGAAAATATGTAATCATTTTTTACAAAACAATGGGATAGAAGGACTCTGGCTCAAAATAATTGCATAAAATATTAAATAGCTCAAATTATAGAAGTTGTACACGTATCGGTGATTAACAACTAATTTACATGGAAACACAGGGAACATTCTTAATTAGGGTTACAAACTGTAAATCAATTGGAGAATTGTAATTCTAATAATTTGGCCACTCTGTACATAGCTTTAATATACATAAAAAGTTTTGAAAGCCTTAGGCAAACAGGATCTGATGATGTTCGCATGATGAATGAAACTTGATCCAATTAAAACCCCTTAGTTAGAAGCATATAATTAATCCACATTATTTTTCCTGGTAGTAAGTTTGATAAATAATTGTTATTCCCCACCCAATTTAATCGGGCGTATAACTGTGTTGACTGACTGAAAAGTGATCTTTTATCAGACCCTGATTGAGAGTATTAATATTAAATCATGAAAATTAATT
Organism: Meconema thalassinum; assembly: GCA_946902985.2. Lineage (NCBI taxonomy): Eukaryota > Metazoa > Arthropoda > Insecta > Orthoptera > Tettigoniidae > Meconema > Meconema thalassinum. Next base: position 113,390,115 of record OX336389.2, on the reverse strand, counting down.
AATTTCTCACATTTCAATCCAGTGCCAGCATTTTGCCTTGGTGTACCATTGGGCTCATGATTTGGGATGGTACACCTCATCCAGATGGTGGCTAGTACATGCTGTGAAGGCCACTGCAGTGCCAGTGGCTATTGTACTACAGGAGATCAAAAATCTCCACATACAAAAATACAGCCTCGTGAGGCAAAACTGAGAAGAGATGGGTTCAATTCCCACCTCGACCATCTTGGAAGTGATTTTCTATGGTTTTTCACTTTTACTCCAGGAAAGTGCCAGGATGGTTCCTAACTTAAGGCCATGACCACTTCCTTCCCAACCCTAGCATTCAATTACAAATCTGCACACTACTACAGACATCACAATAACACAGGTTATCAGACAATTTTTTTTTTCTCTCTCTCTCTCTCTCTCTCTCTATATATACATACACATACACCCAAATATGCGGGACTAAATGACCAAGATGTCCAAGCCCCTCAAATGAAACAACAGAAACTACTGATGAGCCCAAAGATACATTGGGGTGAAAGGCTGGCACAAAATTGAGATGTCTGAAAAGCATTAATTCTTATGAATCAATGTTCTAATAACATGACGCATTTATGTTTTACAAAAACAACTAAGAATGAAAACAACTCAAAGAAAGTATTTTAAGATACAGTTCAGAAAACAATATACAGTTCAAGAAAATGATGGAATTAATACAAGTGACACTCTTAGGTCTTAAGCATGTAGCGTTTGTATTGGTACTCCTATTTTTTCCCCCATAATTTAGATTATTATGTCATTTTTACAGTAGGAGTTATATATTCCCCAGTGCGTCTTATGTCAGATGATGTGCGAGACCAGTCGTGAGGAGTGGTCAACTTTCCTTGTTGGACAGGGTATACAGTATATTACCTTTCTTGCTCGATTTTGTGCTTGCTTTGCACTCAGTTTGGTATGGCTGTTGTTGTGTCAGCTCTATGCTAGTTAAAATGGAGGTTATTATTTAGATTATGGCATACATATGTAAGTCATTCATACTATGTAATACATTCTTTATTCTCTATGTAAACACCAAGAGCAACAGTTATATCTGTAGTCCGTTGGACTAGCCTTTCTCTGTAGCTTTTATTGGATGTTCATTTGTTTGATGTTGTGGCTTGAATTGCTGCCATGCTCAGCTGTATGAGGTTTCAGTGCATCCTTACATGCCAATGTAGTGACATGTATTCAAGTGTGAGATTTGGTGGTGAATTACAAATGTTCATAAATTACTATTAGTTCAATTTAATTGAAAAGTTGCACTGTAATTTTCTAAAGCTATGTTGAGACAAAGCCATTGATCGCTACTAGGTTAGACAATGGTCCAGGCAAAACGATTGGTCGCTACTAGGTTGGATGACGTCTGGATGAAACCATTGCCCACTACTAGGATAGACGACTGTCTGGACGAAAATTACAACTTGTACCACAAGCAGGGGGGTCTAGCCCCAGTTTAGGTATGTGTTTGTATGTAAAGCCTTATTAACACATAGAATTTAACATGTATGCATTGTTTTAATCATTAGTGTCGTCCATGATGCCAAGGATGCCGCCATTTTTGTATAGGGGAATTTTGTAGTGCAAGATATCGCAACCTATATTATCCAAATTTCAATTCTAAACATATGAATTAGAAAAGTGAACCTTCAGGGCATGAAACAGTAACTTTGCCTTAATTATTGAAAAGAATAATGTTCTTCAAGAAAGTAGCAATAACATTTTTGTTCAACGTAATGTGTTTCTTTTCAGTTGGATCATCTGGCTTTTGAATTGAAAGCCATTTATTGTTTTGAATGATTGCATTGTATTTTATTAAGATGCCCTTAAATCCTGACTGGCTGTATAGCAGAGCAGTAAGATCCTGCTATACTCAAGGTAGCGGAATTGAATCCTGGTGCAGTCAGTTGGCATTTGAGGGTCCTTAAATGCATGAGGGATGTAAACCTTCGTCTGTAAACCTGTTAATCTTCATCATCATCATCATCAGGTATGTCACTGTCAAGTGTATCTGACATTCCACATGCTATGTTGGACTATAGCAGTGGTTCTGAACCCGTAGAAATCTGCGGACCACTCAGCGTGAAACTGAATCATGTACGGACCACCCCTCCTCTCCCCCTCCCCCAATACACCTTATCAGTTGTAACCCTTCCTCAATAACTGTTATTTTAAAGATATTTCAATTTAAAACCTGATAGTCATCACCGCGAATACATTCGGACGATTCTCGTTCAACGCACATCGTTTTCGAAATCCCCATTTATTGGCCACATTTTTTATACGTGCTGGTGGACCCTTTTCTCTCGCAGACCACTCCCGAGGCACTCGCGGACCACCGGTTAAGAACCACTGGACTATAGTAATTTGAGGACATAGAAATACCTCTATACAGGGATGAAGCTGGTCCATCCTAACATTCATAGGTGCCATATGAGAGTGTAGCTTGTAGGAGCAGTCTTGTAGCTCAGTAGATCAAGTGATCATAAAGAGATTTAGGGGACATAGAACCCCCCCAATAAAAGGTTTGTTCCAACACAGGGAAGAATCGTCGAGGACTGCCGACGGGTGCACAGTAGTACAGGGACCGTTCCAACAAACTTCACGAACGAGTTCTGAGCTGCTAGTTCTCTATATTTGGGGCAGATGACCTTGTAGTCCCAACCCTTAAAACAACAATAACTATAACTAACTATATGCTCTGTTCCAACATGTTCTGGAACTCGTTCGGAACGAGTGAAATCAGTTCTCAGTCAAGAGCAGGGACTGGGAGTTCTGATCATGCGCACAAGCTTTCTTCACAGCTGCTTCCATTGTTGAATGCTAAAGGAAAAACATAAACATAGTGCACTCTTTTTAAAATATACTGAAGTAGTTTTTCTTGTATTATTAAAATGAGGGATTTAGAAGATGACAGCTACCTCTTTTATGATTCAAGCACCGATGAAGACTATGACTTAGAATGAATGTATTAAGAAGAAAGAACGAAAATTATTTAGGTAATAAGCAGTTTGTTGATAATATATAATTATAGCTGTTCAATTATCCTTCTAAATTATCATTTCATATGTTTTTAAAGATGTAATAAGTATATACTAGCGGACCCGTGCGAGAAATCTCGCATGTTCATAAACCACACTTTCCTCAATAGGTTTATAATGCAATTATACGTTTTGAGTAGGTACTCATTCCTTTGATTTTCTGTTTCTGAAATCCATGAAAAATGATAAAGGAAAGACCTCAGAATGTTAAAATGACATGGAACAGGCGTTGCAGCGGCCAAAATGTGAAGTGGACAACAATTATGGAGCGTATTTTCCTACAGCAACAGTATATGCAAATCACACACTTCGTACATCTTTTAAAAGTTATATTTTAAAGAAATTATAGATATTTATGAAATTAGAGTGCGATTCGTCATTGCTAATGTCTATTCTCTTTCATTTGAATGTTCATTTGTCACGATCGGTCGCTTGTGAGTGCCGCAGGAGGGATTTATGCTACCGAAATAATATATATGATTATTATGAATATACAACTTTCTTTTAGAACAAACAGTTCCTCAGTATGAAGACGATTCATTTATGCAACATTTTCGGGTTTCACGAGGAACTGTTCAGTATATTGCTCAGCAGTATGAAGGAAGCCAGGAGTATAAGAGGCACTCCGTTGTTAACACAGGTAAATAAGTGTTCCAACAAACAAAATCACGAACTAGTTCCATACTCTTTCTCAAATTGCACTTGCGCAATAAACAAAGGTGGTATCCAGTTCGGAACGCGTTCAGAACATTGTGTTGGAACAAACCTAATGTCTATTTTCGTCCTGGATAAAACAGTTTGTACTTACATCCACCATCTCCCTCCAAAATTATTTTCTGGTTCACCCCTGCCCTACTGTGCTGATTTGTGTGTTTGAGTGCCACTTTCTTTCAGGATGGTAGTGTTCCTTAATTAAAGTGTTCTATGACCTTCATCGTTTCCTCCGTCTTATATGGTCTGTTGGTCAGTACCAGTTTCATTTCTGCACTGGAAGTAACTGTATGATTTTTTGATTTCTGTCATATTTGTGAATGTGAAAAATTGTAGAATAGCAAATTAAATTATGCTTTCACCTGAGCTGTTGTAACGCTTATTATGAGCATCATTTTGTCTTCTAGGTGTCATGGTGAAAGAAATCCTGGGACATTTCTTGAAGAAGAGGGTTTTCAGCAGAAAATATGCAACCCTAGTTGGAAAGAAAGACGAGTTTGAGATATCGAAGATAAGAAATGTTGGCATACTGGCTCACATAGATGCGGGTGAGTATTAGTGTTTAAAATAAATGTAACAGCCAATAATACCGTACAGTTTTTCTTCATATTATTTTCCTAACTAGTTCCTGCAAAACATAGAACATAAAATAAGCCCAAAGTAAGGAACCAACTGACAGGATATCATTCGTGCTCCGTTTTGAGGTTTGCAACTGCCAACTCTTTACACAAACTACTCCTGGAAAGGGAGAAAGAGTTCTGGATTGGGTCCTTGTCAAGTATTACACAAACTTAGTTTAATATTGATGATGTGATATAAAAACGATTGATATAATTTAATCCTGTCTAATTAACTAGCAAGAAGACAATACCAGATCAATGTTTTACTTTGCTATGACACATTGAATATGGGGGGGGGGGGGGGGGGGTCATGGCTTTCTTCCAAATAGGCCCTACATCAACCACACAACTAGTAGGACGTGGGGGTGGCGACCATGTGACCCCAGTTGTGTCTGGCATATTTTCCACTTACTTATGCTAAGCTTCTCTCCATCTTTCCTGTTGACGTCCCTTTGTCAGTTCTTGTTCTCTTCCGACCCCCATGGTATTATGATACCCGAGGCCTTGGGTGTCTTTCATTTTCCAGCTTTAATGTGCCCTTGTCTCATCTTTCCTGATACACTCAGTCTACAAGGGGTCATACCTCTTCTCTTCTTTTTCATGGTATCTCTTGCCTACTGTATGAGGCCCTAAATTAACTTGGGTGTGTGTAGTTCCACCATACATGGTGCACTTAAGGATGGCAATACACCCTCAAGGGCTCATGGCAAGTGAGTTCGGGAATTGGCAAACCTGAGGGATTCCTGAGCTGGGTCTATTTTTCCATTGACTTTGGGCTTTCTTATCTGCCTTTCATAGCTCTACTTCTTTCAGAGTCCCTCAATCCTCATTCTTTGCGAGTTGAGAGCATTTCTTTCCCTGTCTTTTATTTTCCTTAATTCCCCCCCTCTCCTTTTTTTGTCCTATTCTTCCAGTACATAAGTTAGTTGTAAGTTAGTAGTTAGGTTTAGTTTCCATTTCATCAGTTTTCATTATTTTCCAAACCATTAGGAGCTGATAATCTAGATATTAGGCCCCTGAAAACAACAATTATGATCAAGATCAAGCACACAAGAATATACTCATTTCATGAATATAGGATGTGGTATTTATATAAATGAATTGCTTGTCGGTTAACATGTTAATATGCCCAATTTAATTGTGCGGGATAAAGTTTGTCTACTTAATCTTAACTAACCTGAAATAAATTACATACGTTTAATTATAATCACTGTTCAAATGGGGATGACATATTTTTTACTTCAAGCGAACATCATCAGATCCTGATCATCAGGCATTTATAGAATTTAGTGAATATGTGCAATTCATCATCATCATCATTTCCCTTTATCCAGCTCCTGCCGGGTCGGGGTATTTATGGCAGTTCTCCACTTTCCTCTTTCCTTCCACCATTCTTCTTTCACGATCTTGTCCCAGTCCAGATTTCTTTTTCTTACGCTGTTCTTCACTGAATCAATCCACCTTGTTCTAGGTCTTCCTCTTGCTCTCTTACCCTTGCACTTCGCCTCCAGCATCTGTCTTGGTATTCTATTTTCCTCCATCCTCTTTACATGTCCAAACCACCTTAGTTTATTCTTCTCAATTCTCTCATTTAGTTTTTCCATCCCAACTTCCTTCCTAACATCTTCATTCCTCACTCTGTCTTTCCTTGTCTTTCCTATTATACTTCTTGGAAATTTCATTTCACTGGCCTGGATTCTACTCTCTTTGCCTGCTTGTCAGGGTCCAAGTCTCAGCTGCATAAGTTAATATGGGAACATAGTACACTTTATACATTACCTCCTTGCTTTTCCTTGGTACTTCCTTATCCCAAACAAGTTTTCTTACACTTTGATAGAATGCATTGCTCTGCTGTACCCTCCTGCCAATCTCCATGTCCAACCTACCAGTTTGCATCAATTCACTTCCTAGGTATTTGAACGTGTCCACAATTTCCAAACTCTGACTTCCAATTTTCACAGTGCCCTTTCCTTGTCTTTCCCCTCTTGTCATCACCATGGTCTTGCTTTTCTTTTATTTAGTAATAAAAAATCTTTTTATTGGTTTCACCTTTGCATAGTTATTATCGCTTAATGTGATGAGGTGTGCAGTTTAATTTATTAAGACATGCAAATACTATTATTTAAATACTATTGTAAATCAGTTACAGGTATCCGGTTTCTGGAATATCCTTTGTCATGTCCAAGTTACTCAAACTCTCTCTCTGAACTGACTAGGATCTGCAGCCTGAGTTTACTTTTGGCTGTCGCTATCTATTAACTAATGGTGGATCAACTATATAATAAAAATGAATCGCTAAATGTGTTGCTAAGCACAAAACTTGAGCACGACTGGACCAATTCAGCTAATTTTTTTTCTTTCAAATATTTGTTAAAGTCCGAAGAAGGTTTAAGTTATATGGAGAGAAAAATCAAAAAAATTGCCAGGAAAATGTAAAAATCCCATTTTTTAGTGCTTACCAATGCGTTGTTATTGTTACTGGTGTGGTGGCAGTAGCACAGTTTGCCAACAGATACCGCCACGGGCAGAGTCTAAGTTGCATTTGCTATTAGTGAATGTTCAAGGACCATCATCATTCCAACATTTACTAACTGTTAATGGTGAATTGTGTGGCTCATACAGAGAAGCCTGTCCATGTTTGCAACTGTTAGGAAATGACTCTCATTGGGATCAAACTCTCAATGATGCTGTAATTTCTTCACAATCTCATCAAATACGAACATTGTTTTCTATAATTATATCAACATGCTTCCCATCAAAACCAATTGATTTATGGATAAAGTACAAAGATGATTTGTGTGACGATTGCTCGCATCAAATGCGCATTACAACAGGAAGTCCACATTTACAAATCAGTGAAGAAATGTACAACGAGGCATTGATATCAATTGAGAACATGTGCTTGATGATGTCAAACAAAGTAGCCTATCATCTCAATTAGGCATGGCCGCACCCAATTGTCCAATGCACAACACTTTTTTTTTTAAATTTATTTTTTTAGCGTATGACTTTTAGTGCCGGGAGTGTCCAAGGACATGTTTGGCTCGCCAGAGTTTGTAGCTGCTTCAATGCGGACACCCTTGGGGTGAGCTACAAGTACCGTCGCGTGTGGAGTGCTGTCTGGGGAGGAATGTGTGAATGTAAGAGGACAAGGATTTGGAAGGTAGCGGCTGTGGCCTATAGTTAGGGACCAACCCCGGCATTTGCCTGGAAGGAAGATGGGAAACCACTGAAGACCATCTTCAAGGTTGCCGGCGGGGGGGATTCAAACCTCCTCACCTCCCGGATGTGAGCGGCTGCCTGCAGCCACGCCGTAACGATCACGGCTATCTCACCCGTTAACACTTTTAATCAAGAGTTACAACGCGAATAAGTGTACGATCTCGATGCTTTAAGAAAATCAGTTCAAAAAAATCTTCCACTGTTGAACCAACAACAAAAGTATGTATTTGATACTCTTATGAAAGTTGTAAATGATGGAACTGGAAGGATTTACTTCTCGGACGCTATCGATGATTTTTGTAAGCAGGAGATTTTCGTCAAACATTGCCATGGTCAACGCCAGCTGATGAATTCAATGCATGTTTAAAGTCCTCCATTTTGTGAAAACATATCAAGATACTAAAATTCAAGCAAGAATATGTGTGTCGATTTGCAAAATGATCTATAGGGAGAAATATTTTCAAAACAACTTATTGACATTGGAAGTGGCATATTCCCTTCAGACGTTTTGACTGGCTGCATCACATTTCCTGACAATTTTTGTCGGTTTACTGATTCAAAAAACGAACTCATTCAAAAGGTGTTCCCAAACGTTGCTCAAAATTACAAAGATCATATTTGGTTGAGCGAACGAGCTATTTTGGCTGCCAAAAACATGGATGTAAATGAATTCAATATCAAAATTCAAAATGAAATTGCCGGTAATTTGAGGACATACAAATCAGTTGATTCCGCTACCAACCAAGATGATGTCGTCAACTATCCACCGGAATTTTGAACTCGTTAGATATGACAGGATTGCCGCTTCACAGTCTTCAATTAAATTCGGATCGATGGTCAATGATGTTGCGAAATATAAACCAACCGCGTCTTTGTAACGGCACATGGCTAGCGGTGAAAACATTACTGAACAACGTGTTCGAAGCAACCATTCTAAAGGGAAAGTACAAAGGTTAAGACGTTTTCATACCACGCATCACAATGATTCCCACTGACATACCATTTGAATTTAAACGACTGCAGTTTCCGGTGTGGCTTGCTTTCACTATGACCATAAATAAATCACAGGGACAATAATTGAGTGTTTGTGGCATTAATCCTGAAATCCCATATTTCTCGCATGGCCAATTGTATGTTGCCTGCTCCCGTGTTAGAAAACCAACTTTGTTTGTTTACGTGCCTGGTAATCAAACAAAAAAAATATAGTTTACCATAAAACATTACAATGAAAACATCATTTAACAGAAGAATTTTCTTTGGAACTGGTAGGTATTATTACACGTGCAAGTAGTATTTCATTATGTGGCAGTAAATTATATTAGCCACACCCAAGAATTGTGATCATATGAGGAACACTCTTACACCAGTGAAAACAGCATTTTTTTTTTGGACTGAATTTTATCTTCATAGTGTTGATTGGAATCAGTGTTTTCTATGATATTTATTTGCTCTGAAGAAAGAAGATTATGCTTTGGCACATTATCTTCACGGCATCAACTTATCAAATTACTCGATTTGCAACGGGGGATAATTATGGCTCAGTGAGGGATTTGAAGACCTGCCAAACAGTTTCCATCTATGCAACAATCAGTCAGGGTTATTTCTGTGTAGTGATATGCTGATATCTTCTCGAGCATTTCCTTAGTCACTACGAAGATATTAATATTGCAGCTACTGAAAGCACATTGTTTCTTAGTAACTTTTTGTAGCAGCAGAAAATTAACTCATTTTATGTTGATGTAGTAATTGGCATTTATCTGATTTTTGCGTCCAGTATAGACTGAATTAGAGTTCAATACATTGTCATTTATTTTGACATAACGACGTCTGTCGGTTCATCTAGTCATCATCATCATCTTGTACAGTTTCCAGCCCCAGGCTGGGTCTGTTTGGAACATAAGCCTCGCCACTTAGTCCTTTCTTCCCACCACATCTCCGCTGTCACTCTGGTCCAGTCCTCGCCTCTCTTCTTGACACATTCCTCCACTCCTTTCAGCCATCTATCTCTTGGTCTTCCCCTTGGTCGTTTCTTCTGCATCTGCATCTCATGTATCCTCTTGGGAAGCTTTTTCTCATCCATTCTCTTCAAGTGTCCATACCACCTCAGTCTTGATGTCTCAATCCTACCTTGCAAGGGCTCCTCTTTCACTATTTCCCTGACCTTTTCATTCCTCACCCTGTCTCTTCTTGTTACTCCGATCCTACTTCGCAGGAACTTCATTTCACCTGCCTGTATTCTGCTTATGTCTCTTTTCTTCATTGTCCACGTTTCTGAAGCATAGGTCAGTATTGGGATATAGTAGCTTCTGTATAACACTTCCTTGCTTTTTTGTGGGACATCTTTATTCCACACTAAGCTCCTAATGCTTCTCAGAAATGCTTCTGCCTGTCTGCCACGTTCCGAAATCTCTTTGTCATTTCTCCCAATTTCCTCCACTATACTTCCCAAGTACTTGAGACTTTCCACCTTCTTCAGCTGTCCACCTCCAAGTGTTATCCCACTCATTGGTCTGTCCTTTTTCCTGGTCGTTAACAGGATCTCACATTTACTGATGTTGAACTTCCATCCGTACTCTCCCACTGTTTCTTCCCAAGCCTTCAGTTGCTCCTGAATTTCCTCCTCCTTGTTTCCCCAGACCATGAGATCATCTGCAAACACCATTGCTTTAATCTTATCTTCTCCTATCTTTCCTGCTATCCGTGTCATTACCTCGTCCATAACCACAATAAAGAGAAGGGGTGACAGCGCACTACCCTGTTTCAGGCCACTCATTTGTCTGAACCAGTCTGTTCTTTCCCCTCCAACTTTCACACAACTCACACTTCCACAATACATCTCCTTCACTCTGCCTACAGTCCCTTTTTCCACTCCCATGTTTTCCATTGCTTTCCAAACCTTCTCCCTACACACACTATCATAGGCCTTTTCGATGTCATCTAGTATTATCTAAAAATATGTCGTTTGTGGATAACTTCCTTATTATAACATGGAATGTGGACTATGAATTGCCTAATTTAATTTGTGTTTGTTAATGGTTCCGGGACATTCTCTTTCTACTGTAGACCAACCTTTGTCATACAGCACAGCCCTATGGTCGGTCCTCACACATGCTGCATCCAACACTAGGATGGGCAAATTCTTAAGCCTTGGTTTGCAAAGAATATTTGGTACATTTTACATCCTCCCCAGGTAACATGTTGCCCTTATTGGTTGCCCTCTCTAATCTAATCCACAGCTTCACTACCCTCACAATGTCAATTCCTACAATTTAGTAGAAATGTTTAGTCTTGTTCTATTGCTTAATAACTTAGCATGAAAAGGGGTGATTTCTCCAAACAAGAGTGTGTGTTTAAGTTGGGTGGGTTGTCTTTCTTGGTCAGCTCTTGTTCTCTTCTGACCCCAATAGTGTTAGGGTATCTGAGGCCTAGGGTGTCTTTCTCTTTCCTGCCTTAATTGGCCCTTGTCTCATCTTTCCTGATTCCATCATTCTTCGAGGGGTCAGACCTCCCATTTTCTTTTCATGTTAACTCCTGCCTTCTGCCCAAGGCCCTCAAGGAGGCAGGGTGAGTGTAGCCCCACCACTTATGGTACACCCTCAAGAGCTCACGACTGGTGACCCTGAGGGATTCCTGAGCTTGGTCCATTTTTCCCTTCTTCCACTGATTTTTGGGCAGACCATCTCCTCTTTCCCTTTCCTTATCTGCCTTTCATGGCTCTACTTCTTTCCAAGTCCATCAATCCTCATTCTCCGAGGGTTGAGGGCATTTCTTTTTCTCTCTTTTATTTCCTTTTCTCCTTTTCTTCTTTCCTTTCTTCTTCTAGTTTTTAAGTCAGTTATAAGTTTGTGGTTTGAAGTAATTGTATAAGGTGCGTTCAAAAAGTAACGAGCCGGAGGCTGGAATGCACAAATCGGTGACGACATCGGCTAATCGTGGCATGTGTAACGAGGTGTGGTTCCGACCAGAGCGTGGAAGGTCACAGCCCATCGCTAGAGGGCACGCGTGCACGTCACGTGACGATACAAAGTGAGCAGCAGCATGCATCAATCGTCCAACGCTGCCAGTCGCATTGCAAACAGAGACATGGAGGCGTCAAACGAAGAGCAAAGAGGTGTTGTTAGGTTTCTGACAGCGGAAGGAGTAGGGGGAATGGACATTCATCACCGAATGTCACAAGTGTACGGCGAACACTGCATGTCCCTTGCAAGGGTCAAGGCGTGGCACAAGCGCTTCAGGGAAGGACAGGTGTCGTTAGCCGATGATGCCCAGTCTGGGGCACCCCCCTGCATTACCGATGACAACGTCCAGCTGGTTGATGCACTCATTACCCAGGACCGCCGAGTGACAGTGAACGCCATAGCCGCCGTGGTTGGATTGAGCGTCGGAAGTGTGCACACCATCATGAAGGAACGACTGCACTTGCGCAAAGTGTGTGCCCAATGGGTGCCCCACAGTCTTCAACCACACCAGGAAGCATGTCGAATGGCCCACTGTCTTGGTCATCTGCAGTGCTATGCGAGGGAAGGGAATGGGTTCCTAGCACGAGTGGTGGCTGGAGATGAGTCAATATCAGTCATGGTGTCATCACTTCGAACCAGAATCCAAACGACAAAGCCTCCAGTAGAAGCATCCAGGGTCACCACCACCCAAAAAAGGCAAGGCCATCCACATGAGTGCAGGAAAGGTAATGCTGACGTTCTTCTTAGACCAAGATGGCCTTTTTCTGATACACTTCATGCCGCACGGGACAACAGTGAATGCCCAGCGTTACTCGCAAACCTTGACCACCCTTCGCCAAGCAAAACGACCAGGCAATCTCACCTGTGGGGTCATTCTGCTCCACGACAATGCACGACCTCATACGGCCAACACAGTCGCGGCACTCCTGCAGAAATTCAAATGGGAGGTTCTCGGCCACCCTCCATACAGCCCAGACCTTTCTCCCTGTGATTACGCCATGTTTGGTTCCCTGAAAAGGGCTCTGCGGGGCCAACAATTCACTTCGGACGTCGACGTCCAGCTGTACGTGAGGAACTGGTTCACATCGCAGCCTAGGGAGTTTTATGAGACAAGTGCCTCAATAGCCAGGGCCAATACTTCTAACATACAGGTACTGGTTTCTGTAATTATGCCTCCGGCTCGTTACTTTTTGAACGCACCTTATATTAGTAAGTTTACTTTAGTAAAATTTTTCACTTTCGCCCATATAATAAGGGGCCGATGATTTAGATGTTAGTACCCTTAAAACAACAATTATCATCATCATCACTCATAGTTATGTTTCCTCACCTTATGTTTTTGATCCTGCTGGTATACTTGGTGCCCTTTATGTCTCTGCTTGAACCCTTCCTTGCTTACAGGGAGCTTGTCTTAGCTCTGTATGTGTGCTGGTAGTCTTTAGGGATGTTCTCCTTATTCAGTAACTCTGTATACCATTACTCAATGAAAACAACTTGTTTTTCCAAGCTGTAACCATTTTCCAATATTACTTATTTCAAAAACAAAAGTTTTAGATTAATAATTAATAAATAATTAATAATTTTTTCAGGATTAGGGTATAACCCAACTCTTTTGGGTAAATTCGTGTTGACCGACTGGAAAGCACCAAACTTTTGTTTACTAAGGCAACACTGAAAAAATGGCTTCAAACCCCATAATGTTACTTATTTCTGGTATTTACTTTTGCAGGAAAAACCACAACTACTGAACGGATGCTGTTTTATGCTGGCAGGATATCTTCACTCGGTGAAGTGCATCGGGGCAACACAGTTACTGATTTCCTGGAGCAGGAGAAGGAGCGAGGTATTTGATTTTGATTCATGCTACTCTGATCCATTAGTAGTTATCAAAAATGTCTGTATTTTTCATTTCTGGATGGACTAGGTTACCCACTTTTGTGTTTTATGGTTAAGGATGGGGGTACATTAGTTAATCTTCAGAGTGCTAGTGACAAAACGGTTTGTTACTATGCACTTGCCTTTTTAGTTTCACATTCCAGCTGTTTGAGGTAATATTACTTGAAAGTAGACTTACTTGCTCTTTTTTCATAGTCCATAGAAACATTTTCTTTGCTTTTTTAATCTAAATGGTGATGCAAATTACGCTATTCATTTGTTCAAAGTGATGGCAAAGTTTGATTTATGTTTGACTTCTGTGCGCTGTGATGGCTGACAACAGACCAAGTAGTAGTTCAAGTAGTGGTGATTCTAATAGTCGACCATACCCAGGTGGGGGCATAGGAGATATAGCTCCCCTAAAAGTCTCATTTGTCACGTCTAGTGAAAGGCCACTTAGCCAGTCCTACATAAGGCAGTCGTTACCTACATCCATATCCACTATCCGTCCCAAAATTATTTTCCAGCTGTACCCCTGAAGGAAACTTATTTGAGTACATATGTGTAAACTGTAACCCAATGTAATATGTAATATATGGAACCAATAGGAAAAGGGAGAAATGGTAAATTGATTTATGGCCTTGATGTAGAATGGGGCTAAGATGTGTGAAAATAACTCAGCACAAGGGTGTTTATTCATCGTGGTTGAAAGGTTAAGCACTATAGTGCAATGCAGCCCACAGAACATTTTATGTTCTAATATTCTTTATTGTTTTTATTTATTTTTAAATTACTTTTATGTCTGCCGGCCAGTTAATGCATTCAACTCCTGCGGCTAGTCACCAAGTCGGTCCCTGATGTGCTTGAAACTTAAATCATCATGTACGTGGGCTATTTTCATATTTTTGTCTGATTCCATGTCCTCAGGTTTCTGAACTATATCCAGGGTGTCGAGCGATGCGGGAAATAAACGGGAAATTCGCATCTGATACGGGAAATCTTGAAAAGTCTCATAATGCCCGACTTCTTAGCCTCCGAACGCTCGGTAGAATCCTCCCACTCAGTCTTCTATTTCGCCTGCAGACCGCATTGCGCTAAGCGGGATGAGAACCTAGCCAACGTTGCTTGCATGTTTTGCCTGGCCGGTGAGTACCCTCTCTACGCGCATCGCGCTCGTTGCTGACAATGACGGACATGAATCAGTCCGCATTGTTATTTACAGAGGGGACCAGTTGTTTTTTCGACCTGGGTTTCTCGACAAGAGCAGCCCTTAAATAAGCTAACAGCTCAAGATCTCAGAAAATACTAGACGCGGATGTGCTGCAATTTCACACAAACTGCCGAAAATTATACATTCGTATGGCTGAAAAAGTCAAAGAGAGGTCACCTCTTACAAGATGACCCGTGCTATTTCCTGTCTAGACCCTATAGTGGTCGCTGAGACTCCTAAGTTGGCAGAAGATAGGATCGTCATTGCCCTGGAAATTCTTTGTAATCAGAAGAATTTGCTTTCTGGCGCAATGGCTGACCGCGTTAATAGCAGCTACTCCGCACTTCTGAGACTGCTCTCTGTCATTGCGCGTTTGAAGCAGTTCGACGGAAACGTGCTGCGGTCTGAATTAGTGGCTTCAGCACCTTCCTCAGTTCCTGCCAAATATGATCTCACAAGCTTCGTTAAAATGATACTGATTTTGTATCACAGCAATGCAGCTCTAGAGAGAAGTTTCTCCCTGAACAAGGAGTGCATGATTGTCAATCAGAAAGAAGCAAGTGTGATTGGCATGTGTACTGTTCAGGACGCTGTGGTGGCAGCTGGTGGAGTAGAAAAGATAACCGTGAGGAAGAGCATGGTGCATGCTGCACGAATCTCCTACGCAGTGTTCAAGGAAGCAAAACAGGTGCGAAGCCAGGAGGAAAAGAATGCGACGGCTAAGGTGGCAGTCAAAAGAAAAGCTACGAATGATCTCCAGGAATTGGCAAAAAAAAGAAGATATTTGTATACACTCACTGCGCATGCGTCACACATGCATAATTTTGAAAAACTACAAACAATATCTCACAGCTCACGACATTCTACTATCAAACACCCGTCAGTAACATGTGGTACAAAATACACCACACAAGTGACAGAATTCTTTTCATGTGGGCAGGCATTGTTTCATTCGCTTATTAACCACTGTCTGTTCCTTTCATTGTCATTGTTTTGTTTACTTTTATTTCGCCGAAGTTCGACCCGAGGACTGGACACATGCCGTACAGCATGTACAGAAAGAAATACTGAAAGCCTTCTGGATATCACGGTGGATGAAATGATTATTAACCTTGGCAATTCATCAAGCTCTGACGAAGACAATATTGGTGGTAGTGATGATGATGATAGGAACAGTGAAGAGATGGAGGGTGTTGAACCCTTGCCAAGTGATTGAGGATAATTTATTTATTGGTGCCACTTTGTTTGCGGCAGTCAATAATAGAGCACAAGCTCTTGTTTCCCGTCATAGTGTTCAAATTACCGCCTGTCATTCAATAGCCTATGACCTCGTGTTTCCGCACCTTAATACTTCAATACCCTACAACCACGGCAATATCGCTACAGAGTGGCTTGTTTTAGTGCTCAGTGCTAAATACACTAGTGTCCAAAAGTTAAGCATAATCACTAAACGAGGCCATACCGCCTGATAGGAATGACAGACGGATTGCTCAACAAACGGAAGCTGAATCACACACTATATGTCACACAACTTGTCCAAAAAAAGTGTCAGAAAGGTTCTGATAGCTAACGAAACAACAACTACAACAACCACTAACGAAACTTCGCAATGTCTTCCACAACAAAATATACTGTTAATAGGTTGTATGGTTACCCCTAATGGCTACACATGCTTCGCAGCACGTGACTTGCTCTCTATCAGATGGTCCAAGAGCTCTTGTGGCAGTCAAACCCATTCCTCCGAAAGGGCAATGCAAAGGTCTTGGAGGGTCCTTGGTGGAGGCTGACGGGATGCAATTCGCCTCTCCAATGTATCTATAGGATTCAGATCTGCAGACCTCGCTGGCCAGTCCATGCGATGAATGTCTTCCCCAGCCAGAAACTCATCCACCAGAACAGCATGGTGCGGTCGGGCATTATCGTCCATTAAGAGGAAGTCTGGACCAACCGCACCTCTGAAGAGTCGAACATGTGGTCTCAGTACTTCATCCCTGTATCACCGAGTGTTCACTATGTTCCTCGGACCACCTATTAAGATGTGCAGGTCCGTACGGCCAGTCAACATGATGCCGCCCCACACCATGACGCCACCACCACCATACTGGTCCTGTTCCACGATGTTCCTGTGGTTGTATCGGCTACCCGGTTCTCTCCAGATTAATATGCGATGGGAATCGTTCAGCAAACTGAAGCGGGATTCATCTGTGAAGAGCTCATACCTCCATTCATTCATGGTCCAGTTCTGACGTTGACGGCTCCACAGTAAACGGGCCCGTCTCTGTACTGGAGTGAGCGGGACGCACACCGCTGGACGTCTGGCAAACGGCCCTGCTGTTCTGAGCCTCCGGTACACAGTTTGCAGTGAAACGGCAACCCCTGAGACGGCTGCAAGCTCCGCCGACAATTGTCTTGCAGGTACACTCTCGATTTCGTCGGGTGGTTAAGGGCAGGTATCGGTCCTGCTGTGGGGGGTTACTTGTGGTCAACCTGGTACTGGCCTACGACTAACATCTCCTGTGTCTTGAAATCGTCTCCAAAGCCTGGAAATGACACTTTGTGGTGCATTCAAGGATACAGGGACTTCGGTCTTTATCTGGGCTGCTTCCAGGCGGCCGAGTATTGCAATGAATTGACGCCAGCGCAGATCGCTGTAGGGAAACCAGTCCCATTTGTTTACATGCGTTCATAAAGCAACGAGGATCACCAGCGATGTGCGCCCGGCGATCATCGCCGTAGCCAAACCGTACCCATAGGTAATCTCTCCACTCCCCATTCTGTTCACACGACCCCACCAACTGAGTCGGCTCATACGAACAACTTCATCTAGCGTGTTCATTTCTAACTTAGCCTTTATCTCTTCATTACGAGTACCTTCCTGCCATTGCTCCCATCCATTTGTCCCAGAAATCATTCATGCTACCTTCATATCAGTGACCTCTAGCTTATGTATCAGATATCCTGAATCTATCCAGCTCTCACTTCCATACAGCAAGGTCGGTCTAAATACTGAGCGATGTAGGGAGAGTTTTGTCGCTACACTAACTTCCTTTTCACAGAATACTATACATCACAACTGAGAACTCACTGCATTGGCTTTTCCACACCTTGATTCTATCTCTTGCAATATACTACCATCTTGAAGGAATACATAGCCCAAGTACTTAAAATGGTCCATCTGCTCCAATTTAATTCCTCCTACCTGGCATTTTCTTGCCTTTCTTTCCTACCGACATAACCTTCATCTTTGAGATGCTGATCTTCGTATCATACTCTCCACATTTCTGTTCAAGTTCTAACATGTTAGCTTGTAAGCCTTCAACGGAGTCAGTCATTACTACCAGGTCATCAGCATAGGCCAGGCTGCTTGCCTGGTTTCCACCTAATTGAATCACACTCAGCCAGTTTATGCTCTTCAGCAAATGGCCCATACAGTAGTGGTGAGAGTTTGCAACCTTGCCTCACTCCTGCAACAACCTTGAACCAGGAACTCGTCCTACCATCAACTCTCACTGCAGCCTGATTATCAACATAAATACTTTTGATTGCCTTCCCTCAATACCATAATTCCTCAGGATGCTCAGCATCTCCCTTTGTCCTCTTAACATACACCTTCTCTAGATCTACAAAAAACAAATGCAAATGTCTATTCCTCTTGTCACATTTCTCAATAACTTGGCACATACCAAAAACTTGATCCTGAGCTACCTCTATAAATGTTGCAATCTTTCCAGTTGCCTTGCTTATAAATTGGGACATAACTGCTTTTATTCAGTCAGAGGGTACCTTAGAGGTCAAATTCTGGCACCCCGGCATCTCTAAAAGCCACAGTAGTTTAAAGGAACGTAATAGTACATTATGCAAAAGCCTCCGTGGCTTAGGCGGCAGCACGCCGGCCTCTCACTGCTGGGTCCGTGGTTCAAATCCCGTTCAGTCCATGTGAGATCTGTGCTGGACAAAACGGAGGCAGACAGGTTTTTCTCCGGGTACTCCGGTTTTCCCTGTCAACATTTCATTCCAGCAACACTCTCCACTATCATTTCATTTCATCTGTCATTCATTTAATCATTGCCCCAGAGGGGTGCATCAGGCCTCGGCAGCCGGCACATTCCATATCCTCGCCGCTAGATGGGGGCTTCATTCATTCCATTCCTGACCCGGTCGGAGACTGGAAGCAGGTTGTGGATTTACATTTACAATAGTACATTATGCAACAAGCCTATAATGGCTATAATTAAGACACGAGTATTTTTATAAAACGAGCGTACGCGAGTTTCTTAATTACCATTATAGGCGAGTTGCATACGACTGTTTATGTTCGACGATAATTATAACTTTATTATATGTTTTAACATAAATATTCATAAATATCTGTTGAGAGTCAGCCACTTGAATTTTGTGATTGGAGAGCGAGCGCTAAGTATGTTATCTCTGTCTTTCAAGATCTCTGAACGACCGACGCATGCGCTCTGTGTGCTTGCAATGCCATATGCAGGCCATATGTTTACATCTGCCGCCCCTCAGTAATATTGTCACCGGAGTCGTTTCAAGACAATGCGCTGTGTAGAAATTAGTGTTCGTGATATTAAGGTACAGTGCTATTTCTTGTCTCATATTCGCCAGTTTATTTACGCGAACATATGGACGGTGCGTATTCCATGTCGGTAATTTATTATAGTTCGATGTTGTGTTTATGTTCGACATGTTGGATTTTGAGCGCATGCGCGAAGGTATCGTTACCTAATTGGTCAGTGAACGAGCTCTGATGGCTGGAGAAACTGTATCATAATGAAAAACAGTGTTATAATGACCATCATGATGATACAGTTTTCTGACACATAATAGTGAGGGTCGAACATAAAACCCATAACATTATTATTATTATGGTAGGCCTACCTTTCCAAAATCCTACGCCAATGCGATTATCCCATGCAACCATTTCATCCCTGCCTTCCCACTATACTTCACCATTTGTATGGGTGCATATGAAAAGGGACCACATGTCCGGTATTGAGATAAAGGTACTGTCGTGTTCCTTAATATGTAACTAATATCATGTAATTGAATTGAATGTCTCCAAAAGAAATTAAGGCCTTAAATTAGCACATAATGTTACAACACAAGATTTCATAACTTTTCAGTAGAGCTGTTGAAAAATTTGTTTACATACTTTGACACAAATAACTACTAAACTATTTGGAAGTTACGCTGGCGTTTACATTTTCATGTTCACCGTATTTTGATGTAGATTTTTTTAGCCTATTTTTATTTATGAAAAAAAAATAGGCTTATGTGATCACCTTTTGTCTGTGTAGGTATGTCCCCCCACCCCTAATATAATCTAAACGACTGGAGCGATTTCAATAAAACTCGGTAAGGTTGTCCAACCCCGACCATGCCCTTTTAAATTTTATTACGTCTCACCAATCCAACATGGTGGCTGTGCAAAATATTTCACCAGCATTCTATAACTCCGAAACTATTACTGATATCACTCTGAAATTTTGTACGGTTATAAAGGGCACTGCTAGATGTTCACCTATGTAACTTTCAAAAACCTGGTAAGTACAAAACGAACATGGCAGCCAAGCGAATTTTAAACATTTAAATAGACTTTTCTCGCGATTTAACCATCCGAGCGCAGTTAAACATGGTACAGCAAATGTTTATACACATTGTAATGCACTGACGTCTAATTTAGTTTAATTGTTTACATAACCTCTAGGTGGTGGCTGTGCGAAATTCAAATTTTGAATTAAAAACATATCTCTTTTAATAGACACAATATCAAATACGTTTAAAATGCTCAATATTCTTCTAAAAATTACCTAAAACTTTTGTCTGAAAGAATTTTTGATATGACCCACCCTTGCCCCAAGGGATGAGCAAATTGCTTTTGGAATTATAAGAAACTAGCAGTAGTACCCGGCTTCGCCCGGTGGAATGATGATAATGTCTCAAAGTATCCTTAGAAATATAATGTATTTAAAATCTATGTCATTTGCCCCCAATGACAATGAGGGCATAATATCTAGGTCATTTGCCCTCTTGATCAGGATGATAATGAAAACTACTGTTGAATTGACACGTCAAACTTACAAACTACCGTAATGGAAATACATATTTCAAAATTCACAGGCGAGGAAGACTTATTGTGTGTGGTGATCAATGGTGTAATGGGCGTAACATCTAGGTCATTTGCCCTTATGATGAGGATGATGGGAAACGACTACCTGTATTGAATTGACACTTCAACTAATAATGTACACAATGTACTGTAATAAAAATAAATATTTTAAAAATCACAGTCGAGAAAGACTTTAAGCTGCGGTCATTAGTGGTATGATGCGCGTAATATCTAGGTCATTTGCACTTAAGATGACAATAATAAGGTAATGAAAAAATGACTACCAAACGAACATGGTGAAATTTTAAATCTGATATAGGTAATTCAGATGTCTAGCTTCGATGTCTTCCAAAGTCTCAACCTTATTTTCTGGCTTAGGCCTGTACTCGAAGCGTCTAGTGAAAGAGCTTATGGCGTTCTGCTCGGCAAAGAATATGGTTCCAAGCTGCACGAACCTGAGATGATTGCAGATGATGAAATATGATGACACACATTCGGGGTTCACCGCCGTATTTAGATTGGCCGGGGAATCACTCACTCTTTCGCAACACCACAGTGGCTTGAGCAACGGCCCTGTGCTGGCATCAGCATAGACAGCAGATAACACGGTGGGCTCTGGAAAGTCCTCTCATGTCACCTCGCGATGAATCAGTAAGCTATTTTCACAACTGCCCCCCCCTCCCCGGGTCTCACAACTTGTGGGACGTGGGTTGGCGACCACGGGACCCCAGCTGAGTCTGGCATCGCTTCTACTTCCTGGTGCTGGGCTGTTTTCACTTCTCTTTCCTGTCGGCCTTCCTTCGTCAACTCTTGTTCTCTTCCGACTCCGACTGTATTAGGGTATCCGAGGGCTAGGGAGTCTTTCAATTTCCCGTCTTAATTGGCCGTTGTCTCATCTTTCCTGATGCCCTCATTCTTCGAAGGGTCTGCCTTCTTTTCCTTTTCATAATATCTCGGGTCTTCTGCTCAAGGCCCTCAAAGAGGCAGGGTGTGTGTAGCCCCACCTCTTCTGGTACACCCTCAAGGGCTCATGCCTGGTTAGTTAGGAATCTGGCAACCCCGAGGCATTCCTGAGCTAAATGCAGGAAAATGGAGTGGTATGTCAGGAATTTCAAGTGGACAGTGTTACTCATCGGGTTCCAAAGGGTAAGTAACTTACATAAAGATTGGTTTAGATGGGTGAAAGTATGTTGATTTTTACCAAAGAACCCAAATGCAGTAAATGGAATGGTCTATCCGAAATTTCATTTAGACAGTGTTACACGTCGGGTTCCAAAGGGTAAGTAGGTAAAATTTGGTTCAGATCGGTGAAACAGGGTAGATTTTTGCCAAAGGGCCTAAATGCAGGGAATGGAGTGGTCTGTCCAAAGTTTCAAGTGGACAGTGTTACTCGTCGGGTTCCAAAGGGTAAGTATACAAATTTAGGTTGAGATCGGTGAAACGATGTAGATATGTGTCAAAGGGCCTAAATGCAGGGAATGGAGTGGTTTGTCCGAAATTTCAAGTGGACGGTGTTACTCATCGGGTTCCAAAGGGTAAGTATACACGTTTTGTTTTCGATCGGTGAACGATGTAGATTTGTGCCAAAGGGCCTAAGTGCAGGGAATGGAGTGGTCTGTCCGAAATTTCGAGTGGACAGTGTTACTCGTCGAGTTCCAAAGGGTAATTATTTGAGATCGGTGAAACGGTGTAGTTTTGTGCCAAAGGGCCAAAAAGCAGGGAATAGTCTGGTCTGTCCGAAATTTAAAGTGAACAGTGTTACTTGTCGGGTTCCAAAGGGTAAGTTTATAAAAATTTTGGTCAGATCGGCGAAACGGTGTAGATTTGTGCCAAACGGCCTAAATGCAGGGGTTGGAGTGGCTCTCCGCAATTTCAAGCCAACAGTGTTAGTCGCAGTGTTCCAAAGGGTAAATATACAAATTTTGGTTTGAGATCGGTGAAACGTTGTAGATTTGGGCCAAAGGGCCTAAATGCAGGGAATGGAGTGGTCTGTCCGCAATTTCAAGCAGACAGTATTTCTCGTAGGGTACCAAAGGGTAAGTATCGATCGGTGAAACAGTGTAGATTTGGACCAAAGGGCCTAAATGCAGGGAATGGGGTGGTCTGTCTGAAATGTTAAGTGGACAGTGTTACCCGTAGGTTCCAAAGGGTAAGTATACAAATTTTGGTTCAGATCGGTGAAACGGTGTAGATTTTAGCAAAAGGGCCTAAATGCAGGGAATGGGGTGGTCTGTCCGAAATTTAAAGTTGACAGGGTTACCCGCAGGGTTCCAAAAGGTAAGTATACAAATTTTGGTTCAGATCGGTGAAAAGGTGTAGATTTTAGCAAAAGGGCCTAAATGCAGGGAATGGGGTGGTCTGTCCGAAATTTAAAGTTGACAGGGTTACCCGCAGGGTTCCAAAAGGTAAGTATACAAATTTTGGTTCAGATCGGTGAAACGGTGTAGATTTTAGCAAAAGGGCCTAAATGCAGGGAATGGGGTGGTCTGTCCGAAATTTAAAGTTGACAGGGTTACCCGCAAGGTTCCAAAGGGTAAGTATACAAATTTTGGTTCAGATCGGCGAAACGGTGTAGATTTGTATACATAACAGACAGACAGACAGACAAACTTTGTGCTTTATATATATAGACTAGCAGTAGTGTCCGGCTCCGTGCGGTGGATTCATTTGCTTTATGGAAGATAATGAATACTACTACAGAACTGGCACATGATACTTAAAGTAGCAGAAAAGAATAAAAATAAAAATATTTTTTTTGTGATAAGTAGTACAGTATAATGGACGTAACATTCAGGTCATTTTCCCGTAATGATAATGATAATAATGAATAGGGAAACGGCTATTTACTAACTACAGTACTGACACTTGTAATTTACAAACAAATTGAAAAACATGGTTAGAAATAGGAGTAAGTGAAATAAAAGACACTGCCTATGGCGTATATCTCATTGGCTGTTAGAAATGTAGAGACCAATAGTCTCGTCTTTTTTCGCACAGCGCCGCAGGAAAATAATCAGAGCACTTCGGAAAACTTCGGCTGTCCCGAGCTCCTGAGGTAGCAATAGTGTCATTTATTGCCACATAGCACCCAAGGATAAGGATTGGAATAAATGAAAGTAAATTTGAAAGCACCAACGCTTATCTGCCACTTAGACAGACAAGTCTCCATTTACATTTAGGAAGTTTTCAATGTATTCTTGACATCTTCCCAGAGCTTCCTTGGCATCTACAATGAGTTTCCCGGAATTGTCCAAATCGCTGCTCATTTCTTTTTTTCCCGTCTTTATAAGATTCTTCAAAGCACTCCAAATTGGCTTTCCTGCCATCTGACCTCATCATCATCTTTTACAGTTTCCAGCCCCTGGCTGGGTCTGCTTGGAACATAAGCTTCTCCATCGTTTTCTATCCTCCCACCACCTTTCACTCTTCACTCTCTCCCACTGCTCTCCTCTTTTCTGCACTCCTTCCTTCATACCCACAATCCACCTATCTATTGGCGTTCCACTTGATCTCTCGCCCTCCATTTTCATCTCGTACATCCTCCTTGGTATCCTGCCCTCCTGCATTCTCCTAACATGTCCGTACCAACTCATTCACGACTTCTCTATGTTCTCTTGTAAGGGATTCTCTCCCACAATCTCTCTCGCTCACATCTTACTCTATCTCTTCTTGTTATTCCTAATCTGGTTCTTTAAAATTTCATTTCGCAAGCCTGGATCCTGCTCACCTGTCTCTTCTTCATAACCCACGTTTCTAATGCGTAGGTGAGTATTGGGACTTAATAAGTTTGATACAATACCCGTTTTCTCTTCTGGGGTATGTCCCCGCTCCATACCAGACCTCTCACTCTCTGCAGGAATCCATGGGCTTGCCTTCCTCTCTTACTGATCTCCTTGTCATTTCTACCACTTACTTCTATTACACTCCCTAGATACTTGAAACTATCCACCTTCCTTAGTACTTATATCTGTAGTTACTCTTCCCCTATTTCTCGTTGTCACCATCGTTTCACACTTCTTTGCATTAAATTTCAAACCTTACTGTTTTACTGTCTCAACCCATACATTTAACCTTTCTTGTACCTCAGCCTCTCCATTGCCCCACATCATTAGATCGTCTGCAAACACCATTGCTCTCATATGCTCTTCTCCTATTTGTGCTGCCACTTCTACCATTACCTCATCCATCACAGAGATGAAAAGCAGTGGAAATAGTGCACTCCCTTGCTTCAACCCACTCTTCTGCTTTTAACCAGTCTGACCTCTCTCCCTCAACTGTCACACACTCACACTTCCTTTTTCTTTTTCCCCTTTCTTCCCCCCCCCCCCCCCTCCCCCTTCTTTTTCTTTTCTTTTGAGTAACATTGGCCTAACTCATTATTGTGTTGTGTTGTCTCCAGGCATATGTCATATGTTTGATGTCTGTCCTCCATATCTTGAATTCCATTGTCAGGTCTAGTGGTTATATACCTATAATTGAAGTGATAGAAGCCATTTTTCAGTGTTGCCGAATTCTATTAGTAAATACCTCTAGTCACCTCAAGACCTAAGCGGTCTCTTTGATGTTCTGGTCTGTGAAGAGGCTACGGTGCCAGGAAATAATTTCCACTTGTTCTGCTTATTTTTGGAGTACATGATTTTCCAGCATGTGTTGCTATGTTTCCATAAGCTGGCTTGATTAATTTTCAGTATTTCCTTTGTAAAAATCAATGAATAATGTTTTTCATTTTCACGTTTAGGAAGCTTTACCAACTTTGCTTTTCATGTGATGAGTTGTGTGAATATATTTTTAGTGGTATTTGGAATGATAAGCAGAGTAATTCAGCATGAATTTGATATTATATTACATTTTATTGTGTATATACCTTGTTTGAGCGGCAAAGGAGCACCAGAGTAATTCGATTTTATGGCGAATCAGGCTCAGAGGTTGGCAACACTGTAACAATTGCACAAAGTTCAACATGGCTTCCTAAAGTAGACAATGTGTTCTAACTGCAGCTGTAAAGCTTGAATCACAAATAAAATACTTCAAAGGTAATAAAAGTGGAGAGAAGCTGAGTAAAAGGTGCAAACAAAATTTATTTTTCAGTAGGTTGAGGGATGATAATATAGAGTTTCCATCCTGGAAACACAAGAAGGAACAGAGAGAGGAGATGAGCAGAGGGATATTTTCCTTAGGACTTGACCTGATGTTTGATATAGAAGGTCCTGGACTGGGCATCCAGAGAGCAGTGTAGGATTGCAGAAAAATGTACCTGTCAAGTGCCAGGATGGTTCCTTCTAATTGGCCACAGCTATTTCCTTACTCTTTGCGTAGTTTCATTTAACTCCGGCAATAGAAACCTTATCACCTTATCTCCCACCCTGGGGAAATGGAATAGCAAGGAGTAACAATAGTTCATGCTTAAGAGAAGAATATTACACTAATGATGATCATCATCATCATTTCCCCTTATCCAGCTCCTGCCGGGTCGGGGTATTTATGGCACTTCTCCACCTTCCTCTTTCTTTCCACAATTCCTCTTCCACGATCTTGTCCCAGTCCAGATTTCCTTTTCTTATGCTGTTCTTCACTGAATCAATCCAACTTGTTCTAGGTCTTCCTCTTGCTCTCTTACCCTTGCACTTTGCCTCCAGCATCTGTCTTGGTATTCTATTTTCCTCCATCCTCTTTACATGTCCAAACAACCTTAGTTTATTCTTCTCAATTTTCTCATTTAGTTTTCCCATCCCAACTTCCTTCCTAACATCTTCATTCCTCACTCTGTCTTTCCTTGTCTTTCCTATCCTACTTCTTAGGAATTTCATTTCACTGGCTTGAATTCTACTCTCTTGCCTGCTTGTCAAGGTCCAAGTCAATATGGGTACATAGTACACTTTATACATCCTCTCTTTGCTTTTCCTTGGTACTTCCCTATCCCAAACAAGTTTTCTTACATTTTGATAGAATGCATTGCGCTGCTGTACCCTCCTGCTAATCTACATGTCCAACCTACCACTACATTAATTCACTTCCTAGGTATTTGAACATGTCCACAATTTCCAGACTCTGACTTCCAATTTTCACAGTGCCCTCTCCTTGTCTTTCCCCTCTTGTCATCACCATGGTCTAGCTTTTCTCTATACTAATTTTCATGCCGTACTTCTGAATATTTTCGTTCAGTGCATCTAGTTGTTCTTGCACTTCTTCGGTGTTCCTTCCCCAGACCACAATATCATCTGCAAATAACAGTAACTTCATTTTTTTATTTCCATAGACTTCCTTTGTTTCCTTTACAATTTCATCCATTACCATTATGAACAAAAGAGGTGGCAGCACACTCCCCTGTCTTAGTCCAGTCGTGTTCCTAAACCATTCTGTCTTTCCAACTGGGGTCAGTACCCTGCTAACACAGTTGTTGTACATTGCTTGCACCATTTCCACCATTTCTCTTCCCAGTCTCTTCTTAACCATGGTTTCCCATACCTTCTCTCTGGGGACACTATCATATGCCTTTTCTTGATCTATGAAAGTCATGACCAAATCCTTTCCATATTCCCAGTTCTTTTCCATCACCTAGCAACTCGTTCAATAATCGTTCAGCACCAAATGGAGCCCTCAGAGGAATTACTCAACTTCGAAAATTGTAATGACATAACTGTCAGCTAGCATGCCTCCTGGCATCACGTGGGAGGATGGAAAGTGAGAGGAGAAAAGTATCCTTGCACTGGTGCAGTTGACCTGAGTTAACCTGTTGTCAGAGGAGCCAAGGAGAGACAGAAATAGAACAAGGGTGACAACTTTCAAGATGTAGAGAAACCAAGTTTTATCACTGTCTTTTCACAATAAGATATACAAGGTGTGATTTATGTCAATACTGTCTGATAATTTTTTATATTTTCCTACATTTTATGAGTTTTTACTTCCTGTTTGTTATTACCATAATCTCTATTACAGGTATATCTATAGCAGCAGCCTCAGTGTCCTTCAAGTGGAAAGAATTTACAGTGAACCTCATTGATACACCAGGGCACATTGATTTTACAAGTGAAGTAGAACGTGCCCTCAATGTTATGGATGGGACCATTGTACTTCTGGATGGCACATCAGGTAATAGCAGGACAAAAATATTGTGTAGCCAGTGCTACTGTGTAGCCTGGTGTATCGTAGATGCAGAATTATGGTCATGGCCCACATTTTGATGACGCATTTTCCTTTACCTTGAATTGGAGTCATTGCTTGTAAAGTTACAAATCTTGTCTATGGTCTCCTTATTCTCAAATGTAAAATTTTTAAGTAACTTTTTTGTCATAAATATGTTAGTATTTTATATTTTAGATACTATTTCAAAATTTGTGTGCACACTTGGGCTTATTTTTGAAAAGTTTGGTTTGTATTCTGCAGCTTTTTGTTTAGTTCACCAAGTTTTACATATACATTCAGCGATCAGAAGTATCCGGATGCTCACATGAATATGAAGGTGAAGTTTGATTCAGTCTCCACTGCTGGCCATGGCTATCAATAGAGTGTTGGTTCACCCTTTGCCTTGATGACAGCCTTCATTTTAGTAGGCTTGCTTTCAATAAGATGGTTTCCAGGGAAATGGCAGGCCATTCTTTGCAGAGCACCAAACGGAGGAGAGATAGTGATGTGAGTCGTCGTGACCTGGTACAAAGTTGGCATTCTAAAACATTCCAGAGATTTTCTGTGCAATTCAAATCACGACTCTGCAGCCCGGTTCATTAGTGGCTTGCCACTCCCTCACAATCCATGCAGTATTGACTGGCACTCCATTGTGGTGAAATACACAACGGTCTAAACTGGTCTTTGCTGGTAGAGAACATAACCCTGTGCCATGACATTGCCATGGAAAACAACTAGGGTGCCAAGCACCTTCCAATGATAAACATGACCATACACTAACATCTCAACATTTCACTGTAGGTAGGGGCCGATAACCTACTGTCGACCAAAGTATTATGTGCACTCGAGTTTGAAGGTTGTTTGTGAAGTAACCAATAGACCTATATAAAATCCAATAACATCATCATTTTCGTCGTGCTATTGCACGTTAACTCATGTAGGTTTGGAATTTTTAATTTACATTTTAATATTTTTTGTCGCAGTTGGAGCACAAAAAGTGCACGTTTTTAAGCGTGTTTCAACCATGCATCACATTTAAGAATTATTATCTCAAAAACCCGTCATCAGATCGAATCCAAATTTTAACACAATATACATTGAAATGTTGTATAACTGGTTTATTAATTTCAAAATTTTGCGTGTCCAGGAAAAAAAGTTGTTATCATTTTTGTAAGGTAACTTTTTCTCGGCTCGGGGTGGTTGGAAAATGTAGTTCTTGGTTGCGATGTAATCCTTATACATCAAAAAGTTATGCTGTATGACTATTGGTTATGTGGAGAACAGCCCAGATTCATCAACATAAACGGGAGGACAGCATCAGGCTTAAGGCCTGGACAAAATAACTTCCTTGAGAGAAGATTAGACTGAAAGGATTGGGCTAAGGAAATGCGGCCTGGTTCTTTCAATACTAGACTGAACATTGAGAGTAAATACAATACTTTTATTTTTAGGGTGAAACTTGCAAACACATTAATAAAGCCTTAATTAAAAAAATTAGTTATGCTGGCCCGCCTGGGGCAGTTTCAAATGTTCATTAATTTTAATTAGGTTGGCCCAGCCATGGGCTATTACTCAAAAGTTCATTCTGCTTGATGCACACACAAATTTAATATTCTTGCACTTGCTAGCAAACACTTAAAACGAAGATGATTAAGATAATAATAAAAAAGGCACAAACTTATCTTTAGTGGCGATGACTAGAAGCATGCTGACGGAGACTGCCGTGGCCAACACTAGATTTTTTGGTAGTAGAATTTGAAATGTCCAGCATCAGGAAAATAACTTCGCCAGGGCGACCAGCGCTGTACATTGGCTAACATCGTTAGGTTTTGATGCTATTTCTTGAATGCCAAATAACATGGCATTTAGAACTGCGATTTGATGCAGCTTCTTGCGGTTTGGAGTAAAAACGTAGAATGCACTTTCTCAGTGCTGAAGCTCTCTGCTGTTGCGTTTCCTGGTAGTTTCACTCATAAATGCAGATTAGGCCTGAAGTTTAGAAGGCCCCGGAGAAGGGCGGAAGGCACGAATGCCTCTCGCTAGTTGAAGAAGACCGTAGAAGGTTTGAAGAAGGAATGCTGATGGAGAGCAAAACGCCGCCACTTAAATAATAACATCATGGAAACGTCTGGAAGCCAAGCTGGCGGGCGATGATTGGCCAGGGCAAGCTGTGACGTCAGTCATACAGGAAGGCAGCAAGCAAGTCGACACCCTTTTCAGTATGCGATCGTAAGCTGGAGGCGCATGACCTATTAACACGCTGAGGTAAGAGTCTTAGATATATATATAGAGAGAGATTAAACACTAGTAATAAACATTATAATGTTAACAGAAATGAATAAGTACATATGTTTTCGTTCGGTGGTCTCAAAAGCATTTAACTGACAAATGCGGCACAAAAGAAAAACGCACTATAAACATCACGAAAGTGATCATGCTCCGAGACCCCCGAAAGAAAACAATCAAAGAATCAGTTACAAAAACGTGAACAACAATAAAGAAGATGACACTAAGCCTCAACAGGCAAGATAGCAACCATAGAAATTGGTCTAGTATAGACACCCTTACTAGTGAGAACATCTACAACTCTCACATGATTATCCCGACCCAAATGGCAGTGAGTTACCCTACCAATATTCCATACGAGAGGGGGACTTGGATCTCGCAAAAGAACCATATCTCCCACTCGCACATCAGGCTGGGAAAGCCGCCACTTCTCTCTTCTGTTAAGTGAGCCGAGATACTCCAGCTTCCAACGGCGCCAAAAGGAGTTTCGCAAAGAGTCTAACTTCCTCCAGAAAATAGGCAACCTGAGATCACAGCGTCGACTCAGCAAAGGAGGCGTAGAAGCTAAAGAACAGCCTATTAAAAAATGACCAGGTGTTAAGGGAAGAAGATCCTTAGGATCATTAGACAAAGGCGTGAGCGGCCTAGAATTTACAATACCCTCAACCTGAATAATTAAAGAATTGAATTCCTCATAGGAAAGGATGGCTGAACCAAGGGTTTTCTTCAGCTGTCTCTTCGTGAGCTTTATGCAAGATTCCCAACGACCACCATGATGGGGGGCGTATGGGGGAGTGAAATGCCATTTGAATCCCTTAGCATGCGAAAAATTAGAAAACTGTTCCTTAGCAGAAGGGGAGGTAAGCGCAGTTTTCCAAAGATCAAAAGTACTAACAAAAATTTTTGCGTTATCTGAGAAAACCTCAGAAGGAACACCCCTTCTAGCGGCAAATCTAGAAAAGGCTGCTATAAAATAAGGAGTAGAAGCACTTGTAACCAACTCAAGGTGAATGGCTCCTGTCACCATGCACACAAATAAAGAAATATAAAGTTTACCTAACAACTTTCGCTTAGATAAAGGGGAATTAACTTGATAGACATAAGGACCGGCATAATCGATACCCGTTAGGGCGAAAGGCTTACTAGGTTCGGAACGAAAATATGGCAAGTTTCCCATAATTTGCGTGATTGGCGGGGGCTTAGATTTGAAACAAGGTATACATTTCCGAATAACAGAAGAAACTTCATGAACACCGTTAATGAGCCAATATTTCTCGCGAATTAAACAAAGCAAAGTGCGGGTGCCAGCGTGCAAATTCTGATAATGAAATTTCTTTACGATAAGAGTAGTAATAGGATGTCTAGAAGGGAGAATAATGGGATGTTTTTTCTCATCTGAGTAACTAGAATATTCTAGCCTACCCCCCACTCTTATTAATCCATCTTGGTCCAAAAAAGGGGTGAGAGGTAACAGCCTACTAGACTTTGGTAAAGCTTTTTTGCTTAAAAGCGTCTGATACTCAAGAAAGAATACTTCTTGTTGCATGAGAAACAAGATTCTACGAGTAGCAAATTCCAATTCCATTTTAGTGAGAAAGGGTTGCGGTTTCACAGGCTGATCAAGAACAAGAAATTTCCATCGAAATAAATATGCTACCACACGAATTAATTTATTAAATGAAGAGTAACGCTGAAACAGACTAGTAGCAATAGAAGTTAGAAAAAGGGAAGCGGTAACAATGCGAGCATCAGGAACATCTTCTGCGAGTGGATTAGATGAACGAGGCCAACAAGAGAAATCCTGACTGAGCCACGCCGGACCATTCCAGTATAATTTAAGAGAAATTAATTTCTTGGGCAAGCAGCCACGTGAAATTATATCAGCGGGGTTTTCTTTTCCCGGAACATGATTCCATTGGTCAAAATGAGACAACTCTTGTATTTTAGAAACGCGATTAGCCACAAAAGTGGTCCAATGCGAAGAAGGTTTTGAAAGCCAAGCTAACACGATGGAAGAATCACTCCAAAACCATGTGGTCGAAAATTTCAAATTTAAACTGATTTTTAATTTGCTGGCTAATTCCACAGCCATTACAGCAGAACATAATTCCAATCTAGGCAAAGATATGGATTTGAGTGGGGCTCCCTTTGATTTTGCGCAAATTAAATTGGAAAATCCGGGTAAAGTATTGGAAGAGCGGCCTACTAAATAGGCGCAGCAACCGTATGCCTTTTCAGAACTATCTGCAAATACGTGCAAATCGAAATACTGACATGAAAGGTCCGAAATTAAAGTGCGGGGAATAGAAATTTGAGAAAGATCTAACAAACTCTTGCGGTATTTCAACCACTCATCCAAAAGGGGGGAGGGTACCTCCTCATCCCAACCAATTTTCAATAACCAAAGTTTTTGCAAGAAAATTTTTGCAGTAATAACCACCGGAGCAATGTACTGCAAGGGATCAAAAACTTTTGCTATTTCTGATAATAATTGCCTTTTCGTTTGAGGGTGAAACTCAGATAAGTGTACCTGATAGCAAAAGGTATCTGAAGAAGGAGACCAAAAAACACCCAAGGTTTTAATAGCTGATTCCTCAGTAGGAAGCGCAACACATTTGTCAACAGGAGTTACTTGTGAAAAGTTAGATAAAAATTCGGTTGAGTTCGAGTTCCACTTATGAAGGGTAAACCCACCACCGGAAAGAAGAGAGTTTAAATCTTCACAAACAAGAAGTGCGTCAGAGATACTAGGAAAGGAATACAGAAAATCATCTACATAAAATGCAGTTTTCAAAACTTCAGAAGCTAGAGGATGAAA
The DNA here is from genome assembly GCA_946902985.2 of Meconema thalassinum. Lineage (NCBI taxonomy): Eukaryota > Metazoa > Arthropoda > Insecta > Orthoptera > Tettigoniidae > Meconema > Meconema thalassinum. The sequence goes on along the minus strand of OX336389.2, from coordinate 113,357,103 downwards.
AAGATGACCATCTTGTTCGGCCAACATGTGAAGAGATCGTATTGCGAGAAAGGCAGACGGCTTAAGACCGTATGTCACTGTTCTTAAACGAAATATTTTTATAGGTTTTGCATTGTCGTCTCGCCACAAAATTCTTTGCAAATCACGTTGTTCTGAATTTACTAGAATTTGCCTATACATTTGCTTGATGTCAGCAAGGACAGCAATGGGGAATAGACGAAAGTTAAGTAAAACTGAAGTAAGATCTGTCTGAATAGCGGGTCCAGAATGCAGAGTGTCATTGAGAGAAACACCATTAGCATCTGGAGATGACCCATTAAAAACCACTCTTATCTGTTCTCGGGTGGAAGAATTTTTCCAAACCGGATGATGATTAAGATATACTATTTCTTTAGGAGGATTACTAATTTCTTCAGATTTTGCAACGACTTCCATGTGATTCGCTGATTCGTATTCTTCCATGAAGGAAGTATACTGAGCTTTTAAGAGAGCATCTTTTTTAAAGCGATTTTCAATTGCGAATAAAGCTTTGAGAGCTCTGGAATGTGATTCTGTAATAACAGGGGGGTTAAAAATGCGAGGAAGAGTAACCACGAATCTGCCTTCAGTAGTGCGAACAGTGGTTTCTACGTAGTGTGTTTCACAGATCTCATTATTGAGAGAATGAGGTGAGGTGACTTGAATATCCTCAATGTCCCAGAACTTAATTAATTCTTGATTTAAATCAGCACCAACAAAATAACAATGAGATTTTTGTTGAACGGGGTTGCGGTATATTTGCCCAGTGGCAATCCAACCAAAATCAGTTCTACGAAAGAAAACATCACGGGCAACTTTAACCTTTTCCGGATGTAAACATTGCCAAAAAATGCTGGCACTTAAAAGAATTTCTACAGATGAAGCTCTGTTGAAATTCGGATCTGCAAGTTGCAAATGATGCGGAATATTCCAACCCTGGACTTGAAAAGAAGTAATGGGGGTGTCATTACCTATGGAATTTATAATTAAAAAATCTAAATTTAAATGAATGCCAAGATTATTGGAATCTTTTACATCCACTTTAGCATAACTCAGAGATTGCGATTTGGAACCATTAATTCCTGTAACTTCTATAGAAGTAGGGCATATTTGTAGACCTAACTTGCGAACTAGCGATTCACTGATAAAATTGTTAGTTGCAGCATTATCTAACAATCCCCTTACAGAAACCCATTTTCCGTGAACATTCTTCACTAGAATTTGGACAGTGGACAATAAAACTTGAGTTTTACTGAACGAAACAGAGCTTTGAGTAAAAGACTGAGCGTTATTCGGCAAAGTCTCAGAATGAGATTTAGCGGATGAACTATTGGTTGCTGATGACCGCGATCTTTCATGCCTATGCAGGAGAGTATGATGCTTTGCTTTACAGTGAAAACATAACCGTTCAGAACGACAATTGCTTATCATATGTGTCGCTGATAGGCAATTAAAGCAGTGCTTGTGGGTGGTAATTAATTTGCGTCTTTCATCCACAGATAAAGATTTGAATTGAGCGCATTGGTACAAGTTATGTGGTTGTTGACACAAAACACAAGCTTGTGCTTGATTGGAAGACCGAATATTGGTAGAAAAGACATGTGACCTTAGTACTCTCTGAGTGGGGCTGATGTCCTTACTATTAGAGGGAGGTTTGAAGGTAGCGCTACTCTTTTGACTGGCTACAGCAGAGAGAATTTGGCATTTCGCCTTTAAGAATTTAATAATAACTTCATAGGTACACAATGAATGTTGCGACAGAGCTGCTTCCCAATCTTTTAAAGTTTTAGTGTCTAATTTAACAGAAATAAGATGAATCAAAAATAGATCCCAATGGTCAACTGGTTGGTCCAAATTTGCAAGCGCACGAATATGAAGTTCCGCAGCATCGATCAGATTACGAAGCGAGGCAAGATTATCAGCTTGAACAATAGGTAAATTGAATAAACCCTGTATGTGACGTTGAGTTTTTAAACGAGTGTTCCCAAACCGATCTCTGAGAAGTGCCAAAGCTACTTCATAATTTTCATTTGTCAACGTAAGCTCTTGGATGAGTTTAAGTGCGTTGCCTTGCAAGGACAAACGCAAATAATGAAACTTCTGTATTGAAGGAAGAGAATCGTTTTCGTGAATCAATGAATTGAATAATTCAAAAAATGGTTCCCATGTAGCTTCATCTCCGGTAAATTTAGGTAATTCTATTTTCGGTAATATAACACGGGAAGGAAAAGAAGAAGATTCTGAAGGAATTTTCTCCTGCTTTTCCTGCAATGTTAAACTTCTTAAAAGCTGCTTCGCGTCTGCGAACCCCTTATAATATAGATTTTCAACCTCACAACGGTCACTTTGCTGATCGGGATCCTTGGTCTCAATATTACTTTGGATCTCATCATATTTTTCAAAGGCCTGTTCATAACCTTTCAGTCTTTGAGAAATTATGTCACTATTACGTTCTTTTTCCGGGAGCTCATCTAGAAAAGTGCGAAAACGCGTTAACTTGCCTTTGACAGAAGCTCTGGCATTAATGAGTTTCTCGTCAATCGGCATTATGAAAGTTTGTTGTGTACTCACGACTATACTGTGAGCTGGTACACCTTGCTTCGGAAGAAGTTGACAGTCTGCCAGAAAAGAGAGTGCGGCTTCCCCTGCGGTGAAATACGGGCCTGCTGTTTGTCTCCCTTCTCAGTGCCAACCATATACACTCGAGCTGAAACTTTCGAAGTAGATTAGAAAACACAATTTTTAAAATATTAACACACTCAATGTTCAGTATGGCATTTAAATTTTGAATTAGTTCCAACATTAAGAAATTTGAAGATTTGGTTAAACAGAATGTTTACAAGCATCCCGGTTATAGGCACCAAAATGGTTATGTGGAGAACAGCCCAGATTCATCAACATAAACGGGAGGACAGCATCAGGCTTAAGGCCTGGACAAAATAACTTCCTTGAGAGAAGATTAGACTGAAAGGATTGGGCTAAGGAAATGCGGCCTGGTTCTTTCAATACTAGACTGAACATTGAGAGTAAATACAATACTTTTATTTTTAGGGTGAAACTTGCAAACACATTAATAAAGCCTTAATTAAAAAAATTAGTTATGCTGGCCCGCCTGGGGCAGTTTCAAATGTTCATTAATTTTAATTAGGTTGGCCCAGCCATGGGCTATTACTCAAAAGTTCATTCTGCTTGATGCACACACAAATTTAATATTCTTGCACTTGCTAGCAAACACTTAAAACGAAGATGATTAAGATAATAATAAAAAAGGCACAAACTTATCTTTAGTGGCGATGACTAGAAGCATGCTGACGGAGACTGCCGTGGCCAACACTAGATTTTTTGGTAGTAGAATTTGAAATGTCCAGCATCAGGAAAATAACTTCGCCAGGGCGACCAGCGCTGTACATTGGCTAACATCGTTAGGTTTTGATGCTATTTCTTGAATGCCAAATAACATGGCATTTAGAACTGCGATTTGATGCAGCTTCTTGCGGTTTGGAGTAAAAACGTAGAATGCACTTTCTCAGTGCTGAAGCTCTCTGCTGTTGCGTTTCCTGGTAGTTTCACTCATAAATGCAGATTAGGCCTGAAGTTTAGAAGGCCCCGGAGAAGGGCGGAAGGCACGAATGCCTCTCGCTAGTTGAAGAAGACCGTAGAAGGTTTGAAGAAGGAATGCTGATGGAGAGCAAAACGCCGCCACTTAAATAATAACATCATGGAAACGTCTGGAAGCCAAGCTGGCGGGCGATGATTGGCCAGGGCAAGCTGTGACGTCAGTCATACAGGAAGGCAGCAAGCAAGTCGACACCCTTTTCAGTATGCGATCGTAAGCTGGAGGCGCATGACCTATTAACACGCTGAGGTAAGAGTCTTAGATATATATATAGAGAGAGATTAAACACTAGTAATAAACATTATAATGTTAACAGAAATGAATAAGTACATATGTTTTCGTTCGGTGGTCTCAAAAGCATTTAACTGACAAATGCGGCACAAAAGAAAAACGCACTATAAACATCACGAAAGTGATCAACTATGAAATACGTAAATTAACTCACTTATTTTATATCGGTTTGTATTTGTAGGCGGAAATAACACATCGTTCACCAGCTACCCGCTTCCGGAAAAGCTGTACAGCGTTGCCGAAATGGAGCCCATCACGCATCATGGCGTGCCTCGCTCGGAAGTGATGGGCTCCATCACAGCAACGCTGTACAGCTTTCACGGAGCGGGTAGCTGGTGAACGATGTGTTATTTCCGCCTACAAATACAAACCGATATAAAATAAGTGAGTTAATTTACGTATTTCACAGTCATACAGCATAACATTTTGATGTATAAGGATTACATCGCAACCAAGAACTACATTTTCCAACTACCCCGAGCCGAGAAAAAGTTACCTTACAAAAATGATAACTTTTTTTCTTGGATACGCAAAATTTTGAAATTATTAAACCAGTTATACAACATTCCAATGTATATTGTGTTAAAATTTGGATTCGATCTGATGACGGGTTTTTGAGATAATAATTCTTAAATGTGACGCATGGTTGAAACACGCTTAAAAACGTGCACTTTTTGTGTTCCAACTGCGACAAAAAATATTAAAATATAAATTAAGAATTCCAAACCTACATGAGCTAACGTAAAATAGAACGACGAAAATGATGATGTTATTGGATTTTATGTAGGTCTATTGGTTACTTCACAAACAACCTTCAAACTCAAGTACACATAATACTTGGGTCGCCAGTAGATGTCAGGCCCCTTAAAACAACAATTATCATCATCATCTTTCACTGTAGGCACTATACACTCAGGCAGATAGCATTCGCCTCATCCACACCCTACCATCAGATCATCACATTGTATACCACGATTCATCACTCCACATAATGACTTTTCACTGTTCTATGGCCCAGTTTCGACGCTCCTTACACCACACAAGGCAACATTTGGGATTGGTGCTCTGTGATCTGTGGTTTATGGGTGGTTGCTCAACCATTAAGTTTTTGCGCTTTGCACCGAACAATCATGATGCTAGGAGTAGTCCTAGAGGTGGTGCAGAATTTCTGTGCAATGATGGTGATGGGTGATTTTTGAGTATTCTCTTCAACACTCAGTGGTCTCTAGGCGTCAACATGAATATTTGCCCTGCACGTTCTTAGGCTGTGTGTGTCCTGTCATGTTTCCACTTCACTTTCTCATCAGACATTGTGGACCTAGGGATGTTTAAAACATTGGAAATCTCGTGCACAGACTTGTTACATCTGTGGCATCCAATGAACTCACCATGTTGGAAGTCGGCCAGTTCCACAGATCGTCCCATTCTGCCGTCTCATGCTGTATGCAGCTTACTGCGTTCACTGATCATACGTTCTATATGGCAGATAGCAGTACTGTGTCGCCCACTAGGGGAAACTCATATTTTTGAAGGGGGGCGGTGTTTGAGTACTTCTGATCACTTAATTTAGCTGTTATTACTAAATTCACAATGATCTCCTTTTGAACCCTGTAGATGAAACATTCTTGCCTACTATACCCAAGGTTGCGGGATCGAATCCCAGCACAGTCAGTTGGCCTTTGAAGGTGCTTAAATGTGAGAGAGCCATGTCAATAGATTTACTGGCATGTAAAAGATCCCCTTCAAGGCAAAATTCCGGCACCCCAGCATCTCTAAAAGCTGCAGTAGTTAAAAGGACATAACACTCATAACATTATTATAATAATTTATAGTGTGCATTGTAAATACAAAGGGGGCTGCGTAACCCTGTCGGTAGAGGCGCTGAGCTTCTAACTGAAAGGTAGTGGGTTCGATTCCCATCCAGGTAGTGGATTTTAGAAAGAAAACTACCACTTGCAGAAATGCAATGGGTTCACTCAGCCTACAATAGAAATGAGTACGGAGGTAATTCCTGGAGCAAAGGTGCTGGACATGGAGCTGACAACTCAATCCCATCTATTGCCGATGTCACAAAGGGTGGAAGCCTCAACCTTCTACTGCTCCAAGGGCCTCTATGGCCTGTACAGGGTTGCTTGCTTGCTTTTGCTCTGTCTCTTTTTTTTTTTTTTTAACACAAAGGAATCATGAGAGCAGATGTCCTTCATTCATGATGCTGTTCTCCTTTTCTTTTGTCTAATTTATAGAGATTGTATTACAGTAAAATCTGCCTAAACCAGACTCCCTATATATTGGAAACTCGGACAAACGGAAAGAAAAATTTTCAATGGCTGTATTTCCTTATTGAATATGATACTCTTACCAGAAAACTGCCCAACACGGAAACAATATTTGGGAAACCTTTGGGTAAATAACCTGGCTAAGATGGATCATCTTATCCTTGATACATAGCTTCGTACTGAATTTTGAGTGCAACTGTACGTGCACCAATGTTCTAGGAACCATTACCTCTAATTTTTCCTCAAGTATGCAGTAGGTAAGCTACATTTCACAACATCTGTAAGTGGAAGCAATGTACCATTACTTCTTACAACCCTCTTGTAATACACTGCCAGAAGCAGGGATTATTGATTCCCTTCACAGTTATTCTATGAATCCACTGGATTTTTCTTTTGACAAAGGATGTGCAAACTTTGATGTCTTGCTATAGATTCCAATGTTAGTAGTCACTTAACTCTTCATGTAACTTTGTTTTAGTGTAATTTATTCCACCATTAGCAGTTTACAGGGCAAGACTGTGCTCCAATTTTCTATCATAGAATTTTGGGACTAGACGTTGTCCTCGTTAACTGCCTTCCTTTACTCTAATGGTTGAATGATGGTGCTCTCCCTCCATATTGTCACTTGTGTCTAAACAGAGATGCTGATGTTATCAACAAAGTGACATCACCATTCTATTCTTTAATTTCATTTAGTGAAGGAAGAGTTTGGTTTTACACTTATAAAGCAACAAACTCGGTTTCCGTAATTCTCAATGAAGTGCTCATAAAGTTTCCATACCAAAAACAAAATATCTCGAGCAAGTCCCTCAGTTCTCATCTCAAAGTTTGGAAAAGAGATACCGGTATTCTCCACTGATGGACATATTTTGTTTTATAAGTTTTGCTATATTGTATGTAAGTGTTGACATATAATTTATAAGTATAAGTATTCTTCCACGAATTTTAGGCTAAAATTATGCATCGATTATGCGAGGAAATACGTCAGTGACTGGTAATGCAAGCTAGTCACACATAATAGTCTGTCTGTCTGTTAGGTAGTCAGCCCGAAGGCTGGTTGGATCCTCAAAAAGTACCGCCGTTAGGTTAGGTGGGTAGATACCCACTAAAACCCAAGGCAGCGCTATATTGAGGCATATTAGGCAAGATGAGGAGTGAGGTAGTTTGTCATTGCTTTCCTCACTGAGTCAGAACAGCAGTACTAACCCTATGAGTAGAACCTTTCACAGCATCCAGAGGCACTGACTGTGCCCTGAATGTCATTACTAAGCACCACCCATACCTCAGTAGCTTCCATATAATCACAGCCATGAGTGAGACTGAGACATCGGTGAAAAGCCACATTTTACTCTAGCCCATGTCAACAGACAAATGCAAATGTACTGCAATCATCAAGAGATGGCAAATAGGCCTTTAGCTGTACAAACAAGTTAATATCTGAAAATAATCCAAAAGTTGGACTGGTCTTCTGAGTTCCAAGTGATTTGAGATATTTCCATCCTTGTGAATTTTACGGTCATCATGTTTCATATTAGAAAACAACATGTTAATAGAATTCGAAGAAGAGTCCATTTCAGGTTCCGTGTTGACGTCTAGTAATTAAGTATAACAAATTTAAAGTTTCCGCCTAATCAACACTCATTTAATATTTAGTTAGCTTATGGGTACATGTTTCGGAATTAGTACAATTCCTTCTTCAGCCCTTCATGTTATTAGAAGCTTTAAAACACTAGACACTATGATATAGGATGGTCAGAGCACTAGTCTACAAAGCTGGAGATCCCACTGGGGTTGGGCATATTAATTCTTTTAACGCCCATCTACACGGCTTGCACTATTTGTGCATTACATGACCTAATAGCTGAAAGCTTTCATTTGTATCATTGTGGTCGTGAAAATCAAATTCTTGAAATCCGTGATGAATTCTTTCTTTTAATATGACGGCTGTTGATTTAAGTTTTGTATGCCTCCATATTTTTCACATATAGTATATAGGGGTCACTTGATATGTGTCTAAACTGAGGTTAACACTAGACAATGGCATGGGCAATGGTTGAGTTGCTTGGCAAGTGTTTCTGGCATTCAGGATACCTGTGATTATGGAAGTGGATTAACTGTGCATGATAGTGTGAGAAAAATCTTTCTACATTTCTGCCAACAGAAATTGTGCCTTCTTCACAACTTATTTGTTCTTCATTTTTGCAGCACTCAATATAATCACACCATTTCTTATGGCTTGATACTTCTTTTTCATTATAATGAAGAAACAAATATCTTCTAGTTGGAGAGTCAGTCAAAATATTAGTTGCCATCATTCTGTATATCTAGCTCCAACAAGAAGTTCATTGTTTTTTCTACACCTTTCCAAGATGATGATGGTGATTCTGGTTTTAAGGGCCTGATCATCAAGGTCATCTGCTCCTACTTTCTCTGGTGGTTCTTGTGTTTAAGGGGATGGACAACAAGGCTATCTGCTCCTACTTTCTCTGGTGGTTCTTGTTTTTAAGGGGATGGACAACAAGGTAATCTGCTGCTACATTCTCTGGTGATTCTTGTTTTAAGGAGCCAAACATCAAGGTCATCTGCTCCTACTTTCTTCGAAGAGATCTTCAAGACTTAACCACTTAATGTAGGACTATTCATTTAATGGTTGCACTATGGCTAAAAATTTGGGCAAATGGGGAATTTTAAAAGAAGTATGCGGATGACTATTTTTAATCTCAAAATGCTTGCGCATGTTAAGCCTAACAATAAGACACTTGGTAAGCATCCAGGACACAGCTGATGAAAACTGATGCACATTAACTGAAGATGCCTGAAGCTTAATGCAAAAATAATGGCCAAACTGATACATAACACCAGAAAATAACTTTAAAAACTGTGGGGTTCATCAACAAATTATCCTTAGATCTTTGGCTTATTCATAGAATTTGTTTGGTGAATCACATGATTTGCTGCTCGAAATAATCATCGGTTTATCTGGCACTGTATCACACACACACATGCTTTATTTATTTATTTATTTATTATGGTGTTTGAAGCCATTTTCAGTTTTGCCTTAGTAATCAAAATTTGATGTTGAGTCGGTCAATTCGATTGTACCCAATTGTGATGGATTATTCCCTAATCCTGAAAGAAATTTGCATGAGATTAATAAATATACTTGGATGACCAGTTTCGATCGTCAAGCGATCATCATCAGATCCATTACACTTGGGGTATTAAATCTGTGTCTAAAAGTATGGCTGAAGTATTTATAATATATACACTTATTTAGTTTTAGTCTATGTGATGTTTTGTTATGATACTGAAAGTAGTAATTGACCAACAAATTTGCTTGCTTAGTGTGAATGTGTGATTGTTATTAAATGGTCAGTTCAGATTGTATTGTACAGGCTACTTATCTGTTTGAGTTGTACGTGGTCCGGATGAGAGCAGTTAACTTCGTCACTGTCGGCTCTCAACTGGGGGGAGTTTCCTGTGCTTCCCCCCCCCCCCCCCCCCTCTGGCATTCCCAAGTGTCTGTGTTCATCGAACAAATGTAACTGTGTGTTTCCAAGTCTGGTCTTCCTAATGTGGTGTATGTTACTGTTTACTGGACATCTTCAACTATTAAAGACCAGTTTTCATTCTCGCCGCACATAAGCTAAAGAGCCATATCCAAGCACAAACGGTCAAATGAGAATGTCCTGGAACCTTTAATACTGCCGTTAATGCCGGCCTTGGTCTATTGAAGAAAAGATACATCGTACATTCTGATCCAATAACATGTTTCCCTTATTAATCCCTTATCTAGCTTGCTTCCACGTTATGTTGTGTCTTGTTTCCGACTGGGGGGTGTTTTCTAGTTGTGTAAAGAGGGGTGAATTCTCCATGAATGAGTGTTCATTTAAATTTTTGGGGTTGTTCACTTTAGCTAAGTGTATCTCGATTGCTTCCTTTATGTCAAGAGCTCTACCTTTCAGTTCATGATTAATTATTTTTAAGTCGGTTTCAATATTAGTGAAACTGTGTCCTGCATCGAACATGGGTTCGCATACGGCCGTGTGCGTCGTGTATTTTACTGCATTTCTGTGTTCATTGTATCGTGTATCCATTCTTCTCCCACTCTGCCCGATGTCATTTGCTTGACAGTCTATGTCTTGGCACGTTATGGAATATTCCCCTGACTTTGAACACGGGTCTTGTTTATTTAAATTACTGTTGTGCAGATGCTTTCAGGTTGTGTTTTTTGTTGTAACTGCTATTTTAATGCCTTGTTTTTCAAACAGATTTGTGATTTTGTATGTATTCGCGTTCACGTAATTGAAACTTGCAAATTTTTTCTCATTGTTGTCCGGACCCCCCCCCCCCATTTGAGAGCAGACAGTGACGAAGTTAACTGCTCTCATCCAGATAAGTAGCCTGCACAGTACAATCTGAACTGACCATTTAACAACAATCGCACATTCATACTAAACAAGCAAATTTGTAGGTCAATCACCACTTTCAGTATCTTAACAAAACATCACATAGATTATAACTAACAAATATTGACTAGTTGCATTATTTCAACTACTACAGTAACTGAATAAGTGTGCATATTGTAAATACTTTCACCCATGCTTTTAGACATATATTTAATAGCCTAAGTGTAAAATATCTGATCTGGTCATCCAAGTGTATTTATTAATCTCATGTACATTTTTTTCAGGATTAGGGAATAACCCATCACAATTGGGTACAATCGTGTTGACGACTGAAGAACATCAAATTTCGATTTATTTCTTCTTCTTCTCTCGAATTGGCCTACTTAGGGCCACGTTTATTCAACTAGAGAGTTTTGATCTTGGCCCAGTATTGACGTATTTTAAGCCGGTGTAACTTCTTTCTTTCAGTAGTCCAGGGAGTACCTTTCTTCCGAGGTTTCTCCTGAAAACCATGGACTTCCCTCAGAGCACGCCTTTGTCATGCAGATCTGATATTTCCAGTTGATTAATATCCTTCTCAGTTTCCGTCAACCACGTGGTACAAACCTTCTTATTGTGCCAAAAACTGAGCAAACGATTGGTCAATCTTGTGGAAGGTAATCTCACGATATGGCCATAAAAGGCTATTCTCTTTTTTCTCGCACAATCAGATAGTTTCTCTATATGTTCGAAGAGTTAAGAGTTATGTCACCTACGAAATTCTTCATCTACCTTTACAGGACCGAGGTTCTCCCTCCTCCTCTCTCTAATTTCCACCTTCTCCATCAGACCCCTTCGGTTTAAGGGAATACACTCCATGGCATATAAGGCTTCTGGCCTTATGACTGACTTATAATGTTATTTCGATTTATTTACTTATTTATTTATTTATTTATGCGTTCATTCATTCAAAACGACATATATCAAAAATCGACATGTTTTACTTAAGTGTATGGTTCAGTGTGCTTTCGCATGCACTTTAAACTGAAAGAACACCAAACATATTTGTTCCTTGCCTAAATATAACAACTGCATATTGAAAAGCAATTTCTCACCCGAATGAGACCAATATCACATCTTTAAGATCATTTTCTGCGACATGGTAATTTCTGAGATTAGGTTGACTGAGTGAGGAGCTCAATGCTGCCCTGAGACCAGGGCGCTGGCCATACAAAGTCTACCAAACCTATTTAGTTTGTACTAGCATATCTGTGTTTTGACTGTTAGATATTTTTTTAGAGGAAGAAAAAGTACACACTTGGTTCCAAACATCTATTGTATATCTGCCATGATAGTTAATATAAATGGTAAATTTAAATCACTGCCTGAATGATATTTGATATGGTCACCCATCTCACGGTGATCACGCCCAATGTTGCTTAACTCTGTGTGAGAATATTTAGTTCAAAGTTTTAGCAGCAAAATCATAATTTAAGTGAAACATGAAATGGAGAGACCTGTAATGGGTTATTTGTTATAGTAGGAGTTGAAATTATAGTATTAGGAGAAATGTTTGGTGATGGTCGGCAATTTAAATTGCAATATGAAAAGCTTCATGTTAGTGTACAGTATAATGTGTGTATGAAATTAGTAAAGGTTTTGAGTAATTGGGTGTATGGAGCATGAGAGTATTGTAGTGGCGATCCAGAAATGCTGGGATTTGAGTGTGTAGCTGTGAGAATATTTGAATGAGTATTTTGCAATGCGGGCTGTATATTTGGACCCTGTGAAGCAGCTCTGGTGACAAGCCTGACCTGTCATACGGAAGCCCTGTTTTATTGTATCCCCCCTTCCCATACGAACCCAAGGATGTGCGCGCACTCCACATTGAAGCCAATGCTGCTCAGCTCTGTGACTGTCACACGAGAGCGGGCCGTTGCGTCTGTGAGGTTTACTCCACTCTTTTACCTTTTTAAACATTTTTATACATATTTTAAGAATAAATAACTGTTCTCAGATCATTTTCATGCCACTGGGTGTGACATGTCACTGTGTCACTACCCTCAAGCCGCTACTGATTATAGTATGATCTTGATGAAGGATAGTCGTTAGAATATGTTCTTTGTTCGTTGCACAAAATATTGTAGGTCAGAAATATAACATATTTTAGAACGTAGATTCCTTTCAGGTGCAAAATGTTCAAGTACCGTGTAATTTGCTATGGGTGGCTTAATTTCCAGGTGTTGAAGCTCAGACACTGACTGTGTGGAGGCAAGCTGATCAGTATAGTCTGCCACGCATAATATATGTGAATAAGATGGACAGGCCTGATGCTGATCCTGAGTATTGTGTCCAATCAATCAAAACAAAACTTGAAACCCAGCCATTAATAATTCAGTTGCCTCTAATCAAAAATAAAAGAATGTGTGGTCTGGTTGATCTACTAACTATGGAAGTTCTACAGTGGGATGAAGAGACACGTGGAAAACAGTTTTCTGTTTCATCTCTGGAAGAAGTTTCTGATCCTTTACTTCGGGACAAATCAGTCTCGGCAAGGTACGAGCTCATCCAGCAGCTTGCTGATGCAGATGATATTCTTGCCAACTTAGTAATAAATGAAGAAAATTATGATGTACCAGCTGACCTCCTATACCAGTCTCTGAGAAGGGCTACTATGGAAAAAGTTTGTATATACATTTATTCTTAGATTAAGGATTAACATTTCCAATGTATATGCAAATTGTGCTGGATGATGTTACCTATTTGTTGTTTGCTCAGAAAGGGATACCTCTTCTTTGGGGAAGTTCATACAAGAATATGGGTGTTCAACCCTTGTTGGATGCCATCGTGAGATACTTGCCTGCTCCTGATTTAAGAATGAAACAACTGGCTCATTGTTTTGGAAATGCATTATGTGCCAGAGCATATAAAATTTGCCATGATCACCAAAGGAAGCCTGTGACGTATTTCCGTGTATATACTGGAAGTCTGTTGGCGGTAAGTTCTGATTGTTGTACCCATCCCGACCTGAACTAACAAGGGAACTGTCCATACGGTCATATTGAAACCGACAATGATATTTCGTAGAGATGATGAGGAAACCATAAATTGGCGATGTACAAAAAAATTAGCTGCCATTTCGAACTGGAAGGTATCGAAATCTTGATACAAAATCCGTGTGACAACGCAACTACTGGACAACCCTTGCATCTTGCTAGCTCGTGCGGCGCACAGCGGAGTTGAGTTGCAGTTGTGCTGGAGAGAGAGAGAGAACGAACTGGCAGGCTATCACGCACCAAGGACACTTCATTGTTAGGGAACGAATGTGAAACATAAATGAGGTTCGTTAATCGCATGATAAGAACAGAAATATTTCTGGCACCATGCACTTTGAGGCCACATTGTTCTTCACAGTTTTCCTTACTTATTTGAAGGCAATATTTCGCAGGCACTTCGAACTTGGGAGGTCTCTCCGTTGTGTAATTGGTTGCGAACCACGAATATTTAACCATGTCCTTGAACCGTGGAGAAGAAAATTGAAAATTAATGAAGGATTACATTTTCAGTACGCTGATTCTCTGATATACATCAAACTGAACGTCTTCACAAGCCGACACAATGTCTGTTAAACGATGATACAAAGCTTTCCATTGCCGGAAGAAAAACTTATCCAAGGGCTGTATTTTCCCTCTAGTGCTGGGAGGAATGTGGAGAATTTCTATACTGTGCCTGGAGGAATGTCTTCAAGACAGCTTTTATCACAATAAGTAGTCCAGTAATCTAACAGTAGCAAACATTTCTCTTCCGCAAATGGGAAAAAGGATTCCTTAAACCAATATTTTTAAATTCCTTTTTCCCCATTTTTCCTGATTCTGTGGCTGTTACTACTATATTTCTGGCATGAAACATTTCTTTGGAAACTCTTGGACCGAAAGTTCCAGTTGCCTCCTGTTGTACAGTGAATAATTTCTGGAAAAGTTTTCCGGCCATACTAATTGCAGGCATAATTTTGTACGAATGGGTGAGTGCATGAACTGATTGCGCAACTGTTTCTGTATGTTTCACACCAACAAACGATAGAGTCCTTTTCGCTTTCATTTCACGCACGAAACCACTCTGATCTGTATTGTATATTGAAGAAGGGGTGTAGTCTAAAAATCGCTCTGTAGCTGCTTCTACAAATTTCTTTGCGACTTGATCTTTTTCATCTTCTTCTTGCAGATACGCACGGGATACAAATTTCGTGCTTTTTCTACTTTTTATTCTGTACTTTTTCTTAAAAGGACTCAACCAACTAGTACATACGCTGAAATTAGTTCGCCCCATTGAAATCTCTCGTGTAATTGCCAAGGCCCACAGTCGCAGTTCTTCATCGCATACATTCCGCTTCAGCTTTCTTGCTTCTGCAAAGCAAGAAATTAATTTTGTATGCATCAATATCCTGTGTTCAATGGGACTTACTGATTCAGATTCTAATTGGTTCTTCCACTTGTACAGTTGTTGTAGTGACGTCACCTTACGACACGTCTTGTGAACAGTGGTGAATGAAAGCCGCTTCTTACCCCTTCCCCTTATTTAACCACAAATTTACAGTTTTCCTATTGTACGCCAGATCTACAGTTTGTTTCACTTTCTTCTGTGAACTGGAAGCATAGTTTGCAGTGTCTCTTCACTGGATTGACGGGAATCAGACTCGGGGCTCAAACTCGGATCCGTAACGTCTCTTGTACCTGGCAATGGTGGTCTGCCTTGTTTTTCAGGTAATGCAGATGAGGTGTCACTGTTTCCATTATCAGTGATAGCACTGCCACTATTTCTCTCCAGACACGACTCGGAGATGATGCTTACGCCCATGGGATGATTTTCAATTAGTTCGATCATATGTCGACCCATCTCCCTTTCTTCCTAAATTATTTCACAGGAAGAAGAGAAACCTTTTTCACGGAAATAACGTAATGCATACTCTAGAACATCAGCCGGATTCATGACTGCTCTCTCAAAGGAACATGTGTTAACTGCCTAGCACAGAGCGCTAAAGGTTACGTGCATGCTTCAGCTGGTCACCAGGGCTGTCCACGTCGAGCCATATGCTAACACGTGCAATCCTATTATAAATCTCCGTGCCGATTTCAGGACCTTCCAGTTCGAAATGGCAGCTAATTTTTTGTACATCGCTAATTTATGGTTTCCTCATCATCTCTACGAAATATCATTGTTGGTTTCGATATGACCGTATGAACAGTTCCCTTGTTAGAACAGACAACTGTTTTCATGGTGTGCTGTTAATCTACTGTATATGCTGTATATCTGGAGAGGTTTGAAAGTGTTTTTATTTTCATCCAATAAGTGTTTATATCAAATGTAAAAATATGTATTTTGTTTTCTTGTTATTTATCAAAACTAGTTGAATATGAGTGTTACTTAAGATGTAAATAAACACATCAAGTAATGCAACATAGGCTATGCAGGGTTATTCACCTATGAAGTTACACCCAAATAACACTTAATCTGTTTTATTTTCAGATTCATAAATGGTATTAAGAGGCTAGTAAAACAATAAACTTCATATTTACCTGGGATTATTAGCAACATAGATACAGATACCAACTTTGCTTTCTTAAATGAAACGTTACTATTTTCTGCCACAGAATAGCTCAAATTATTTTGAATCCTGACACATAATTTATTCAAAATTCAGGAAATGACTTTTTGAAATACCAATAATATTTCAAATAGTGATTTTAGAGTTTAACCCTAGAGTACAAAACATCATAATTTTTACAACGCATACTTGGCAACACTGCTCTATCTGCTAGGCTGTTCGCACCAGATTGCTGTCCTATTCAGTACCTTCCTACAATACCACGAGCTTTGTCAGTTTGCGTGCATTGTTAGAGTGAGTGTGTTGATCCCCTAGTAATGACGGTTGCGGATGATTTGTGACTACGTATGCTTTACTTGGAAAAATTAAATTAAATTAAATAACACCACTATAAGGAATATAATAAATATTTAAAACCACAGAACTTGTGATACACGTATTGGTAAGCAACTGCACGTTGTTCATGTTATTGCAGGAGAGTATTATACGAGGTGATAACCCCAATTTCGAAAAAGAAAGTTATGTCATTGATTTCTGAAGAAGAGGGTTGATCATGCAATGACTCCAGTTCTGAAGAAGAGGTCAGTAATGTACAGACTGATGATATAACTCTGATAGATGTAGCCTACCTGCACCGAATACTGACAAGAAAAGAATTTATCATATATCTAAGTGAAGAACTCGCGAAGCCCTAGATGGCGAAGAGACTGGAAACATCGAGGTTACAAACACTTCTACGAGTAATGATACAAGGTGTTCTCAGTGATAGTTTGTCTACCCAACACAAAGAATAAGTTATTATCGGCAAGAGAACTGTTTGCCACATTATGCCCTACTCGGAAACTAATGACGACGCTGTACTGCAACAAATGCCGCCAGGCGTATTGTAAAGAACATCAAGCAAATCTATGCACCAACTGCTGCAAATGAGACTTCAAGGATTAGAAAAAGTAAGAGCTATCTGTCTTAAAAAGAACATGCATGTTAATGCTTGCTTATTATCAGCCTGGGGGGTCTTAGTACATGTGCAATGAAGTTAGAACGCACCGTACTATAGGGCACGTGAAAGCTCCTCCTGTGACCTTGGAGTGTACCGATGAACACGTGACGTACAGCGGATAAATGGACTGATCGAATGGTTCGTCGTCTGTTGTGGACGGGCTGGCAGTTCATAGGGCGTGCACCATCTCAACTATGTGCGATACTAATCTGATAACACTGTTTACGTACTAAGACCCCGCAGCCTGCTTATTATATTACATTTTGTGTGCAATTACATTTTATTCGTAATAGAAGTATATAGTCGTAAGTATTATGATGGTTTGTGTCTACGATTATAGAGACATGCTTTGTATTCTAGGGTTAAGCGCATGCCCCATCAGACAGCTCAAGGCGACATGCTTGTTTTGATTCTGGTTACACATGCACGTATGTTAGAAATATATCTTGTATATACAATAATGATGGATCCTTTGGTTTTGTAATGTTTGATGTTACTTCTTAGGGGCATGGGACATATTCATCATAAACCCTATGAATTTGGGAATGTATTAGGCTACCGCTAATTTGTCTGATAACCTGCCAAATGAAACATTTATAACACAACAAAAAACCAAGTTTTGTTCCTTAATTGCTGTTTTATTTAGTATTTGTCTGATAACCTATGTTATTGTTGTGTCTGTAGCCCTTTGTGTATTTGTAATTGTGGTTAGGATTGGGAATGAGGCAGCCATAGCTTTAAGTTAGGAACCATCTCAGCACTTGACTTGAATAGAAGTGGGGAAACCATACAAAACCACTTCTAGTTTGGCTGTGGTAGGAATTGCACCAACTCTTCACCTGAGCATGAGGTTGACTTTATGCCGTGTCAGCCCTCAGACCAGAATTTTGTCCTTTGTAACCATTACTAATTTTCTCCCATTCCCTTTGTTTGTTTACCTGTTACACAATCACTTTGAATTCTAGGAGCATAACCAATTACTTTAATGCATTTGAGTGCTTTAAGTTTGCAGATCTAAGGTTTGAATCCCAGCACTGAGAGTGGCCATTCATGAGCATATTCCCTCCCCACAAAGTTGAGGATAATATCTTCAAGGCTGAAAATTTAGTTGTAAAATGGAATTTTGAAGAGGAAATGACGGAAGTGTTGTTGACGTAATTTTTGAAAGAAGCATTCCTTCCCTATTCAATTGCATGAAACTTTCTTCTTTTGGGGGGCATATGACCTCGCAGTTACGCCCCTTAAAACAACAACATCGCAACTTACTTCTTCTGGACTCGTGTGGTGTCCATAGTGACACAGAAAATGTAATAGAAATTCTTGAGGATAAACATCATGACCCCAAGAAGGTAACAGTTAATTAAGATAATATCTGTCAACCTATACACAAGACATTTTTCAGTACGTACAAGTACATGATACGTAAGCTATCACTTAACGTTGATTTTGACAGGACCTTACAGTAGAGCGACAAGAGTCCTTGGAATTCCAGCAGTTCCTCTCGCTTTATTTCAGTGCACTCAGCCAAATGGTTCGGACTATATGGGGAAAAAACAACAAACAAACCATTTCCAAAACAATGGACTATCGCTTTAAGAAATTGAAAGTACTGTGTGAAAAAGTGGCAGTTACTAGGTGTAGTTGATGTACAGTGAAATTATGTGTTACACATTTTTTGTGAGATACCATTACTGCAGGTTACATGTTCAGAAGGAGCAGATAACCTTGCTATTCCGCCCCTTAAAAACAATAACTAACTACATGTCCAGGAGTAACAGCATTTGGAGATGTGTAGTAATCGGTACTCTATATTGGAGATCACCCTTTGATATAGTGGTTAGCATTCTTGGCTGTCCCCTCGGAGGTCCAGGTTTGATTCCCGGCTCGGTCAAGAGATTTAATTCTGGTTTGAGGGCTGGAACGGGCTACACTCAGCCTTGTGAGGAAAAACTGAGGAGAGGTGTGTTCAATTCCCACCTTAGCCATCCTGGAAGTGGTATTCTACAGTTTCCCCACTTCCACTCCAGGCAAATGCCGGGATGGTTCTTAACTTAAGGCCACAGCCACCCCCTTTCCAATCCCCACCTGAATTATACAGCCATCACAATAACATGGGTTATTGGCCAAACAATTTTTTGTTTTTTACACACACATACTGTAACGACATTGCCCAAGCCCTCAAAGGAAATAACAGCAACTCTGTGTAGGAATTAGATTGTGGATGTTAAAACCGATCCAGGGACTTAATAATTTTAATAATGCTGCCAATGGCCATGTACTTTTCTTTTCAGGATGGGTCTGGGAAAGGATATTGGAATGAAATCAGCCGTGGTCCTATTGAAAGGAATTGAAAGGGATTCGAACCCACGCTCTCCCGATGCCAACGAGGTAGCGCGTTAGCACTCTCAGCCACCGAGGCCGGTATCAAGAAACTGCTTCAATCAGAAAAGGTGTTTGTCAGGGTTGTGCATTGTCACCTCTTTTGTTCAACATCTTTCCAGAAATGCTGGCAGAATGTGGGGGGATCAATATAAATGGAAAAGTTATTAATATGATTAGATATGCGGATGACACTGTTGTCATAGCAGATGAGTTACCTGCCCTTCAATACATGATAAATTGCTTAGTACAGCACAGTGAAGAGTTTGGCTTGTGAGTGAACCCTTTAAAAACAAAAATAATGGTGTTCTCTAGAAAGACAATAAGAGCCAATCTCGTAATGAAGAACAAGATGTTTGTTTGAACGTTGAGAGTTGTACCCTGCCATGTCTGGCCTTGTTTACTAAATTTCGTTATAATTCCATTCATGCATTTTGTAACATTAGAATAGTACGTCAAACCTGCATTCTGAATGCATGGAATTTTTGATCTTATGCCTTCTGCAGATAAAGCCTCTTATCTGTGACTACATACTTGCTGCATTTCATCAATGTGACTGTAATAAATAGTGGATTATCAATCATCATCATTATCATCATTTCCCCTTATCCAGCTCCTGCTGGGTCGGGGTATTTATGGCTCTTCTCCACTTTCCTCTTTCCTTCCACAATTCTTCTTCCACGATCTTGTCCCAGTCCAGATTTCTTTTTCTTACGCTGTTCTTCACTGAATCGATCCACCTTGTTCTACGTCTTCCTCTTGCTTTCTTACCCTTGCACGTGGCCTCCAGCATCTGTCTTGGTATTCTATTTTCCTCCATCCTCTTTACATGTCCAAACCTCCTTAGTTTATTCTTCTCAATTCTCTCATTTAGTTTTCCCATCCCAACTTCCTTCCTAACATCTTCATTCCTCACTTTGTCTTTCCTATCATACTTCTTAGGAATTTCATTTCACTGGCTTGGATTCTACTCTCTTGCCTGCTTGTCAGGGTCCAAGTCTCAGCTGCGTAAGTCAATATGGGTACATAGTACACTTTATACATTACCTTCTTGCTTTTCCTTGGTACTTCCTTATCCCAAACAAGTTTTCTTACACTTTGATAGAATGCATTGCTCTCCTGTACCCTCCTGCCAATCTCCATGTCCAACCTACCAGTTTGCATCAATTCACTTCCTAGGTATTTGAACGTGTCCACAATTTCCAAACTCTGACTTCCAATTTTCACAGTGCCCTTTCCTTGTCCTTCCCCTCTTGTCATCACCATGTTCTTGCTTTTCTCTATACTGATTTTCAGGCCGTACTTCTGAATATTTTCGTTCAGTGCATCTAGTTGTTTTTGCACTTCTTCGGTGTTCCTTCCCTAGACCACAATATCGTCTGCAAATAATAGTAACTTCATTTCTTTATGTCCATATGCTTCCTTTGTTTCCTTTACAATTTCATCCATTACCATTATGAACAAAAGAGGTGACAGCACACTCCCCTGTCTTAGTCCAGTCTTGTTCCTAAACCAATCTGTCTTTCCAACTGGGGTCAGTACCCTGCTAACACAGTTGTTGTACATTGCTTGCACCATTTCCAACATTTCTTTTCCCAGTCTCTTCTTAACCATGGTTTCCCATACCTTCTCTCTGGGGACACTATCATATGCCTTTTCTAGATTTATGAAAGTCATGACCAAATCCTTTACATATTCCCAGTTCATTTCCATCACCTGCCTCAAGCTAAAGATTGGGTCCACTGTGGATCTTCCACTCCTGAAGTCATACTGTTCCTCTTGCAACTCTCCTTCCACCTTTCTTCTCATTCTTCTTTCCTTTCCAGTATTTTTACTATCTGTGATATGAGGGTGATCTGTCTATGGTTATCACACACTTTCTTGTCCTCTTTCTTAAACACTGGTATTATTAGCCCTTTCTCCCAGTCTTCTGGTACACATTTCCGTTTCCACACACACTTTAGCAGTCGATACAACCATTGCATACCAACAGGTCCAGCAGCCTTTATCATTTCTACACTGATTTCATCCACCCCTGTTGCTTTTCCCATCTTCATTTTCTGTACTGCTAATTCCACCTCCAGCATTGTTATATCATCTTCTGTTATAGAGTCATCAGGCTGTGTCACTTCCATCTCACCTGTACAATTGTTCACATTCAATAGCTTATCGAAATACTCCTTCCATCATCCCTTTATCTCTTCTGGATGTGTTAACAACTCTCCATCTTCCTTTTTTCACTAGCTTTGTAGTAACTCTTTCTTTCCTCTTACTTCTTAGAAGTCCATACAGCATCCTCTTACTGCCACTTACATCTGTCTCCATTCTTTGTGTAAATTCTTCCCAACTTTTCTTCTTTTCTTCTCCTACCACTTTCTTACACCTCCGTTTGCTGTCGTGATATTACTTTTGCTTTTTTCTGTTTGATCTCGGTTCCATTCTTTCCATGCAGACTTCTTTTCTTTCACTGCTTTCCTCACTTCCTCATTCCACCACGGTGTCTCCTTCTCTTTCACTCTTGTTGACGTCCTACCACAAGCACTCTCTGCTGCACCAGCGAATGCTTTTTTAAAGTGGGACCATTCCTCTTCTACGTTTTCCACTTCTGTAACTGGGATTTGTTGCTTCAATCTCTCCTGAAAATCTTCCTGTACAGGTTTGTCTTTCAATTTCCATGCTTTTATTTTACTTTCTCTGATCTTCTTTAGGTTTTCGAATTTTTCCCATCTAAATTTTGCCACCACAGCTCTATGGTCCCCATCAAATGCTTCTCCTGGTAAAGCTGTCACATATATCAGCTTTCTGCGATTTGTCCTTTCCACCAGAAAGTAGTCAATTACTGATTTTGATCTTCTATCTCCCCAACCATATCTCGTAATTTTCCTACTGTTTTTCTTCCGAAACCATGAATTACCCACTATCAGTCCAATCCTTTCACAAAAGTTTACAAGTTCCTCTCCTTCCCAGTTCTTTTTCCCATATCCATATGGTCCAATGACTTTTCCTTTCCTTGTCTCTCGTTTCCGACTTGTGCATTCATATCTCCCATGATCACCACTTCTACATCTGAAATTACTCTTTCTACATCCTCCAGGAATTCTTCAATATCTTCTTCTCTGTTTCCAGTCTGTGGTGCATACACTTGTATGAAGTCCATCATGTCATTCTTCATCTTCATTCTAATTTTCATAATTCTGTCACTCACACACTCTACCACTTCAACATACTCCTCCAGTTGTTTCGAGGTTATCAGTCCCACGCCATTTTTTGCCTCTTGGCCACCACTCCAGTATAATGTATATCCTTTCCTCAATTTCTTCCATCCTTTACCTTTCCATTTCATTTCACTCAGCCCCATCATTCCAACCTTCTCCCTCTCCATGAAGTTTACCACCTCCACCTTGCCTGTCAGGGTCATGACATTCATGATTCCCACTTTCATTTCGGTTACTGGTCGCCCATTTCTCACAGTTCCCCCAGTACCAAAGGAACTGCGCGTCGCCTGCAGGGTACGCCCTAACCTTTTCCGAATCATTGGGAGTGCCATTTCCAGTTTAGGCTATTATTACGATGGGGTCACCACTCCCAAAGGCATTTTATGAAGCTACTGCCAGCTATTATTCAGGCCGCCCCTAACATGGAAAACAGACATCCTGGCAGCCGCCCCTTACATGGGAAACAGACGCTGCCGATTGATGCTGTACTCATACTATTCCCTGAATACTGGGTTGCCTCTTCCGCAATCTCCACCGTTCCGAAGTCCATCTTCTCCGCTGCAGATTCCGTTGAGGTCTTCGCACGTAACCCTGTGCATGGGGCCTATGTTATACCCCATAGGACTGGGTCCTCACCAGAACTTAGCCGGTACTGTAGTTCCATGGTATATTACAGTACCGTTGCCCACCCCCGCGACGTGGATGCGCCTGGCAAGAATTATCCATGTAGCCAATTATGATTGACTCATGGACCGGGTTAAGGAGCTGTCTAAATCCAGCCTCCAAAGCAGTGGATTATCAATATTAATGTTTTATATTTTCAAGACAACTATTGCACCCTATATTAAGTGTGATATTCTTACGAGTATTGCAAACAAGGTATTTTATATGGTAGTCCTCTCTCACCAAATTTCCCGTTAATTGTGCTATTATATCATTAGGAATATGCCCAGCTGCCATCGTGTATAGTCTCTCTCTGCAGCAAGTATGTAGTCTCAGATTGGAGGCTTTCTCTGCATATGGCATAAGACCATCAATTCCATGTAAAGGTTTATTAATTAAATGTTTATTGAAGGTTTCTTAATTAATTGTTTAATTAATTAATAAACCTTTAATATTTTGTGAGGTAGCGATAATTGTAAGTCAATACGGATCCAAAACACACAATACGGTTAATTTCACACGTACACATGTGAGCACACACACCCTAATAATATTGTTGAAGTAGAGTGTCTTCCTTCAAATACTTGGCCACCATCCAGTGTGATTCCAAACGAGAAATTAAATCTAGATTTGAACAGGCCAGGAAATAAATCATTACCATGAAGAAATCTTTGTACAATCAGATCTCAGTCTGCAGCTGGGAATCCGCATGATCTGGTGCTACATATTTTCTGTTCTTCTGTATGGATGTGAATGCTCGACCCATTCATTCAAAATGAATTGATGCCTTTGAAATGTATCTATATAGTCGTCTACTTTGGATATTGAAAATTTCAAATGTCGAGGTATTTCAGTGGATCAAAAAGCAAAAGAATTGCTACATGTTATAAAATGAAGGAAAATACAATACCTAGGCCATGTTATGAGAAGCGAAAGGTATCATTTATTACAATTAATTATTGGAGGAAAGATACAAGGTAAAAGGTCCGTTGCGTGACACATCTGTGCCAAATTTATAGTTGAAAGACATTAGAAAATTGCACAGATGTACATTAGAAGAAGCTCTTCATACTGCACTGTCAAAATCAGAGCTGGCTATATGGATCGCCAACCTTCGTTTGGAGACGGCTTCTTCCTCAGAAGTATTCCTGAAAGGCCTCAATTCAAGCAAGAAATTTGATTTCTTCACACTTAAAACCTCACATCACATCCTCCCCTGTTCTTATTAATTGTACTCTTAAACCATCAAAGTAGTCACAGTCGTGCTGCAAAAAATTGTATAAGCACTTCATTTGACATTACGGACATGTTGGTATGTTTTATCTGCTCCCATCAGGGTTGCTTGTCAGCCTCGTGAGGTGAGGTGGGTTCGATTTACACCTCAGCCACTCTGGAAATGGTTTCCCACTCCTACTCCAGTGGGATGGTACCTTTCTTACGGCCATAACCGCCTCTTACCCAATCCTCCCCCCGTTACAATTACACACACTAGTCCAGCAACCATAATGATGCAGGTTATCAGACAGATTCCATACACACCCAACCCCACGGGGCTACATGGCCGTGATGTCACGAGGCCCCTAAATGAATCAACAACAATAACCCTCACCTTAGAAACATGCGTTATCAGACAGATTCCATACACACCCAATTTCATGGGGCTACATGGCCATGATGTTGCAAAGCCCCTAAATGAATCAACAATAATAAAAGTAAATGAACACCCATGTTCATGGGACTGATAACCAATATATCCCAAGCCAGTATGTGAAGGAATGACGACAAACTTTTCGAACCCAAGGGATCAGTGGTTTTTGTATTTACGAGACATATTTCTAACTTATTTTCACGTGTGACTGCGATCAAAACAAGCGCGTTGTCTTGTGCTGTCTGATGGGGAAAATGCTCAAACTCTATAATCACTATTTGGTATATTATTGATAGTTCAAGAAGTAATTTCCCGATTTTTTAATACGTTATGTGTCTAGATTTGTAACAATTTGAACTATTCTGCTAGCAGCAGAAAATGGTATCATTTTATTAATTTACAAAAGTTGGTATCCATGTTTCCATTGCTAACAATCTTAGGTAAAAGCAAAGTACATTGTTTTACTATTTTTCTAATACAATTTATGAATCTGAAAACAAAACATCAATAACTTCAATGAATTAAACATTATTCGGATGTAAAATGTTAGCTGAACAACTGTGTAGGCTTATATTGACTTTTTTAAATCGAATAAACACTAAACATTTCATGTGAATATTTCTAAGAAACTCTTTCTGTAGAGCAAAACTTGAAAATGCCACTGTCCTCGGTAAGTGTCCTGCCCAGAATGTAGGGGAATAGGGTTGTAATCCCGAAGCTCTCTGTTTTAAGTCACACTGTACATACGAACAGACAGGGATAGTTATGCAAGCTGAGGGTCAAGGCAATGGGGCCAGGCTGTCTCCAGACACTGTAGACAATCCACCATAGGTTGTCATTTCCTGGGATGGTCTTCTGTGGTTTCCCATTTTCAACTAAGGCAAATCCTCCGATATGGCATGCTGCCTCCTAACAACTTCTTTCATTTCATCTCTCATTAACTATGATGAAGTTGGTGTCAGGAAGGGCATCCGGTCTTAAAAATCATCTGCCTCATAGAAACTTATCTCATCCCCAACCCTGCTGATTCCTCTTTTAATACCGTCATGTGGGGTAATTTCGGGCAGAAGGGTACTTTTACTTTTTACAGTTGGTAACTCTTTATTTCTCTAAGATGGAATTACCATGCTCGGATTGTTTGAATTCATGACAAATCCCCGCTCTAATCTTTGCCCCTAAATCTTGTATTATCTAGTAAACAGTCCAGTTAACAATGTCGTTTGTTGCTGTCTTCATTATAGCTTTTGAAGTTGTTACGTAAAACTTCTTATTGTGCACGAGTAGGGGCAGACTGCAGCTACTAGTTATTATTGTTTGCCGTTAGTCGTGTTGTATTGGAAAGTGTATGTTTTGATTTTGTTAAGTTTAACACAGCCCATCTCATTCCATAAATATTTATTTCCGAGTCTGTGAAAGCCTGTGGTAATTTCGGACAATGCCGCTTGTGTATAAAAGAAAATTAGGAAGGCAGTTTTACTGCAATTACGAAAAAAGTAAAGTCGATGCGGCTGAAAAAGGCAGAAAACATAATGAGTAGCTTCCGAAGCACGGGATTAATTCCTCTTGACCGAGCGAGAGTCCTCCAGGAAAAGCTATTGTCAGCGATCACTTCCGCAATAATGAAGTTGCTGTAGAGTGACGAAGTACTTCCACAAATATCAAGAGACCATTAACAAATCCCTACACTTGGACTGGAAAGTTTCATCGTAGTAAATTACGACTACAATTCAGGGAATAATAAACTAATTCGACAGTACATTGGCGTGGTAGTTCACCTAGGAGCGCAGGACCTCACCGTAAAATTTCTCCGCTCACACTGTGGAAGCAAGAATATGTTTGCATTTCTGGTTATTGAGGACGAGGACACAGGAAAGAAGGATCAGATTGCCGAAATTCTACCAACACCAAAGGAGAAAAGAGGAATATTCATCTTTGATAAAGACGTTGTATGAAATAGCTCTCCCTGTGCAAAGTTAACAGTTTCCTTATTTTCACATTATTTGTTAATGTATTCATGTAAATTTTTATAATGTAAATAAATGATGTCTATGCTATTTAATACATTTTTTGAAATAAATACATGTCCGAAATAACCAAATAGATGGGGTAAATGTGGACAAAAATGAAAAACTGATCACTGTCCGAAGTTACACCAACCTTGGTGTAACTTCGGACACAATTTAATTTTTATTTGAATGGCTTTAAAGTACTGATACGACCTTCTTTCAACGTTACTTGTGGTTATTACATACGCAGTTATCCGGAAGAAAACAACAATTATGGGGACTCTCATCACTAAGATGTGATGTGGAGAAACTTTCAAAAGCATCCGAAATTACCCTATATGACGGTGCTTTGCCAGTTTTCCTGTATAAAAAAACTCCTTTATTAAATTCAGTTTAATTATTTGGTAATGATAATGATACTGCAGATTCAGTCACTTTCTTTTTACTCATATTAGTTGTACATTGTTTAAGACATGTCTTACATAATAATCAAATGATTTCCTAGTTCCGCCTCATCAATACTTTATATTCTAAAATCTTGTGATGTGATCACATGTCACAATCTACACAGGTACATGTTTCGATGCCTATATGCATTGGCATCATCATCAGCCTTGCAGTGTATTGGCAGCACTTAAAAACCCCTTTGCAATTACAGTAATAAATGTTGACATAAAAACACACTCAAATCACTTATACACTGAAACACTTTAAAAGTTTTCTTAAAAAGTTTTTTAAAATTTTAATTATTATTTTTTTTACTAAAAAAAAACTTTAAAAAAATCTTTGTAAGAAAACTTTAAAAGTGTTTCAGTGTATAAGTGATTTGAGTGTGTTTTTATGTCAACATTTATTACTGTAATTACAAAGGGGTTTTTAAGTGCTGCCAATACACTGCAAGACTGATGATGATGCCAATGCATATAGGCATCGAAACATGTACCTATGTAGATTGTGACATGTGATTACATCACAAGATTTTGAATATAAAGTATTCACTAGGCGGAACTAGGAAATCGTTTGATTATTATGTAAGTCAATACGGAAAAATGGGTGACTCTTATGAGTCAAAAAGATCTCTTACATAACCTCAGAACACACACTGTAGCAATGAACAAAGAGAGAGCTAACAGCAGGAGGGCTTGCAATAATCAACACTATTTTGTGTAGGTTTATTGTTGTAACAAACAAATTAAATTTACAGTTAATTAATTATTTACTCTATAAATGTCTTTATATGTTGGATATTCATTCAATCGTTGGACAGGAAGAGAAGGATAGAAACAGAAATGAAGGACAAACACAATAACAGGCAGGCATGGGTGGAAGGAGAGATGAAAAGGAAAAATGGGGACAAACACACAAATCTTCACAGCTGAACACACTAGTGGGTTTTCTCACCTTCAAGTTATTCAATAGTTCTGCAATGCTATAGCCCCTAATGAGCTCTTTTCGACTTCCCAGTCTTGTCAGGAGGAGGGATAGCAATCAATCCTTCTGTCTCTCAAAACAGTGTGTTGTGGGGGGGACAATTTTCTATGAGTTTCATTCTTGAAGTGGATGGTGAGTGAAAACCTGACAGACAAGTTAGAGTAGGAACACTTGGGATAAACCTATAAAGGAAAATACAAGGTGGATGTTCAGTCAATCTTTAAACAAGAAAAGAAAGATAGAAACATGGATAAAGGATAATTACAAAGACAGGCAGGTGTTGGGAGAGATAAAGGATAAAACCTTGAAAGAACAAAAAGGACAAGGACAATCTCTATAGTTGGGCACACAGCCATCTTCACATCATTTATCCAATAAATCGGTGCCGACTGGTGGTCCCCATACCTGGTATACCGCAAGCGCAGTGGCGGCCAGTGACAATTTAACTGGTTGTGATAATAATAATAATTGTAATAATAAGTACCGTATACACCCGAATGTAAGACTAGGTTTTTTCCCACTTTTTGTGTTATAAAAACTTGGGGTCGTCTTATATTCAGGGTATTAAAATAAAAAAAATGTTTATCAAGGTTTTTAAAAATTGTTACTATTTGCAAAGTAGTATGTGGTGTTGGCATCTTGTAACTCGCAACGAATCAATGCGTTAATGAAGATTAAAATATGGTTTGTTATGTTTAATTACCATGCATATACGAATAGCGTACATTTTGAGGTTAGGATTTACGCATACACGTCATTTCAAGCGGATAAATTATATGTTCGAAAGCATACGGAAATATGTTTTAAAACAATCTTTACAAGAACAACCAGTCAGTTTTACGAGCAGTAATTTTGTGATCAAAGTATCTTAATTTAATAACGTCTCCCATTCTTGAACAAAGAAATTATAGAGTATGTCTTGCAAAAGCGGGCAGAGGGATTTCCGGTAATACGAGATGTTATAAAAATGAAAGCACGACCTTAAGGGCATATATTGTGCAAGTTATGGGTTAGCGAGTATTTTTTTGAAAAAAATCTATAAGAGGCAGTTGATAACTAGGGCTCGTCTTATATTCGGGGTCGTCTTACATTCGGGTATATACGGTATTTTGTATTTTATATAAAATCTAGTCTACTTTGCTACACCGCATAGGCAGGCCGTTAAGGCCCATAGCGTCCTAGAGGACTGCTGCCCGGCTCAAAGCCTACAGTGGTGGGTAGGTCATGTGGTCAGCACATTGCTTCCATCAGTCGCATTTCTTGGTTTCCTGACCGGTGCCGCTACTCACTGTAGCTCCCCAATTGTCATTACGATGCTGGGTCAATGCCGTTCCAGACCTCCTGGCCAGTACCCAGAATCTAACCCATGCCACCTAGTTGTAACGCTTCCCAAGACTACGGTGGTGGTGATAAAAAGTCTATCAAATATCCTTAGTTAAGAGTTATATTTATATTGTACTAAAAGACAAATGACATCTACAGGGTGGCGCACGAAATGTCATACACTAGAAATTGTTCATAGAATATTTAATATTCAACATATTTAATAAAGAATGGCATTAAAAAATTCACTGAAATGTGCATGATTAGTCAGTATGCAGAACATGTTCAATATCCCCTTCTTTTCGGCGTACAACAGCTCGAGGCGAACCTGCATATTTGTGGCCGCTCTGTGACACATGTGCTCACTCAACCCTCGAACAAAAGTCACAATGGCCGCTTGCAATTACAGTACATTCTCTGGTTTCTGGCAGTAGATTGTTTGTTTCAAATATCCTCACAGGAAGAAGTCGCAGGGATTAATATCGGGGCTATGTGGTGGCCAGATCGAGCCGCTCGGAAAACGTTGGGGATATCGATGGGACATCACACGGGGACCGAAATATTTATGCTGGAAGTACAGAACAACATTTGCTGTTTGCGGACGAGCTCCAGCTAGCATGAACCATTGTGTTTATATTGGTAGTCGTGATGCAAAGGGTTGTGGAAGGAAACTGTTTTGCAACATGTCCATGTAACGCACACTGTTAGCTGTGTCTTGGATAAAGATTGGCCCAATAATTCCATGACTGGAAATTGCAGCCCACACACACTTGCACACCATGACTTTCAATCTCGTGCACAATAGCAGGCCATTCTTTCACCCAAAACCGGATCATCTGTTTGTTCACAGCACCATTGAGATAAACGTATACCTCATCACTGAACCATGTGTTGTGCAGTACGGGGTCACCTTCTGCAATAGCCCGTACAGCAAACTGTACTCGCCGTTGCTTGTCAAGTGCCGTTAGTTTACGACCAGTTGTCATTTTGTGTGGGAATTGGTCAAGCTCAGACTGCAGTATTCTCTGAATTGACCGACGAGAGATGCCCAGCTGAACACAGGCAGTTCTGGTGGATTTAGAGGGGCTCCGAGCCACAGCCGCTCTCACAGCAGCAATATTATCCGGTGAGCAGACTGGCTTGAGACGGGTTCGTTTTCTCTCCAGTATATTGCCTTCTGTTTCAAATTGGCTGGCCATTCTTTACACCGTCTGCCGGCAGGGAGCCCACCGAGTACGCAAATGGACACGAAACCTTTCCAAAGTCCGAGTTACACTCTTTGTGTCCGCATAAAACAACACTGTTTTCACCTTCTGTTGGCGCGTCAACCTCCCTTTGTCCGCCATGCTGTATAACCGAAAGCCGGTACGCATGTGTGACATATGCTGCTGTCTGTCGAATCACGCATGAAATAAGGTTTCTGTTTACGAATGGACATGGTTGTGAGCCCAGATTTACACATTTTATAGACCATTTTCGATGTATGACATTTCGTGCGCCACCCTGTATTAGCCTAGCCAAAACCTGCCTATTCTTTTTGACCATTTCATTGAGCTTTGAGACCTCCATTGCTTTCTGAGCATGCAACTGAACATCTATTCGTGAGTTACCAAATTTACACAATGCAAATGTGCATGCGATATGGCTCCTGGTTTTTTCATATTTTTAAGCTACTAGTAAGAGCAGCGATGTTGCCAAATCCATCTTTTGACCACACTGTTCCTTCATGACTGAAAAGGAGACAAGGCCAACACAATAGTTTAAGTTTTTTGCAGCCAATTAAATAATGATGACATGAATAATTTGAGGAACAACAAGTATTTCCGCGAAGAACTAAGCCTATTTTCATATATCCTACTTGTGTTAATTGCCTCTATCTACAAACAAAATTTCAGTTTGATTGATGTAATAGATTCGTAAGTAGGTTTATTATTCGAACTTCAATTGCATGGTTAGGACACAAGAAATAAAAATGTAATTTTAAAATATCGCACAGCCGCCATCTTTCGGTTATGAAAACAATTGACATAAATTAGATGTCAGTGAATTAAAACTTGTATAAGCATTTACTGTACCAAGTTTCACTGCGCTCGGATGGTTAAATCGCGAGAAACATCCAATTAATATTTAAATTTCATGTCGCCGCCATGTTTGATTTGTGCTTGCCAGGTTACTGAAAGTCCCATAGGTGAACTTATGTTCATAGCCTTTATCAACATATAAAATTTCAGTTTGATTGCTGTCATAGATTAGTAGATGTTGAGAACCATCTAAATATTTTGGATGGTCGCCATGTAGGATAATTTTATATGTATGCCAAAGATTTATATACTATTAGATGACAATTATTGCATAGGTTCATTATTCAAACGTTGACTTCGATCGCATGATTAGGATACAAGAAATAAAAACTTATTTTTAAAATTTTGCACAGCCGCCATCTTGAGGCTATGTAAACAATTGAACTAAATTAAATGTCAGGGCATTACAATGTATATTATAATTTGCTGTGCCAAGTTTTACTGCGCTCGGATGGTTAAATCGCGGGAAAAGTCTATTTAAATGGTTCAACTTCGCTTGGCCGTCATGTTCGTTTTGTACTTAGCTGCTTTTTGAAAGTTACATAGGTGAACTTTTAGTAGTGCCTTTTATCACCGTGCAAAATTTCAGGGTGATATGAGTAATAGTTTCGGAGATATAGAATGCCGGTGAAATGTTTCGCTCAGTCGCCATGTTGGATTAGTGTGAAGTAATACAATTTGAAGGGCACGGTCGGGGTCGGACAAAATAGTAGTATGACCTTACCGAGTTTCATTGCAATCGCTCCAACCGTTTAGGTTTTATTAGGGGGGGACACATACGCACACACACACACACATACACACGGACCAAAGGTGATCTCATAAGTCTATTTTTTAAATTTATTTTTATAAATGAAAATAAGCTAAAAATGTTTAGTATATTCTCGCTTACAGTTTACACAAGTTTAAACTAAATTCGGAAGTTCAGGTTCGGCCTTCCTTTCTCATTAATTTCCTCTCTGAAGGAATCCAATTATATTAAATCCCTCTGTTAGCACGTCCTCAATAATGCACCCACAATCCACTCCGGTGCTTCATTCAAACTAAACATTTTACTATTTAACTATTTAACTGTTTACTAAATCACTTTCAAGACTGACAACTAACATAGCATAACACTGTCTCGCAAATAACTGAAGTGGCTGAGCACTGGCATGCCTCCCCTGGTCAACCAATCAGTATTAGGCCTACTTGAACCGAATTGTCCTAGAGCAAGACTTTGTACAGAAATTTGCCAGGCTTCTGTTACCCTTCCTTTCTCCGCTTGCCTCTGATGAACCACCGAGCGCCCCGGAGAGCCTAGCGGTATACTCAAGTACAGTCACTCATAACTAAAACTGTGCACCACAAATAAAAATAAATATAATATGCTGCTATGACTGCAGACTTTCGTGACAACAATCTGCAGAAAATATATGACAAAAAGCACAATTTTCATGACTGCACTATTAACAAGTCTAAAAGATGATGAGAAAATCTTTTTACATTTTAATATCCTGTGGTATACCGCCGGTATATGGGATGCATGGGAGAATTCGCCACTGCAATCAATAGGTCTTCGATAATATAGCTACTAAAAGAAAAGCATAGAAAGAGAAGACTGGGAAAGTATTTTATTAAATAGATGAATAACCTGCTTATGAAGCACAGCAGTGCTTAGTGATGTCATTGAATTGCAAATAAATTCAAAATTCAAATCTCAAATTTATAAGATAAATAAAAACAAAATAAAAATCTATCAATCAGGTTTTTCTCCGGGTACTCGGGTTTTCCCTGTCACAAATTTCATTCCAGCAACACTCGCCACTATCATTTCATTTCATCTGTCATTCATTTAATCATTACCCCAGGGGAGTGCGACAGGCTTCGGCAGCCGGCACAGTTCCTATCCTCGCCGCTAGATGGGGGCTTCATTCATTCCATTTCCTGACCCGGTCGGTTGACTGGAAGCAGGCTGTGGATTTTCATTATAGATAATGCATCTTATTACTTCACAGTGTAGTTCAACTGTATCGGAGTTGATTTCCTGTGCTTTTCCTGCACTACTTTGTGATAATGACTTGCTATTTTATTTTGTACAGGGTCAAAAAATATACAACATACAGAAAGGAAAAAGTGATCATATCAAGAAACTCTTTGTTCCCTTTGCTGATGAGCCAATTGAAGTTAATGAGAGGGGAGAAGGAGCTATTGTCGCCGCTACAGGGCTGAAGGTATTGTACCATATCCTACTTTCATTCCTTTCCTTGTAGTAATCTGTCTGATAACTAGTGATAAAACTGTTATACAGACCTGACATGGGTGGGGTGTGATATAAGCAGGAGTTGTGCCCCA
Organism: Meconema thalassinum; assembly: GCA_946902985.2. Taxonomy (NCBI): domain Eukaryota; kingdom Metazoa; phylum Arthropoda; class Insecta; order Orthoptera; family Tettigoniidae; genus Meconema; species Meconema thalassinum. The sequence goes on along the minus strand of OX336389.2, from coordinate 113,322,832 downwards.
GAGCTCAACCTTCCTCAGGGGGACTGACTGGGCCTTTATTGCCTTTATGTTACTGGAATTTGCTACTGACAGTTATTTTGATGAATGCAGTGAACTATGTTCTTAAAATATTATAAGGTTAGAAATCATTATTGTGTCAAGTGTGCAATATTTTTCTTTACAAAGGACTTGTTAGAAGAACAATGGTCTCAGACTGGTCTAACCTAAGGCAAAGGGATGCACGTTGGTATTGTCCTCAGGATTTAACCGGAGAGGGATGCATGCTATTATTGTAAATTAGCTTGGTCAGGTGAGTTTTTGGTTTATGCATCAAACCTTCAAACTAACTTTCTCATTTATTTACTTCATTTTTTCAAGGTCGCGAGAGCTTGGGCTACTTAGCTGTGTTTGACCAACCACTGCAAGAGTCTCAAGTTTGGTGTATCTTGCCAGGTTTTGATATTTAGAGGTGAAACTGTTTTGTTATTTGTGGAGTGAATGTAATGTGTATGTCCCGTGGCATAGCCGTGCTCGTTAATTAGTGCACCACTCTGCAATGGCAGCTGCAGCAAGTCCAGAGATTGTAGGTTCGATTCCCGGCACTGACAGCAGCTAACCTGAGTGTGGTTTCTTTCCCTGAGTTTTTCCACACTCCCTCCTGGCAGCGGATACCTCTTCGAATAAGCGGATATTACCTCACTCCAAGTCCCAGGACGCCTACTCCTTCCCTGTCCCTGATACAATTGCACACACTACTACAGTCATCACAGCAATACAGGTTATCAGACAAGTTCAACACACACCCAACTACATAGTGTTGATGACCAAGATGTCCCAAGCCCCGAAAATGAATTAACAACATGTAATGTGTATATCGCCTAGCTAGATGTGTTGTATACTGTTTAGGCAGGTAAGGCGAAAGTGTCCACATAGTAATTCTCTTTTGCACTGTGTGAAAAAGTATTTCTGTTTAGTTACAGTGTTGCCATCTAATGATTTGCTGAGAGGATTGGATGTTTCAGTTGCCGGACATAATAAGCCTACAATAACCGAGACATGCTAAATTGCATCTTTTCATATAGTGAGTTGAGAAAATAAGGGGGCATATATAGGTATGTCAAAAGATAATAAGATTATATCATCACTGCTATTGCTCGTACATTTAATATGATCGTCCGTCTTGTTGGGCAGTGGCTAGCCTTCTTGGCTGTCACCGCGGAGGCCCGTGTTCGATTCCCGGTTCTGCCAAGACATTTAATTCTGGTCTGAGGGCTGGAATGGGTTACACTCAGCCTCATGAGGCAAAACTGTGAAGAGGTGGGTTCAATTCCTATCTCAGCCATCCTGGAAGTGGTTTTCCATGGTTTCCCCACTTTCTACTCCAAGCAAATGCCAGGATGGTACCTAACGTACGGCCACGGCTGCTTCTTACCCAAATCCTACCTCAATTACAAATACACATACTAGTACATACATCACAGTGGCACATGTTATCAGACAAATTCTTCACATACCCAAGTACACGGGGCTACATGAACACGATGTCGCAAAGCCCCTAAAAGAATCAGCAACATTTAATATGATCAACAGCTCTAGGTACTTGGGTGCATGCACAAACCCTGTCTCATTGCATGCTTCATTGAAAAGTCTGTTTTGCTAATGGAACTTAAATTGGGACTGAAACTAAGGTAACATTCCGAATTTTACTAGAGACCAAATATTTTAACTCCACTTAATGTAGCTGAAAATGAAGATGATGTATTATTGTATATTAATATACTATATGCTGGCTAATACGTGGTGGATTTGCCTGGGAGGCAATTAAAATACAAGAAGAAGAAGAACTAGAACTATGTCTCATGGCACATTGGCACTGCTTATGACATTACAGGAGCCTTGCAGTGACCTTAATTTATTGCACTTAATGCAATTGTATTTTACAGAAACTTGAGGAGCAATTTTATCAGTGCTGCCTTTGTAATCTACACTGACCAGTACAAAAAACAGACTTCATTTGCCTAAAAACACTGAAATTTATTTTCAATTCCAGTCGCTTTTATGAGACTAATCTCACTAATCCACTATTTTATGATAAAATATTGTGGTGTCTAATAATGAAAAGAAAATAAGATTATAAACAAATTTAACAAATTAAGCCACAGATGCAGAATTAAGAGAAATGGATTCACACTTCAAGAAAATTTTGAGGAAGCTCATCAAGGTAATGCACCTCTGTTTTGGTTTTCTACACTTCACACTTCACTTCACAGACATCTCTTCGTATTGTCATAAGCGTGTATTACCACCTCTTGCACCAATCACGAAATCCAACCTTTAAGGCATGCTCCTGATTAATGCTGCAATGTCCTCTTGAGGAATCCTCCCCCATTCTCTCAGGAGGGCCTTCTGTAGGTCCTGTTGGGTCTCTGAATAGTGCTGATAGGCCTTCTCCCCAGCTGGCCCCTTACATGCTGAATAGGATTCAAGTCAGGGCTTCAAGCTGGCCAAGCCAAAGCATGATCTCCGCTTCATGGAAGAACTCTTGCATAATTCTTGCAACATGTGGGTGTGCATTGTATTGCATTGGTGTAAAACCATCACCAATAAATGGAGGGAAATGCACAACATGCTCCAAAACGATTTCATCCATCTACGGGTATGCTCCCATGCTCCACGAAAACCAAAACCATCCATATTTGCTGTCATACTGATTCCTGCCCATACCATCAGAGAACCACTCTGAAAAGGTGTCCCAAATGAGAATGTGCAAGGGGAATATCTTTCCCCAGGCCTTCTCCAGACCCACTTTCTGCTGTCAGGCTATCGCAGGCCAAATCGTGACTCATCGCTGAACAACGCTTGCTCCCATTTTTGTACTGTCCAGCCAATATTTTCCCTGGGGAAACATAGTCAAGCTGTACAATTATCTCCAGTGAGTTCTGGGCCTGCAGCAGGTCTTATGGATTGAAGATTGGCTTTTTCCAGTCTTCTTCGGACAGTTCTCTCATTAACATTGACCCCTCGAACTTGATGGAGTCAATTTTGTGCTTCAACGGCGGTTATGTGGCATTTGCAGAGAATTTAAAGTTGTAAGAAGTGGTCATCTCTTGCCGATGTTCTTGTCAGGCCTCATCCTGGCCTTTTCGCATAGCTTCCAGTTTCCCTGTACCTTCTTACAGGTGTAGTTCTTAATATTTCTGCAATGTAATGCATGCCACGACCATCTTCTACCAAAGCAACAGCTTTGCAGCAACTTCAGGGCTTAACGGCACGTTTACTCCAGAAAGGTAATTACGATAATCACAGAAAGATCCTACAAACACGTGTGATTGAATGAGAAACAATACAAGGTACAACAATAAGTGCTACAAGAGCAGGCAAACATTATTGCCTCACATACAGTGATGTATTTTTGCAGGTTGCGCAGAAAAAAACAATTAAGCCTACTGCAACATACAATGCCAATAACATACCCATTCTAAAAATATGGGATAAAATGCTACACTTTGATTAAAGACATAATTACACATCATTTATTTCATGTTGCATTTTTCGTGCCGGTCAGTGTGGTAAAAGAATTGCTGATCAGTCGGGAATAACACTAATCATTCACACCTGCTAACCTGGAAGAAGTTACATGGATTAATCATACACTATTTATTTACCGCATTTCCTCGCATAATCGTCGCCAGCGCATATTCGTTGCACCCCTACTTTTCGAGTAAAGATTTTGTTCAAAAAATTCATCGCATAATCGTTGCATCCTACCTTTCGAATAAAAATTTGATTCATAACATTTCATGGTGTACTCAGCTCATAGCACATTTGTATTTGTGCGCCAGTCCGTTACACACACTGCCGTATTTGAATAGTACGCGAGCTCTGTTGCTAACCAGCTGTGACCTTGTTTGAAGAAAGAAGTCACTGTCTTTCCTTCTGTGCATACGGGCTATGACTCATGCTATGCGACAGGTATGCATATGCACGCCAGTCTACATTGTCAGAAGAAAGAAGCCTGTCCCTTTGACTGCAGGCTATGACTCACGATACGCGAACAGCTAGTCCACGGCACTCTAAACAGCTATCGCGTTCAACGCCACTCCAGTGGAGTGAAACTTGTGTGGACCTGTTGCTTCCGTGAGTAGGCCACGGAATGACGAGATTCGATAAGGCGCCATAAGATGAGCTGCTAGCCCCAGTTCGCCGACGATAAAACAGGCCCGACTCCTATTGGCGGAATCTTACGCAAGGAACACCTCGCGCCAGTCTAGCATCAGCCACTTCCATGGAAACATCGCATCAGAGATCCGTGCGTGATATTACGCAAGTGTTGTCCACAATGAGAAAATACAAGAATTATACGGTGATCTTGATGAAAGTGAAATACACGGAATTATATAATCAACAAATGATATTAAGAAAGCGCACAACTGTGCAGTATATATTTAAAAATTGTGGTTTTCTTCTTTGAACTTAAATATTCTTCGTATAATCGTCGCACCCTACTTTTTTCCACGAATTTTAGGCTAAAAATATGTGGCGATTATGCGAGGAAATACGGTAAGTACAGTGAACCCTCTCTATTTCGGACTTCACTAATTCAGATAATTCGGACAGGTTTTCATTGCCGCAGCACTGTGCTAGACATCATTTGCACCAAGGCCATCTATTGTAAAATGTCGATCGCACCTCCTCCCTTCCTGTTCACTCCACTCGTGGCCAATAATATGTACCGTATGTATCACAATGGTCACAAGAATGCAACAAAGGCAGTGCCTGCTCAGTTTCCTTTTTGAAGCCCATATGAAGAGTTACTGTTACATTGTGTTAAATTTTATCTGTATGATTGCTTAAAAGTGTTTGGAAGTGTCGTACTGTTGTCCTCGTTAGAATACCGTAACTAAGATGAGTGTTAAGGGTAAATATAGATCGCTAAGTTTAGAAGACAAAATGAGAGTGCTGGATGAAATCCAAACCGGTGCTTCTACTCAGAGTATTATGACAGAGTTTGGCATTAGTAAGTCGATTTTTGCCTTCAAACTTTAACGATGGATAACCAATCCCAGAAAGGGTTTGTAGGTATAGATACTTTGAAGCATATTTGCATGATTTTAGAACTTTTGAACTGTACAGTACAATATTTTATAAAACATTTCTATAATTTGGACTAGACCTCATTCCCATTAGTCCGAATTAGTGAGAGTTTACTGTATATGCAGTATATATAAAACAGTGCTCAGTGTTAGCATTGAATAATCCCATTTGCTTTCTTTAAAATTTACTTCTATGGGCTATATTATTTTGGACAGCCTTGAAATTATTGTATTCAGGGTACTTATACAGTTGTGTTAGAAAGTGTCCTTCCATACCCAATATTGCAGTTTAAGGCAAGATAGTAAAATCACCTCTGGTTTTCTCAAGTTATTTTCTATTTTTATTTATCCATATCAATTATTAAAAATAAGTCAGCAAGGGTGGTTGTGCAATTGGAACTTGACCTCAGCAGTGAAAAGGTTAAAATAAATACCACAGAATGTTAAACAACATTTTGGAAGAGGGATGTACTGTTTAACCTTCCATCAGGTGTATGATGGTAATTGTTGTTTTAAGGGGCCTAACATCTGGTTTATCTGCCTGCAACCTAAATACTATCACAGTTGGATGCAAATAATCTGTCAGATTAACTATTCAAATATATGCTATTAGATCAGCTAGAAATAGTACTAGAATTTAGCATATCATTTAAAGGTTCTATTTTTAACTCGATGAAAGGAAAATATCCAATTCTCATTTTTTTTACTAATATCAACAAATTAATTTATGTATATTGATTAGATTAAAGAACTGCAATCTTATTACATTTAATCTACTCTATTGAGATAAAGAAGCTACAGGTTTATAAAAAATCTCACCTTAACCGACTTGTGAGCAATAATACATATTATAGTATGTTGTTTGAATCTTCAGTCTATTGACCGGTTTGATGCAGCGCTCCATGCTTCCCTGTCTTGAGCTAATCGTTTCATCTCTACATAGCTACCACACCCTACATCCAAGTCAATTTGTTTAAGATATTCTAACCTTGGTCTACCCCTACAGTTCTTATCCTCTACCCTTCCTTCCATAACTAAGTTTGCTATTCCTGGGCGTCTTAGTACTTTTCCTACCAACCTATCTCTTCCTTAGCAGTCACCACAAACATCTCTCCTCTCCCAATCGTCTTGATACTCTTCATTTGTAACCCTATCTACTCATCTGATCTTCATCATTCTCCTGTAACACCACATTTAAAATGCTTCAATTCTCCTCTTTTCTGCTGCTCCAACAGTCCAAGTTTCACTTCCATAGAGTTCCACGCTCCAGACAAAGAATTTCAAAAATGACTTCCTAATACCTAAATCTATATTCGATGCCAACAGATTCCTTTTCTGTAGGAATGCTTTCCTTGCCTGTGCTAACCTACTTTTTATGTTCTCTTTGCTTCGTCCATCAGTGGTGGTTTTGCTTCCTAATTAACAAAAGTCTCCTACTTCCTTTAGCTTCTCACCTGCCAATTCGACGTCCATAGGGGTTTCTGATTTCTTTCGGCTGTATTCTAATATCTTTGTTTACATTTATTCATTTTCATCAGGAATTCTTTCCGCAAGACGGAATCCATCATTCAAATCCTCTGGTGTGTTGGCTAAGATGACGATGTTGTCAGCAAATCTCAGAGTTTAAATTATATCTCCTTGAATCTTTACTCCTACTTTGAAATTTTCTCCAATTTCCTTCATTGCTTGTTCAATGTATAGATTGCAAAGTATGGGCGATAAGTTGCAGCCTTGCCTTACACCTTTCTAAATACCAGTTTCTCTCTCATGTCCTTCGGCTCGAATAACTGCTGTCTGGTTTCTCTATAGATTGTAGAGCACCCTCCTATCCCTGTACTTTATTCCAATCGTTTTCAAAAAGTCAAACAGTTTACTCCAATCAACGTTATCAAAAGCCTTTTCTAAGTCTACAAATGCCATGAACGTTCTCTTATACTTCCTTATTGTAGCTTCCAAAATCAGCCTAAGACTTAATACAGCATACCTTGTTCCTACGTTTCTCCTGAAGCCAAACTGGTCTTGACCCAACTCCGTGTCTATCTTTTTTTCCATTATAGTATTATGCATCCTGTTTGCTCCATTCTTGAAAGCGGGGTGTATTATCCGCTACTGGCTTGCTGGGCCTATCGCAGCTTCTCCAGAGCCACATTGGCCGTCACTTTTTAGGGTTCCTGTAGGACCCTCACAGCTACCGTAGCAGTCCCAGGGCACACGCAGTCCGCACTGTACTTCGCACCTACAGGCAGCCCTTACTTCATTCTGTTGCCCATCTCCCACGATGTGGACGAGGGGTTGGACTTATGGATCAGTATTGTGTTTTTTATTTGATATATATAATTATTATTTTATGACCTGGGATTATGGGTAGTGCGTTATATTTGACAGCAAGTGTGCTTTGCCGCAGCTTGTCTATTGGTTTAAACTCTATTGACTATACTTGTGCTTTTGGTGCCCACAGATAATGGGGTGGGTTGCAGTCAAGGGTGCTGGCTGTATGGGTAGTCACAATTCCCACAAAGCAGTTTATTACCCATGACTAGTGAGAGGGGTATTTAACTTGGGAACTATAAATTATTATAGAGTATTAATGGCAGAGAAATCCCCGGTGTTCCCAGAGGAAACGTGCCCTGCCTCAGCTCTCTCCAGCACGATTTGTATGGTACTGTACTTGATCAACCTTTGAACGTTAGTTGCAGCTATGAGCGACATGTCTTTCTGTGCCATGGAAGGGCCGATCAAACTTTTGTTAATAGTAAAACTAAAAGTAATCTAAGGTTAAGAAATAGCATTCCAATAGAAAAATATTTCCCCCCGTCCAGATTCCAACTTGGTAATGTGTGGATAGTGTCCACCTGTCTTGTGTATAAGGATGCGGAGTTGGCTGCAGGGCTGCTTGACATTACTTCCTACTGTAGTGCCCAATCAATGGAAGATGCAACTGAGCACTATCCGGACATTGGCAATGGAGTGTTGCGTCCAAATCTTTTGATGTTTGAATTTTTCAGTACATAATGCACTATTGTAGAGTTAAAATTTTCAGAAGTAAATTTGCTGTTTCTGTTACGTTTTCGTAAGCTGTAGTTTATATTTCAATGACCAGGTAAGGAAGTGGCTATTGATGTAATTTTTTGCGTGGTATTGGTGCTCTCTAAATGTCAAGAGGTTTGGACTCACATGCAGGCCCCTACCACCTGTGTTAATCCAGCACCTAGATTCTTCAAAGTCATTCTTATCAATCTCATGTCATCCAATTGCATTAATTTCATGTAAAAGATATTCTTAGAATTCTGGCTTTTATCTTTTGTATGACAGCTTCATAAAGAAAACATTGTTGTGACTATGAATGGCAACAATTTAACCATTTGTTGTAGTTAACAGCCTCTGGAGACTTTGTGACTAGCAGTGCAAGCATAGCCGAGTCTGCGATCAAGAAGTTACCATCATTCAACTGTGGCCCAGGTGAAGATATCTTTAGAACATCTGCCAAGATTCCTGTTCCAGTATTTTTCTGCTCAATTGAACCACCATCCCAGGTAAGTTAGTCGTATTCTCATTTTGCACTATGTGGCCAAGAGTCATTGGACACCCATTGCTGTAGGTTCCAGAGACATCAGTAATAATTGTGTACTTATTCTGCAGATATTTTACTTCCCCTTGGAAAGTATAGCAAAGTTGAGAGCAATTTGATGAGGCTAAAAGTAAAGCACACTGGGGGTGTAGCCATGTGTTATTTAAAGTTCTGCTTGAAGAGTAAAGATATTTAAATCCAAGAAACATTGTCAGTAGATTTACTGGCTAGTGAAAGATCCTCTTCAGGGCAAAATTCTAGCACCCCATCATCTTCAAAACTGCAGTTGTTAGAAGATTTTTTTAACCTACAGTACCGGTACTGTGTAACATTATTTAATACCTGTTCGGTGATTCATTAAAATTGATAAATCTTGTGTTATAAAACAGCTGTTAACTTTTTTTGAAACTGCCCTATCACAACTTCAGCAAAAATAAGTTACTCTCCTGCACAATGTGAGTTCGATTCTCGGCTCTGCCAAGAAATTTAATTCTGGTTGGAGGGATGGAATGGGGTGCATAAGGCAAAACTGAATATCTTTTTTTTTTCTTTTTTTTTCCAATGCCTCTTCTATTGTCTTTAGCACCTCTGTTGTTACCCAAGGCTTCCTGGCTCTTGTCTTCTTCATAGTATTTAAGCTAGCTGCTTACCTCTGCGGTAACGTTCTCGCTTGCTGTGCCCAAGGTTGCAGGATCGAATCTTGGCGCAGCCAGTTGACATTTGACTGTGCGCAAATGCGACGGAGCCTTGTCAGTAGATTTACTGGCACTTTAAAGATCCCCTTCGGAGCAAAATTCCGACACCCCGCTGTCTCTAAAAGCCGCAGTTTTTAAAAGAGATGTAAAACCAATAACATTATTACAGTATTATTATCTTCCTAGTACCCTATTTGTTCTATTATTCTTGTTAAAGCCTTCTTTATTCTCGACAATTTTTTTTCTCTCTTTATATTCTTGTTTGTTTGTTTAGGTTTGGTTATCATCTCACCCATTCCAAGTTTTCTTTTTTTGTTGATCATCCCTAATTCTATTTCTTCACTTGGACAGAGTAAACTTTCAAACTGCCTCCGACTAATTTAAATAATTCCATAATTAAACATGTACATTTTTAGAATTTTTCAGTGAATGCCTTTAATCATAGCCATGATGATGTCTTTAAAGGAATTCTTAGTTGGTGATTATGTCTTTTCTAGGCTTATCAGATGAAAATGGAGGAAGCTCTGCAAGAACTTCAAAGAGAAGACCCTAGTTTGTCAGTATCAGCGAATGTTGAGACTGGACAGACAATACTTGCAGGTACATCTACTTTCAGAAATTGTCTTTGGTTTCATACATACATACATCTGAGACCACCTCGTGGTGTAGGAGCTAGCATTCTTGGCTGTCGCCTTGGAGGTCCAGGTTCAATTCCCGGCTCTGCCAAGAAATTTAATTCTGGTCTGAGGGCTGGAACGGGGTACACTCAGCATTGTGAGGCAATACTGAGAAGAGATGGGTTCGATTCCCATCTCAGTCATCCTGGAAGTGGTTTTCCATGGTTTCCTCACTTCTACTTCAGGCAAATACCGGGATGGTTCCTAACTTAAGGTCAATGGCTGCCTCCTTCCCATTTCTCACCTGAATTACAAATGCATACACTGCTACCAATACCACAATAGCACAGGTTACCAGACAATTTCTACATATGCCCAAGTACACAGGGCCAAATGACCATCATGTGTGAGCCCCTAAAATGAATCAATTAGTACCCTGATGGTGGCTAGCAGAGTGCCCTAGAGACAGCAGAGACAATGAGACTACAGCCAACTGATCTGCAAAAAGACTATTCCAAAATACGTTTTTCTCCTGGAAACTATGTTGACTAAGATGATGATGTCATTTGGAATTCCAAAATTTATAATCAAGATAAAAATGATCATAAATAAATTTTTAATCTCAGCCTTGCTTCCTTTCTCCTTATACTTCTAAAAAAAAAAAAAAAGTAGAATCAATCAACCTGATCACTATTGACAGATAACCAAGCTGTTGTAGTAGTATAGTGTGGCCATAGAAATCCAATGCTTCAGTAATATTGTATTCATGTTAAATAGTTTCTTCAACAATGACGTGCATATGGTTTCAAGTATGTATTGAGAAAGTATTTAAATGGATTTTTTTTCTTTTTCTTCTGTAAAATGAAAATTAAAGGTTTCCTGATGGCTTCTGAAAGTATATTAGTGTTTGAGTGGTTTTTTTGTACTCCAGTAACATTACACCATTATTTCATCATTCTATTTGATTTCAGGAATGGGTGAGCTTCACTTGGAAATAATCCAAAACCGAATTGTGTCAGAGTACAAAATTGATGTGGAACTGGGACCTATGCAAGTAGCGTATTGTGAGACAATGCTCACAGAAGCTAAAGACTCTCACACTATTGTACAGAGGATAGGTAAATTATTTTTCATTTTTCCAGGTATATCAGTATGCATGCTTATGGTAGATGTGTTTATTGTATTTTTTACTTGATGTGTAATAATTTTTCTTTCACACCATCGATTTTTTAGATTGCTTAAGGATTGTATTTTAGAAAGTTAATTTCAAAAGTTAGATATGCCGGATATGCTCCATCAAGGGACTGTATTTATTTGTGCAATGACATCTGCTACGAGGGTTGATCAGAAACTAAGGTTACAAAGCCTGCAATGAAACGTGTACATTTGATTTCATACAACCAATACAGCCAACTGATAGTGCATACATTAGGTTATTTTTCGACATAGCCTCCATATCGGTTTAGGCACTTGTCGCTTCGCGGGACGAGTTTGAATGTTTCCTCATGGTAAAAATCTTGTCCTTTCGTGTTCAGCCACATTGTCACGAAGTGTTACACCTCCTCGACTGAACTGGTAAATGCCACTCTCATTTATGTTTAAAGTCTCCTTGACCTTTTGTAGGAGTTTTGAAAATAAAACCCTACATTTTAAATTTCCTAAGTCACTAAAATATCAATTTATCAGCTTCATTCAAATTCCTAATTATTTACATATTTAAATTATTACTCTATACATAAAAACTCCCCTTATCAAAACTATGCTCATTTGGCCTTCGAATCCATACTCAAACATAACAAAATCTTACTATCTTCTTCTTCACATATTATTTACACTTATTTACAACTCTATATGACTTTCGTTTCACTCTAAAAAGCTCATACGTCTGTTCTTTCACTTTTCAAACTCCATTACTAACTTTCAGAAACTTTACTACCTTTATTGTCATACTTGGTTCATATATGTCACAACACTTATCACCATGGCCGTACAACTGGTGTAATAAAATAATAAGTTTAATAAATCGATATTGCTTCCATGTTACTATTATTTCCTGCAGTGAATTGTATCAATATCATCATGTAGTCACTCTCAGCTGTTACTTCATATTATAATTCACTTCGCATTATTCATTTAGCCTTTACATAATTCATTTACTTCATAAATTCACATAAGCGCAACCATAATATTCTTTATGTTCGACGATGTCGAAATGTAAATATTATATCTCAGAAAACTGTATCATAATGAGGGTCATTATAACACTATTTTTCATTATGAAACAGTTTCTCCCACCAATCAGAGCTCAAGAAACAGTTGTTTGACCAATTGGGTGAGGATAGCATCGCACGTGCGCTGAGTTCCAAGGCCTTCTAATTTAAATTTCACTGCGTGTCCTAGTGTCATAGTGGGGTAATCGAGGAGGCCATGGTCAAATACAAGGTATTCTCTGCGTCCCATGTGCTCTGTTCAGTACATAAAACTGGCGAAATCTCAACAGATATTTATAAATATTTATGTTCGAACATAAAATAGTTATAATAGTTATGGTCGAACATAAACAGTCGTATGCAACTCGCCTATAATGGTAATTAATTATTGCCATTATAGGCTTGTTGCATAATGTACTATTTACTAACCTTCATAAACATTGCTTCATTATTGTTGCACGGTCCTAATATATTCTTCAAAATTCCATATGCTTTATAATACCAACACATTGTTACATATTTTCAACAATGTCCACATGATCGATGAAGAGCTTGTTTATACATTTCATTGCTGCAGATTCCTATATTCTCATTACATAACATCATTAATTTGCAACCATATCTGCCGTTTTATCGTGCTTCCATTACTTAATGTCATGCTTACCTATTTTCAATAATGCTGACTATCCAATCTTTGTTAAATACATTTTCTACAATGTTACCATACTATCATAGTCACTATTTCAACAATATCTATTCATCAATAATAATGATCGTGAGTGCAGGTCTTTCTAGTTGACGCCCGTGGGCGACCTGCGCGTCGTAATGAGGATGAAGCGATGAAGACGGCACATACACCCAGTCTCCGAGCCACGGGAATTAACCCTAGGAGATTAAAATCCCTGATGGCTCGGCCGGGAATTGAACTCGGGGCACTTCGGGCCAAAGCCTAGCGTGCTAAGCATTTAGCCACGGAGCCGGACTATTCATCAATTATTAATAATAACAATACATTTCCTTGTCTTCTCTTACTTATCTATTCTCATTGTTTTATAAACTATTATGATCGACTGTCATCACCGATGATTTCATTAATCATTGTTAAATATTCTATTTGTCACCGCTGTTACTATTCTGTCAGAATTTAAATAGAATTCCTGAATTCTATAAAATAAGCTTATCAGCTGTGTCTGTCTGACTTACTTAAAATAGGTTTAAATTCCATAATAATGATCAATATAATCTCAATAAACTGTTCAATTTCAAAAATCTTCAACAGAAATCTTTAACTTAGATCTATAAATGATCTATAATGATCCACATCTCTCCTAAATATAGCCTAAAATTATCCTAATATTATTATAAAAATCTACATATACAGTATATTAGATTATAAACCGAAATAACAAATATCTAAATCCAAAAATCTAAAATATTAAATCCAAAAATCCCAAACACAAGAATTAAAATTTCAAAAAAACAAAAAACACAATGTTAAATGCAACTCCTGAAAATATCTAAATCTGTCGGTCTAATAAAATCATACTTCTATAAAAATATTTAGATAGTAGGCTTTCGCGGCCGGTGTGTAGTTTATCAACTAGGCTTACGGGATGGAGCCGCGGAAACAATCACCGATACACAACGCAGCTCCATCGTCTAAGCCTAGATGATTCAATAAAAATATCCTACATATCGAAATCTTATTAAAATCTCGTCGAAGATGGTCATTCATCGAATTGCGAAATTGCAAATAACTACTCATAAAGAAACTCAGTAATTTTTTAGGTTTTTTACTCATAATGAAATTTTCTTTCTACCTTTTGCTGGGTATAGCTGTTCTGGGTGAATATATCAGAGGGTATATTACTCCGCTCCTATATGGTACTGTAAATTCAATCTCCCTCCCTGCCTTCGAACTGGGTCTCTGGAAGTCGAACTCCATCCTCGCTTGAAATTCGTCCCGGGCTTCCTCTCTAACTGGGTTAGTCGTCTGCTTCATTTTCTTTCTTCTTTAGGGCCGAATCTGGAAGTTCTTTTCATTCTTCGTTATGGCCGAATCTCGAATTTCTCTCCATGCTTCTCATGATTTTGGAAAAAAGTTCTTAGTATTTAAGTCACTCCTGGAATTCTCATCTTTCTCATTCGTTAGGTTCCCCAAGTCATAATTTACGCCGACATCTCCACTGCTTTCTTAACTGTTGATGATGTCCCTCTCGACGTCATATTTGTTTCCATGGTTGTATAAATTATATAAATAATTCTTCGAATTGCTATTATTAGCTTTACAATAATGTCTATAAGTTTTTAGAATTCCCTTTATCATTCGTAGAATATGGTGTAATCGTCCTTATTATTCTGGGATATTTATTGAAAATTCCTCGTAATTTTATTAAAAATTGTCCATATAACAATATTCGCAGGAGATTTTTCCAAATGTTCAAAAAATTTCTAAGTTCAACAAATATCACTTGTAGTTGAATTAAGTTCACGCAATATTATCATAGCAATTCTCTCATACTATTTCAATGTTCAGAACACTTCACTGTACTCATATAACCAAAGTCGAAAATTTCTCAAGTCCGCACTTTATTCACTGTCGCTAGTGCAACCATCCACTCATATATTGGCCGTCAATGCCGCCTCGATTGCAGGTAACTTTTCACTCACGAATATCGCACTCGGGTCTCGAATTCCGACACGTCCATCTCCTTCAACGTTCAAACGAGAAGGCCACAATCTCTCGCTTCATTTCTCCCTCGTCAAATTTTGATGGCGTCCTTTTCATAAAAAGCAGGAACATATCGAGCTCAATTTCTAAAATAAATTTGCCTGGAGTACTGTAACATTTCATCGTTTTCTAAGAATGTGACAGTTTTCTTCTTAAATTTCTCCATATTTTCATGAGTTCAAATTTCTTCTGTAATTTATAGAACTAATTATATGACCTATTTAGACAATTACTCAATTTTCGCTGCTCCCAAAGGCTAAATCGTTCCACGTGATTAATATCACCCCTCTCTTCATAATTAGCGTGGGTCTCGCATGTGTCTTGCTTGCTCCATTGACACTTTTTTAATCAGCTCGACTCGATGTTTCCTTTTGCTGTCGCGGCATCTCCTTAAAAACCCGTTCCTCCCCTCGCTGCTACCTCGTAACAAAATATACCTTTGCTGGTCATCTTACCGCCTTTATTTCCAATTTAATAATAAATAAGACTTCGCAGTCGGTAAATGCTTTGACAATCAGCTCCCCCTTTGGTCTTGACTTGCCAAATATACTTCACCTTGACGTTCTCGCCTCAATAAAGATATTCACATTATTCTTACTGCGTAGCTCCACTTACTACATTAATGATTAGCAAAATACGGGTTCAGTGTCTTTCTCGAATTCAATTCTAAATTGGTTAGGGAAAAGAACAAGTAAATTAGTTGCTTTACTCCACCCCTTCCTGCCTAATAGAATTCAGGGACTCAGCAGAATAAGGGCCCATCCCAAACAGTGATTGAAATTGATATTATTTTACATAATTTATATAACCCCATGTACACTACAGAAAGTGAGCTGGTTGAAAAATCCTAAGTCCAACTGTACAGTGATGATCATAGTTCCATGCAACCATGATGTGGCTCCTAGTTTGATACTCAGAGGCAATGAAATATTACTCATATAGTTGGCATCATAACTGGAGTATCTATGTATGTGGGAATGAATTGCAGTGTCCTGTAAATGGCTTTAAATACAAGTCAGGTGAAAGATAATAGGCAAACTAATTGGTATGTTATTCATGCCTGTTTTTGAAGGACTGTAGCCCAGTGGGTACAGTCTCAGGTTCACAGTAGTGGTAATATATATATATATATTACTTTGCTGGCAGCAACAGTGGGCAAACCAATCAGATTGTAGGATGCCTCTACAACACTGACTACACACAGGTAGGTCATTCTACCGGCAACGATGGCACACCAAGGACCCCACATCCATGAGCAGGTAGTTGCTCTTGTTGAACAAGGAAATCTAACCACAACAGAGCTGGACTACACTACCACATCCCACAGAGTATGGTGACATGTTGGATAAGACAATTTCAAGAATCAGGTGTTGCAAGCCATGTTCTGGCTCTGGTTCGAGGGGGTCTTGAACTGGGAACAGAACAATTACTTGATCAGAGGCCCATTCAATCCAATTCATGAAAGCTGTGCAGCTAGTGCAATATTTCAGCAGCTTAAGGATGGCCTGAATGAGTTAGGATTGCAATCCCAGCAAGTGGTTAAGAAACAAAATCTCACCGGTGAGCAGCGGGTGTATCACCTTCCGTTTGCTGAGGACAGCGTGCTGTGGGCTTGGTTGAATGTTACATTCTCCAACAAGAGCACATTTTCTCCAGCGAACAATGGACTTTTACTCTTGTTTCGCCCTTTCGACACGTGTCACAATCCAGCATGCAAGGCCAAGCATTGCCACTAACCGGGAATCTGATGTTTGCTGGGGTGGGATGGGAATGTTGCACAGAATCGAGCAACGTCCACTTGGACACGCTCTCACCGCTGTGCAATATGTGCACATTTTAAAGATTATTATTGTCTCTTCCGTGCGGGTGTTTCATCTCACCAGTGTGACCAATTTCAGCAGGACCTGTTGCTGATCTACAAGTCCCGATTAATTCAGAAATGGTTTGCAAGGCACGTCAGGTCGAGCTTATTGGCTGGCCTCTTTGTGGAGCAGACACGAATCCCATCAAGATTGTGTAGGCCAAGATAAGAGAGCAATGGTGGAGACCTGGCTCGACCTCACACCAAATATGAATGACGCACTCTGGGATGTTATCAGTGCGGCCTGGGACAAGGTGGCAGGTGATTACAAAATGTATGCTTCTTCCGTAATCATACCTTCCAGGGGATGCTCATTTTCTGTGTTGGTGACTGTACCTATGCAGCCAGATAGTTTATTTTGTTGTGAAATCTTATCCCAAGAATAAATGTTGTGCAACTTACATATTTTTCAAAAAATAAAATTAGAAAAAACCCTTCCCCCACCCCCCTTAAAATTTACTGGAGTTGGGATGGACCTTTATTTCACTCGGCCTCTCAATTTAGCTGTTAGCTCCCTACGTGGCCTCTCACTTACATAACCAAGGTTGCTTAGCAAATCTGCATTATAAGGGCATTCAAACAAACTAAAATGCAAGAGAGCTCTTAGATGTACTGGTATGGTATGGATTTCCTTCAGGAAAAAATTCTGGTCCCTTGAGGTCTCTAAAACCACAGCAGCAAAGGGATGTTAAACCAATAATATTAACTTGTTAACATTTATTCATAATATGATATTTTAGAGACATGTACTTATTTTCTATACATGTTGTAGTGCAGATGCTATTATCTTGCATGGCTTCATGTTTGTAGGTAAATCTCAACACCAGGCAACTGTACTGTTGTCAGTATTTTCATCCGAGTCTTCAGTCACGGAAGAGATGCCTATACTCGATAGAAGTCCTGAGTATTTACCAGATATTGTAGCCATACATCCGAGAAACCTTTCAGCTGTAAGGTTGGGAATCGAGTCAGCCTTAATGCATGGGCCAAAATTAAGCTGCAAGGTATGTCAGGAGCTCATGGTAGCTAATTATGATTGTTACTTTTCCAAGAGGATGCCCCTTAAATTTATGAGCAGATCTGTGTCTTTTTGATCCACAAATTCCTTCTTATGTCCACATTTTATTATGGAGTATCAATAATGAGGGCATGAGAAAAAAATTGATTATACACCACTTAATATTTGGACCAAACTGCACGGTTATTTTAGAAATTAAATATGAACATGAATGTTTACGTTCTTATGATTCTGGTAAAACTAAAGCAAAAACAGCATCAATTTATAGCCTATTTTCATCTTATGAAATACCGGCTTATGAGATCACCTTTTGTCCATTTGCGTGTGTAAAATCTAAACTACTGAAGTGATTTCTACTAAAAATTGGGAAGGTCTTACTAGTACTTTGTCTGACCCTGACTTTGCCTTTAAAATTTTAATAAGTGTCACCAATGGCGGCCTCATTAAATATTTCACTGGAATTTAATATCTCTAAAACTATTACTGCTGTCAACGTGGTATTTTGTAAGATGATAGAGACAACTATGATAAGATCACCTATGTCCCTATGTGACATTCAAATAGCAAAGCACAAAATCAACATGACGGCATGCCAGAAAGATACCATGGACTTTCCTTGCGATTTAATCATCCAAGTCCAGTGAAACCTGGCATGGTCAATTTTTATAGAAGGCTTAATATATTAACATCTAATTTAATTGTTTTGAGAAATTCAAGACTGCGGCTGTGAAAAATTTTAAATTTAGGTTTCTATTTCATTTTTGCTAATCAAGCGATCAAAGTGGAAGATTGTAAAATTAACCACCATAATAATTTTCATCTACTGGTACAAAACTATATTGCCGATGTATAAAACAATCCAAAAATCATGCAAAATATTTCACCGGTTCTCTATATCTATCAATCTATTACACAAATCAAACTGAAATTTTGTATGGTGATAGAGAATATCAAAATAAGGTCACCTATGCAGCTGGTTGACTGGCTGCATGACTAAGCGGTAACGTTCTCGCCTGTTGAGCCAAGGATAGCAGGATCGAATCCTGGCGCAGTCAGTTGGCATTTGAGGGTGGGTAAATGTGAGGAAGCTGTGTCAGTAGATTTGCTGGCACATTAAAGATCCCCTTTGGGACAATATTCCAGCACCCCGGCGTCTCTAAAAGCTGCAGTAGTTAAAAAGGACATATAACCAATGACATTATTATTATCAACGACCTGATGAGCCCAAAACCAATATGGTGGCCACACAAAATTTAATGTTTAAATGGGCTTTTCCCATGACTCAATCATCTGAGCACAGTGAAAAATAAATGGGCTTTTCTTCTGACTTAATCATCTAAAAGTGGTGGAAATTGGCACAATGAATCTTTATTCAGAGCTTAGTGTATAGGCATCTAATGTTGTTTGTTTTCAAAAATTCAAGATGGCGTCAGTCCGAAATTTAAAAAAAGAAATCTTTATTACTCGCATTCTATTCAAGTAATCGAAGAGAAGCCTTGCATAGTGAAACACCATAATAATCATTATCTAATGGCACTGAATTTTGTAGCTTACTTTTCATAAATTAAATTATTATTTGACTTTTCTTAAAATGAACTCCTGTGGCTCATTACAGGAAGATGCCATCTCTAAGGAATCAAATGTTCTCGAAAGAGAAACAAAATGAGTATTGTCCGTTGAGCCATTATAATTAACACAAAAATTGATAAAAATGTTATGCTGGACATTTTTATCACTTTTTGTGTTAACCTCTAAGGAAGGAGTAACTGATACTGAAAGTTATGTATTCTAGCACGTAATTTTTCATTATGGTGGTGGTGGTGATTGTTTTAAGCAGTGGAAAATCAAGGTCATCTGCCCCAAATTTCTATTGTAGGTATTTTAAATTATAGAATGTTGTTTATTATTTAGGGGCTGTGTGCTTGGGGGTGTATAGATTTTGTCTGATAACCTGTGTTACTGTTGTATCTGTACTACTGTGTGTACTTGTAATTGAGGTAGGATTTAGGAAGGAAGCAGTCGTGGCCTTAAGTGAGGCACCATCGTGGCATTTACCTGGAGTAGAAGTGGAAAACCACGGAAAACCACTTGCAGGATGGTTGAGGTAGGAATCAAACCAACCTCTTCTCAGTTTTGCCTCACGAGGCTGAGTGTACTCCGTTCCAGCCCTCAGGCCAGAATTAAAATTATAGAATATATGAATATTCATTTCTAAATAGGAACAAATTTTACTGATGCTCTATTGAACCTGTCTCTTGGTAAGTTGATAAACCAGTACCATGAACTAAATATTCTGGTACACAATTCTTTAGTGTTGTATTAATGTATTGTAGATAAGCCTCATCATGTAACTTTGAAGGGCTGGAAGTGTGTTTAGATAATTTATCTTGAGTAACGACGAAAATGTTAATTTAAGACAGGGCAAACCCCAGTCCCATAGTAAGACCATTTTCCTATCTTAAAATATTATATTTATGTTTAATGTTAGGTAGGGGCATAAAGGTCAGTTGGTGGGAGAGAAGTGTTACGACGTAGGCCTACCGTATGTTGGTGAACTTGTGTATGGTATTAATAGCCTTCCGGATGATTGGCAAAGCCCTAAAAGTGCTTGGATGTCTGCTACATTAATGGAACAGTGGTTGAATAGATTCAATGCAAGGAAAACCAAAAGGTTATATTTTCCTTGACAATGTTACCTGCCACCCAAAAGTAATACCGTATTTCCTCGCATAATCGTCGCACTTTTTTTTGCCAAAATTTCGTGGGAAAAAGCAGGGTGCGACGATTATGCGAAGAATATTTAATTTCAAAGAATATACTGTATCACTATTTGCTGCACGGGCCAGTCATTCGCGTAGCGTGAGTCATAGCCCGCAGTCAGAGACAGGGTTCTTTCTTCTAACAAGGTCACGACAGGTTAACGCTCGCGGAATGTGCTGACGAAGCTGGCCATTCGCGTCGTGGTTCATAGCCCGCAGGCATAAAGACGAGATTACTTTCTCCTGACAAGATCACGCCAGATTAGGCCTATAAACTCGCGGAATGTGCGCTGGCCGTTCGCGTCACAGTTCATATCCCGCAGGCATAAAGACGAATTACTTTCTGCTATCAAGATCACGCCAGATTAGGCCTATAAACTCGCGGAATGTGCGCTGGCCGTTCGCGTCGCGGTTCATAGCCGGCAGGCATAAAGACGATATTACTTTCTCCTGACAGGATCACGCCAAATTAGGCCTATAAGCTCGCGGAATGTGCGCTAGTCGTTCGCGTCACAGTTCATAGCCCGCAGGCATAAAGATGAGAGTACTTTCTGCTGACAAGATCACGCCAGATTAGGCCTATAAGCTCGCGGAATGTGCGCTGACCATTCGCGTCCCGGTTCATAGCCCGCAGGCATAAATACGATATTACTTTCTCCTGACAAGATCAAGCCAGATTAGGCCTATAAGCTCGTGGAATGTGCGTTGGCCGTTCGCGTCGCGGTTCATAGCCGGCAGGCTTAAAGATGAGGTTACTTTCTCCTGAAAAGACCACGCCAGATTAGGCCTATACGCTCGCGGAATGTGCGCTGGCCGTTCGCGTCGCGGTTCATAGCCGGCAGGCATAAAAACAAGATTACTTTCTCCTGACAAGATCACGCCAGATTATAGGCTCGCGGAATGTGCTAAGTGACGAAGCTTGCCGCTCGCGTCACAGTTCATTGCACGCAAGCATAAAGACGAGATTTTTTCGTCTGACAAAGTCGCGCCAGGTTATAAAGTCGCGGCAGCGTGTGCAACTGACTGCCGCACAAATACGAACATGCTATGCGACGATTATGCGATGAAATTTTATAAATCAATTTTAGAGTTTGAAAAATGGGGTGCGACGATTATGCGGTGGCGACGATTATGCGAGGAAATACGGTATTGTCAAATATGAAACTGTGCTGGTAACAAATGTCTTGCAGCTGATGGATATGTCATTTTCACTTTCAGATCATACATTAGGTGGTTTCTAATGCAATATTTGATGGCACAAATGGAAGCAGCTGACAGTTCTTATGCTGTGTCAGTTCTAGATGCAGTGAACTGGGTGGTTGGGTTGGCTGTAAATCAAACTAAGACAGAAACTGTGATGGAAGTGATTCACCAAAGCAGGATTTGGAGAGAATGATAATACAGATGATGGAGCAAACTTAATACACTTTGCTACAGTATTTAGAATTAGCTACATCCCTTCTAGTGAGAATTGCTGAAAAAGAGGGAAAGGAAGAGGAATAATAAGGAGTTCAAAGCAATATCCACTTGACAAAGCAATTTGCCCTTAAATCTAACTCTTCCATGATTCATGAACTATTGTACTCAGTTAGGGACTGCATTCTGGAAGACATGATTAGAAAGCAGCAGAAACAAGTTCCATGGTTTGATATTTTGAAGAAAGCTTTGAAGTAGTGTAGATTCTCGCCTGTTGCTCCCAAGGTTGCACGATTGAATCCTGGCGCAGTCACGTTGGCATTTGAGGGTGCGCAAGTTCGAGGGAGCCGTGTCAGTACATTTAATGGCACATTAAAAATCCCCTTCAGAACAAAATTCTGGCACCCTGGCGTCTCGGTGGCACTTTGCACCATTAGACGGCATTGTGTACAGTTGTCAATTTTAGCATTTGTGAAACTCTGACCTACACGAAGAGCAACCGACAGCACAATCATTTACTACGAACAAACACTGGTGGAATGTACCAGCCAGTTAGAAGATTTCACCAACATTGTAATTTCTGCTACCATCTCCTTCAGAACCCTTTAGGCCTACATATTCTTTGGTTAACATACTTGCTTGCCTCCAGTGTCACAGTACAAGACTTCCATTCCCATATCCAGTAGCAGGCCCACTATGCATTTTTATATGAAAAAAAAACCACAAGATTCTCCTATGTGTACAAAGCCTTCAAACTTAGGTTTCATAGATATTATTTGATCCAAAATGCATAGTTCTTAGTTCATAGGAAATTATAAATCAGCTACAAAAATGTGCTTTTGCATTAACTCATAGTTTGTCAATCATTTTTGTATATCTTCACTTGAAAGTTCTTGATGTTGTTTTTTGCAACTCCACTTTTCTTTGCTGATTCTTGGGTATACACAAACGTCTTCAACAAAACAATATTTTATATGAAACCTTTTGATATTTTTCAGGTTATCAATGTGGGAGTTATGTTACACCAACTAGTAATTGGCAAAGGTACTTCAGAGACCATCATAGCCACCGCAGCCAACCAGTGCGTTCGTAAGGTAGGTTAATCCGCTACAATGAAGACATACGGATTATATTAAGTGATTCCATAATTAATCTTGCCCATGGTGTTGTCGCACACTTTAAATTGAGCTCCACAACTCCGATAGGGAGCTGCAGCAAGTTTGGAGGTTCGATTCCTGGTGCTGACAGCGGGCAAATACCAGAATTGTACCTTATTACAAGTCCCAGTACATCTGCCCCAATCCCTTGCCCTAATAATTACAGTTGAACACTCTACTACAGTCACCACATAAATGCAGGTTATTAGGTAGAACCAACACTCACTCAAGTACACAGTATCTAAATTGAATTAACAACAACAGTAATTCACTTATAATTCTGGAACATAGGTTCACAATAGCTGGAGTTAAAGCAACTTGTATAACATTTCAGATACGTCAGGCAATTAAAAAGAGATCGGAAGAAAATCGAGGAATTTAATAAAATAATTGGCCTAACTGAAAAGAGAAGCATAAATTACTGAAGATGAAGAAAGGGTAGTGTATTTAGATTGTTATATCACATGGATTTTACAGATAATCCAAAATTTTATGTTGTAAGAGTAATCTCCAAGTAAAGAAATAGCCAATTTTGTGATGGTTATTTCCAGTAACGTAGCCAAGATCAACCTATGGGGGGGTTAACTTTTGAAATAATACGTGGAGCGCACCATTATATCATTATAAGGACAGTGCTAATACAAGTGAATGATGTTGATATTCATTAAATGTACAAATTGCATTGTCACAAAGATGCATGTAGCCTCAAATGCGGAACCGGGCCGAAAGGCAACAACAGTAAATCAGTACAGTATAGTGATTTGGTCATGGTAACACAAATTACAAACATACCGATTTCCCACATAGCATGAGTTATAGGCTCTTCAGCAAGTGTCATTATTTCATTTAAGAAATGTTTATTTAGCTTATTGTTTATTATCAGTTTTACTTTTATTTTTTTGTAAAATTTCCAAGGATGGGATTGTAACTCCCAGTAACACCCCGTGGCATAGCATGTTAAATTGCTCACCACGATGACGTACGAATCCTGGTGCTGACAGCGGCTATCCTAAGTGTGGTTTTTGCTGGGTTTTTCCACACTCCTTCCAGGCAAATGCCCGGATAGTATCTTATTACAAGGCCTTGGGCACCTACCTCATCCCTGTTCCTAATACAGCTACACACTCTACTACAGTCATCACAGAAACACAGGTTATCAAACATGTTCAATATACATCTAAGTACACAGGACTGATGCCCAAGATGTCCCAAGTCTATAAAATGAATCATCAACATTAACTTGCATATTGACTATCAATTAAAATTTAAAAGAGACTGAAATTGTCCAGATATCGCAGTCTCTTTGAAATTTTAATTGATATTATTCAGCTCAATCGTAATATAAGATACCAAAGTTTCTTCTCAAACATAGACCATCCACTTACATAATGACTGCACACCTAATTTAACTTATGAAATCTAGAAAAAATAAAACCATGCATAACTTTAGTTGAAATTATTGTTTCTATGACCAATTTTTGTGATCTTAATGGTTCAACTCTTGATGAGCAAGAGCTTTGTGTTATTCTACATCTGAAACCGATTCATTGCTGCTTACATCATTTCAGTCAGTCTTGTTTCCATTGCAATAAAAAAATCAATAGCATCAAGTGGGTGAATTTGTCTTAATGGGACTTAACAAAAAATTTAGTCACCAACGACGCCAGGAAGATCTAAGTAACACTAACAATAAAATCAGCACAACGCAAGGGAATCTTGTAAAGTCATTGAAACAAAAATAAGCGAACAAACCCTAATTATTACAAAAGCAGATAAAGACAACACCAAAGTTGTAATAGATAATAGACCAGCAACAAGAATGATATTTGACAATGGCACCCAGTATGTATTGTATAACATGGGTTTCATATTCCTGTAACACTGACAAAAAGAATTAAACATTGATATCAGAGTTTTTAAGGGTACAGATGTAGACTCCTGTTCCATTATAACCTGACTCTGCCAAGGAATTTAATTCTGGTCTGAGGGCTGAAACAATGTACTTGCAATTCCATGAAGATAACTGACAAGAAGTGTTTTAGAGTTCCACTTCAGCTATCTTAAAAGTAATGCTGTTTGTGGTTGGCCACTCCTACTTCGTCAAATGCCAGGATGGTACCTGACTTTATGCCACAGGTGCCTTCTTCCCAATCCTGCCCCAATTACACAAACTAGTATGGATACCACTACAACACAGACGTAGTATCAAATTTCAATTATTTTGTGAAATTGATCCAGTTAGCTCAAACCAGTATTGCCAGCATTCCGGCTCAGAGTGCCATTGGGCTAGTCAGTTGGTATGACACACCTCACAAAGACGCTGGCTAGTACATGCTTGGTGAGGTGCACCATACCAACTGATGAGCCCAATGGTACACTGTAGCGTAAGCTGACAATACTGGTTTGAGCTAACCAGATCAATTTCTCAAAATATTTGAAATTTGATACTCTGTCATTAAGCACATTTGAAGTAAAAGAAAAATAACTCTCTGCACGCTGGAAGGCGGAGGTAGATTTCACCAGGCAAAGACAGATGGAAAGCTGAATGTGATCTTGTGAGCTGGCGTCGTCATGGTAACGTTTGGCTCTTCCTTCATCAATTTGGCATCATCATATACCGTATTTACTCGAATACGACCCGCCCTTGAATAAGACCCGCACCCTGATTTTGAAGAACAAAATAAAAAAATAAAAAAAAACTCAAAACTATTTACAATCTTTACTAAATAAACAAAATATCATTTCTACAAAATAGTTTCCAACAGTTCAGAAGTCGTCCTAAAATAACACAGAAACAATTAAAAATACAAATAAAAGACACAAACACTTCATTCATCGTCATCAGAAGTACCAACTTCGGAACTTATTCACCATCACTTTCCCACAAAATGTCGTCATCACTGCCATCCATAGCATTGGAAATACTACATTTCTTGAAGCTCTTCCGTATGAGATCTCCCGAGATACGATTCCATGCCGTCAAAATCCACGAACAGAGCAGCTGAACTTCCGGGCGCTGAATACGACCAGTTGGGGTCAGTGTGTGCTTATCGGCCGCCATCCACTCCGTATACAGCTGTTTCAAGGCTGCTTTGAACGGTCGGTTCACGCTGACATCCAGTGGCTGTAGCATAGACGTCATCCCACCCGGGATGATTGCTAGGTCGGTTTTCCCATCCTTGACGAATTTCTTCACAGCGTCTGTTGTATGGCCGCGGTAACTGTCCAGAACAAGCAAGCTCTTTCCTCGTAATAAAGCACCAGGGCGACGTTGCCAAACACACTTTAACCAGTCTTCCACCAGTGAACTGTCCATCCAACCAGAGTCCTGAGTTCTAACGATAACACCAGCGGGTATATTTTTTGGAAGAGTCTTTCGCTTGAAAACAACGTACGGCGGAAGTTTGGTTCCGTCAGCGAGTATACACAACATTACCGTGCACCGTTGTTTCTCATTACCACCTGTTCTGATAGTCACACTTTTAGATCCCTTAACATTCACAGTACTGTCCAGTGGCATTTCAAAGTAGACTGGCGTCTGATCTGCATTACCAATTTGGGAAAGCAAATATGAATTTTCCTTCCGCAACTTAATTATGTGACGCTGAAAGGAAAGTAACTTTTCTTCATAGGCACCAGGAAGACGCTGCGAAATTGAGGTACGCCTTCGTATGCTCAACCCATTTCTTTTATAAAAATTTTGAATCCATCCTCGGCTTGCTTTAAACCCTACCGTAGAAAGTTCCTTCGCGATCTGTAATGCCTTTAATTGACACATTTCGGTAGACACCCCATTTCCCAATTCCCGCCTTTCTGTTACGTATTTATAAAGTTGTTTTTCAATTTCCGGAAACTGTACACTCAGTCCGCGGAAAGCTCTACGAGCACCACTACTTGTTAGCAACACGTTTTTCTTCTTTCTCCAATCTCGAATACATGACTCGTCAATATCATATTTCCTACCGGCGGCACGATTTCCAATAATTTCAGCTTCCCTCACAACTTTCAGCTTCTCACTCACAGTAAACGACCGCAAACGCTTCGTAGAACTCATGTTTACACTCGGAAAACGTGCGCTAGACAGTATGACGCCGCCTGCTTACGGAAAAACAAAGTGATAGCCGGAAGAAGGCTAGCACCATCTAGCGGATACTCGCAACACCCGATATCGCGTATGGCGGGCAATTTCAATCTTTAAAATCAGGATGACTCAAATAAGACCCGCACCCCAATTTTTCACGTCCGATTTTGTTTAAAAATGTGCGGGTGGTATTCGAGTATATACGGTAACTCCGAAAACATTTTGCTCATCCCTTGGCGTAAGGGTGGGTCATATCAAAAATTATTTAAGACAAAAGTTTTAGGTAATTTTTAGAGGAATATTGACAATTTTAAACGGTTTTGATATTGTGCCTATTAACTCTTAGAGGGCGGAATTTAATATCTTGAATCGCAAGACAGGTTATCCGCGAGCGGAATTTAATATATTAAATCGTCAGAGATCCGCCGATACCGGCACAAATGGTACGCTAAAAATTCTACAGATGGCAGTTAACTACATTTTAAGGTCTGGCCTAACGGGGAATACCCGCTAGTTTCTCACAAGCTGTAAGAGATTATCGTGTTCAGTCGAGCTTGTGTTGCGAGTTCAAAGAAAGGCTTTTTGTGATTTATATAGTTATTTTGCGACATGTGCTGTAAAAGAGGGTCGGTGAGCAAGAGATTGTTTCAATTTTGGACTCCACGGATATAGATGAAATTGATTTTTCATTTGAAGAGTCCAAAGATGGATATTCAAGTAGTGTCTCTTATATGCCCTTTATGCACTAAAAAAACTTGATAATATTCTACGCACTTCTGAGATGGGGTACATCCAATAATCAAGGTAAGCCATTAATATTACGTACATATGCATGCCCGCGTAGGGTTAACCCTTGTTTGGTCGCATGAAAAATGAAACGTATTTGGTCGCGCACGGTCAAACAGACCAGGCATCATTGAAAGCAGGATGGAGTTACTGAATCTTACTTTACGTCATATATAGGGATAGTATGTTCATACTCATCTTCTGACTGCTCAGTGTCTGTATTATGATCACTTACTCCTACCTCGTCTCCATCTCCGTCATCACTGTCTTCAGCAGAATGTTCGTGGTCTGAATGAGATTCCAAAATTAGTTCCCTGATCCACTCTTCTTCTCTTGTCCATTTTACCACAAATAATAGTCAAAAGATGCAAACAAATACAAAACTGCACGCAAATTATACAATCTTAATTAGTCGTGCACGGAACATTACACCGAAATAGTCGCGCAACAGAACTTTAGACCGGGTGGCGAAGCATTTGCTTGTAACAATGGAGCGCATGGAGTGAAACTGATAAAGAGATGCGTGGTGTTGTAGGGTGAGGGGCAGGGGGAAGGTACTAAGAAGTGGAAAGACTTGGCGCCAAACCGAGTACACACGGAAGAAATAAACAATAGGCCCGGTCTGAATGACCGTGGCGCGACCAATTGAGGGTTAAGGGTGTTATGATTTTTTTCTCTAAAAACTCTATTTTTTTCCATCCCTTTGGTCAATGGTTGGTGCTATCAAAAGACTACAAAGATACGTTTCTGACCCTTATCTGAAGAATTGTTTGAACTTTGAATGGATTCGATTTTTCTCATACGAAAGTTATAACAAAATTTCACATTTTCAAAAAAAGCCCCTCATTTCCACCCCCTTGATCTGATTTTGCCCATTAACGAACTCGACTAAGAATTTGGTTCGTTATATTTTATGTATAAGTTTAAAAGTGATTGGTGCAAAATGACTGTAGTTATCATGTCCACAAGAAAGGAATATATATATAGATATGTATATAAATTATATATAAACTTTTGAACTGACTGTGGTTTTGGGGTCTGGGGGACATGACATGCAAAGATATGTCCAAATTTTCCGGAAGTCAAGATGGGAATACAGTTAATTTCTATAAGAAAAGCCTTGGTGTCCTAATTTTTGAATAAAGAGAGCATAGCTCTCATAGTACATTGGCACTGCTCTTGGCATCATAGTAGCTTTACAGTGGCCTTCCCAGTATGTACTAACCAGCGTCTTGGTGAGGTGTACCCACTGATCTCTATACATGGATGGCTGGTAGCTAAGGCAGCAGTAAGCTGAATAGACGATGACAGGTATAGCAAGATGGCAGCGAGCGCATGGTGCAATATTGCGAATCCGGCTCTGTGATTGGTTACTGGTAGTTTGCTGTTATACATGTATTTATACTGGCAGTAAATATTTTGTGTTTCTTGTAGTTGTAAAATGGGCTGAATTTGGTTATTTAAAGCGTAAAATCTTAGTTTTAAGTACCGGTTTGGTAACCCATCATCCCAGGCAAGCCGGTAATACCTTTACTTCTCAGGCAGATAGGTCACTTAGCCGTAATTTTGAAGTTATTGTGAAGTTAAATTATACATAGCCTATGCGGTGGTGCTGAACCAGACGTGATCGGGCTAGGCTATTGCATGTTTACATTTGATCCCATTTCAGGGTTTTTCGGTTCTGGGTGCGAATAGTTCACTTAATAGTTGTAAAACGGTGGGGAGAGTATATATTTTGAGTAGGTTTTTAGTTGTGTTAAGTTTTATGTGGAGCTGAGGTGTGAAATTGATTTGGCTTAAAGTGCATTTTTGGCTTTGTTCTACTTCCCGTTATTATTAAGTTTATTGTGCTGCTAGCGTGATTAAAAGCTGTAGTATTTGATGTAGAGTGCTGGGATTACTTGGGGGAAATGTTGGTTATTTCATGGAAACAGGAATTCATTACCAAGGACTGATTACGATATGTCGAATCTAGGCCTGTATAGTGAGCTATGTTTATAGGTACATCATTAATTGAAGAATGCATAATTTCACGGCATATATATATATATTATTATTATTTCCGATTATTCCCCTTCAGGAGAGCGTGAGAACTTGAGCCAATCACAGCTTCACTTCCTTTTCCTCTCTTCTTTTCTTCCCAAAACCTCTTCATTAGTTCACTGTGCTTTTTCTTCCTTTCCTCTGTCCATTTTTTCCCTGATGTATCTTTCCTTGAAACTTGTACAATTTTCGTGTTTCTGATTTTATTTCTAAATTGTTCTCTGTCCTTAATGTATATATATATATATATATATAATTTACAAGAATGTTTCCAGAAATTGTTTTTCACTCATTACTCTGTTACTGATCGCTTATTGCGTGTACTCAGCATCTAAGTTGATATGTGTCAGCCGTTATTATCGTCGTCGGCGGCTGTAACTCGATTCCGAGTAAACATACTTCTTCCTGCATAGAGCTTTTCAGACCAGCCTGTGGATGTGCTTCCGGTGACTAAACAGGCCAATCCTGGCATAAAACATGCGCCCACATAAATTGCACTCAATGGTCAGGGGAGGGCGGGGTTGCAATTGACGAAGCTTTCTTGCTTGTCGCTTGGCCTCTTCATGTCTGCGACGTTCTTCTTCAAAGAAGTTGACAGCCGTCGATGTAGTGTTCCGCCACAGTAAACGGTCCGCAGCAGATGTTTCCCATGAGTGGATGTCTATACCAGTCGTCGTCATGATGTGTTTTAACTGGTCTTTAAAACGCTTCAAAGGGGCCCCATGAGGTCTAGTGCCGGAGCAAAGCTCACCATAAAGGAATTGACGTGGAAGCCTGGTATCACTCATACGGTGAACATGGCCTAACCATCTCAGTTGATGAGCGATGATAGTTGTCTCAATGCTATCGAGATGCGCTCTCTCGAGAACTGCAGTGTTGGTCACGTAGTCCTCCCACTTGATGTTCAAGATGTATCTCATCTTTTGTTGGTGGAAACGCTCAAGTTTCTTGATATCACGGCGATAGAGTGTCCAAGTTTCACAGCCATACAGTAGCGTTGAGATGACGACAGCTTTGTACACCATGAGTTTGGTATGCATCTTTAGGTCTTTATTCATGAAGACCCTGTGCATTAAACGGCCAAATGCTACATGGGCAGCCCCAATTCTTTTGTCAACATCCTGTTCGCAAGTGCACCGTTTAGACAAGATGCTGCCAAGATATGAAAAATGATCAACCTGCTCCAGTGTTGAGTCTAAGATGGAGATATTGAACTCAGGAAGAGGTAATCCTGGGGCAGGTTGTGCAAGCACCTTTGTTTTCTTTGCATTGATGGTGAGACCAAAGAGATCACACGCAGTGCTAAAGCGATTGACCGATTGTTGAAGCTCTGCAGCTGTCGGAGCAGGAGATGCGGTGTCATCGGCATACTGCAGTTCTTTAACAAATTCACAAAGAAATTTGATGAAATGGTCCGGCTAGCTCAAAACAGTTGCCAGCGTTTCGCCCCAGTGTACCAATGGGCTCTTCAGTTGGTTATGGTACACCTCACCAAGACGCGTGGCTAGTACATACTGTGAAGGCCGCTGCAAGGCATAAAATGTCGCCACGAGCAGCGCCAATGTACTACGGAAGTCAAAACTTCCTTTCAAAAATAATGTTAGCTTACCTTGCTAATCCATATTGGAAATATCTGTTCCCGAAGGAAACAGGATGTAAAATTGTCCGATTGAGCTATGTACATTAACAAATTCACAAAGAAATTTGATGAAATGGTCCGGCTAGCTCAAAACAGTTGCCAGCGTTTCGCCCCAGTGTACCAATGGGCTCTTCAGTTGGTTATGGTACACCTCACCAAGACGCGTGGCTAGTACATACTGTGAAGGCCGCTGCAAGGCATAAAATGTCGCCACGAGCAGCGCCAATGTACTACGGAAGTCAAAACTTCCTTTCAAAAATAATGTTAGCTTACCTTGCTAATCCATATTGGAAATATCTGTTCCCGAAGGAAACAGGATGTAAAATTGTCCGATTGAGCTATGTACATTAACAAATTCACAAAGAAATTTGATGAAATGGTCCGGCTAGCTCAAAACAGTTGCCAGCGTTTCGCCCCAGTGTACCAACTGAAGAGCCCATTGGTACACTGGGGCGAAACGCTGGCAACTGTTTTGAGCTAGCCGGACCATTTCATCAAATTTCTTTGTGAATTTGTTAATGTACATAGCTCAATCGGACAATTTTACATCCTGTTTCCTTCGGGAACAGATATTTCCAATATACTGCAGTTCTGTCACCCGGGTAACTTGGGTATGTCTCTGTGAACGAAGTCTTGCCAGATTGAAAAGACCTCCATCGAAGCGAAACTTAATCTCTATGCCTGGGTTGTTGGAAGATGATTCATACATCATGGCAGCCATGTACAATGCAAAGAGTGTTGGAGCAAGCACACAGCCTTGTTTCAAACCGTGAGTGATTGGATGGATCGGATACAGAGTCACCGTGAAGAATCTTCCCAGACATTCCATCATGAAGAGCTTTAACTAATTCCACATAGCGATTGGGACATCCAAAGTGCGTTAATACTTTCCACATAGCAGGTCTTGGTACAGAATCAAAGGCTTTTTCCAGGTCATAGAAAACTAAATACAGGGGCTCCTGTTGCTCTCTGCACTTTTCCTGGAGTTGTCTGGCACAGAATATCATGTCTGTTGTGCCCCTGGAGGTTCGGAAACCACATTGAGACTCGGGCAAAATCCTCTCCGAGATACTTTGGAGCCGGTTTAGGAGAATTCTTGCTAGAACTTTACCTGCAATGGATAATAGCGATATACCTCGGTAGTTCCCACACACGCTACGATCGCCTTTCTTGAAGATAGTTATGATGGCAGCATTCTTCAAGTCGTCAGGTACTTCTCGAGTTTCCCAAATTAACAGGATAAGTGTAAAAAGTCGAGTCTTCAAGGCCATACCTCCACTTTGTAACAACTCCAGAGGGATGTTATCAGGACCAGGAGCCTTTCTCGGCTTTAGTTGATTGAGCGCTTTGGTGAAATCTCGGAATGTCGGCGGAACCGCCATCCATGGCTGTTGGGGCTGCTGAGGGATGTTTCGAAGAAAGTCCTCGGCAACATTGGAGGCACGATTAAGAAGTGCAGAGAAATGTTCCTTCCAACGCTCCAAAATTTGTCCTTGTTCAGTTAAAATGGCGGAATTGTCAGCAGTTTTCAATGTACCTGATGATGATCGGATTGGGCCGTATACCTCCTTTACGCCTGCATAGAAGTTTCGCAGGTCACAGGCATCAGATAGTCTTTGCAGTTCTTCAGCTTTTCGCTGCCACCAGTTGTTCTTTATTTCCCTGATTTGTGCCTGACATTTCCCCTTAAGTTGCACGAATTGTGATTTTTTCACACTGGAAGACGGATCTTGAAGAAAGGATAGATGGGCTTCCCGTTTGGCATTGATGAGACACATAATTTCGTCATTATTTTCATCAAACCAGTCTTGTCTTTTGTTCTTCACAAAACCAATTGTTTCCTCAGCTGACTCAGTAATGACCTTCTGAAGCGTTGTCCATTCCTGTACAACACTATTTGTGCTAACAGGGTGACTAGCCAGCTTATTTGCGATTTCATTTCTGTAATCTGTAGCAATTGATTTTACTTGGAGTTTTGAAGTGTCAAATTTCCGTCTCGAAAGGTTGTGGATGGATCGTTTCGGTTTGCGGCAGATTGAGATCCTCAACCGGCAAAAAAGGAGCTTATGATCTGTCCAACAGTCATCGACACTTCTTGCGGTCCTGGTGACAAGGATGTCCTTTTTATCACATTGCCTGGTGATGATATAGTCAAGGATGTGCCAGTGCTTCGAGCGAGGATGCATCCAAGTGGTTTTGTAGCGATTCGGCAGGCGGAACTGAGTGTTGGTAATAAAGAGTTCATGTTCAGCACATAGACCAAGGAGTAATAGGCCATTGGCATTGCAGTTGCCAAGTCCTTGTTTTCCCATCACATTGTTCCATAATTGATGATCTTTACCAACTCTAGCATTGAAATCGCCAAGCATTAAGAGTTTGTCTCTAGATGGTACTTTGGTGATGATTGTGCTCAGCTGGTTGTAGAATTGATCTTTAACTTCTATATCAGCATCCAAGGTGGGAGCATATGCAGAGATAAGAGTCATAAAGTGACCCCCGGAGAGTGGGATTCGAAGAGTCATAATTCTTTCACTGACAGCAGTTGGAGTTAGCTGGTGATCATTCACCAGTGTGGTCTTTATAGCGAAACCAACACCATGAATACGGCGCTCTCCCTCATCTTTTCCCTTCCAGAATATGGTGTACCCTGAACTGAACTCTGTAATTTTACCTTCGTTGGACAATCTGGTTTCACTTAAGGCAGCAATATCTATGT
Organism: Meconema thalassinum; assembly: GCA_946902985.2. Classification (NCBI taxonomy): domain Eukaryota; kingdom Metazoa; phylum Arthropoda; class Insecta; order Orthoptera; family Tettigoniidae; genus Meconema; species Meconema thalassinum. The sequence continues at coordinate 113,288,463 of OX336389.2, read as the reverse complement.
TCATTCGACCAAGCTCATGGGTGACGAGTGCTGTTCTTCGCTCAGGCCTGTTATTGTCCTTCAAATCGAGTAACGTACGAACATTCCAGGATCCTATCATCAATGTTTGGATATTCTTTGTTTTCGTTTTTCGACCGCAAAAGGGGTGACCCGCAGGGTGCGGCCTCCCAGCCGGCTGAAGGTGTGACTACCGATGTTTAGCCCACATTTTCTAGGGCCTTCCCCATTCGGGGTGGGCAGCGGTGATCCTAAATAGGCCTGCCCAAACACAGATGCAGGACCGAACTCCTGAGTAGTCACGAGGTCTCAGAAAGACGACCATCACACATCTGCTGCCAGCGTGCAGGTCCGAACTAGAGGCTTCCAGTTTCAACCCGAAAACCTGCCTCCACCATCCTTATCCCATCGCCGCTGGACTAGTTGAAAGATGTGACAGCAGGAAGAAGGTGCCACAAGCGAGATTTTGTTTAAGGTGGATCACAGCTTGCAAGGAAGTGACCCACACACTATGATCTCGGAACTATACCCTGCGGCACAAAAGAAATGAGACGTGCAGGTTCTAGCACCGTGACTGCAATGGACTGCCGCAGACTCTAAATATAATTGAGTTGCGCCTTCACTGCCAGTCCATCTGGCATGACCTCATCCGCCTCCACGACCGTTGAGAACCACAAGGAAAGTTCCTCCTCCGTCCGTTTTGCCGTTGGGCCAATATATACGTAATGGGTTTCAGTGTCATTTCCTACACTGAGGGGCCATCACCCCACCTAAAGGGGCTCATCCGCCAGAAGCCGTTGGCCCCTTCAGGGGGTCCAGTTATTTACCGCCGCCCAACATTCGGCGTTAGCTGTTTTTACAGCTGGTTGCCAAACCAGCTAACCCTCCTCCTTTCGCATTCCGGACTTGGGACCGGACAAAGGCGGAGTTAAGCCGTTATTATACATTCATTTTATTGATATTCCGGAGATTTACTGACCTCAGAATGACGTGTCAGTGATCCCAATACCCTTATGGTATGAGTGAACATATCTCTATATTTTTATTTGTTCCAAAGCAGCATTAATTACGATTCAAAATTGACTAGATTATCATTGCTTCCCCATAAGGAGAGCTTTAAAATGGCTACACCAACATGGCGGACCACGCGTTCAACCTGGCGTACTTTCTCGTGTAGCGGAGAGCTGCCATCAGCGATCCATGTATAGAGATCAGTGGGTGTACCATACCAAATGACGAGCCCAGTGGTACACTGACTGGGGCGAAACTCGGGCAATACTGGTTTGAGCTAACCGGATCATTTTCTCAAAATATTTAAAATTTGATACTGTGTCATTAAGCTCATTCAGATTATAAAAATCCTGGATCCTTCAGGGATACAGTTTATTTCTATAACACAGACTGCCCTAAATGAACACAACCTTTCTGTTCAGATGAATTGAACAATCTTAAGTCCACCAGAGACAAAGCAAGAAGAACAGCTGAACTTACTCAGGATCAAAATGATGTACGTAAATAGCGACAAGCAACAGCAAAATTAAAACAAGCAATAACAATATCAAAAAGAGAATCTTGGAACACATTTTTAACAACAGTTGACTATAGGACAGACAGCAATAAAGCTCACAAACTTATCAATTCTGTAAACAACAAACACGTAGTCACTCCTTTGAATCCTATTATGATAAATGATAAGGAAATTACAGACTGTCATAAAATAGCAAACCACTTCTTTAAACATTTCACTTCAATTAGACTATCAAAACAGAAAAAGAAAGAAGACAAGACTCTCAAAAAAATAGTCAAAAAATTCATGAATAATAATAACAATGAATTTTCAATGGAAGTGTTAATGTTAGCAATAAAGAACACACAAGTCAGAAAACAACCAGGACCTGATGAGATATTCCCAGAATTCATAAAAAATCTAGGTCCATCTGCCCTAAACATAATGCTATACATATTCAACAAATTTTGGACATCAAATGATAACCTACCTAAAGACTGGACTAAAGCAACCATCATTCCAATCTTAAAACCAGGCAAGCCAAAAAACCAAGTCCCCTCGTACCGACCTATAGCACTTACCTCCATTCTGGTAAAAATTCTAGAAAGGATGATTACAAATAGACTCAATTGGTACTTGGAAACAAAATCTCTTCTATCAGAAGAACAAGCAGGGTTTATACAAAACAGGTCCTCCTCCCACCAAATAATGAGATTTACACAAGCTGTTAAAGAAGCCTTTAACAAAAGGGAAAGTGTTCTTGCAGTTTTCATCGATTTTAAAGGAGCCTATGATACTGTATGGCGAAACATGCTGCTAAAGAAAGTTATCAACTTCAAAGTAAATGGATGTATGTTAAACTGGTTTTCAAGATTCCTTTCACAAAGAATGATCAATGTTCGTTACAACAACAAAACTTCAGGTTGCAAGCAATCAAAACTAGGCCTCCCACAAGGAGCTGTATCAAGCACAACTTTATTCAATGTGTACATCAACGATCTTCCAAAAACAATAAAGGAAGTAGGTAATGTGAATATCAGCATGTTTGCAGACGATGTTATCATTTGGACCACAGCACGTAACAGCCCAAATCAGCAAATGCTTCTTGAACACAGAATGAACCAGGCACTTATAAAACTAAAAAACTGGACTGAAAACAATAATATGGAAATCAATACTACCAAAAGAGTATACCAGTTTTTCTCCCTGAGACACCACAATCCAACTTTCAGTCTCAAATTTAGTAATCAAGACCTTCCAAAAAGTGAAAGTACAAAGTACCTAGGTATCATCATGGACAAGAAGCTGAACTGGACCAAACACATACAACATGTGGAGGATAAGGTAAGCAAACGGATGAAATTACTGAAGAGACCAGCAGGAGCTACTTGGGGGATCACTCAAGAGACACTCAACAAAACCTACAATACTTACATCAAACCTATCATAAAATATGGCAGTGAAGTACTCTCTACAGCACCCCAGTCAAATATTGATCGCCTCGAGAGGTGTCAGAATAATGCCCTACGAATCATAACAGGCGCAATAAAAACCACACCTATAACCGCCTTGCAATTATATACCCACAACTTACCAATAGAAGAAGAGATGAAACATCAAACAGCCAATGCATATCTCAGTATACAAAGACTACCTCAAATGACATGGATCAAAAAACCAGTTTCTAGTCCCAATCTTAAAACACAAAAAGATCCCTTAAGTCTCGCCAAAGAATATATCAGTAAGAGCAATCTGCAAATAAAACTTGAACCAGTCTGTATGCCAGTCAACCCCATTGAATATATACAAGTGACTACAGATCTTACTTTGCTAGAAGAGGTCTGCAAGAAAGACTCTTCACCACAATATATAAAACAACTGGCCCTCTGTACAATAGAAGAAAGATATCCATCTAATCAATGGCTAAAAATATTTACAGATGGCTCACAAGACAAAGAAAATAGAACTGGAGCAGGAATACATTCATCTCTCTTCTCACTCTACTTCCCAGTAGGCCAAAACAAAACAAACTTTGATGCTGAGATAAGAGCAATATCACATGCACTCCATCAGTTATTAGGCAGAAACATTGATTATCAAAAATGTGTTATCATTACAGATTCAAAAGCAGCCATCCAAGCCATCTCGTCAAATTATAAGCCCCAAAATAAAGAACTGAAAGAAATATTTTGTATGATAAAAACCCTTCAAAGACTCCACAAACAGATCTCATTTCAGTGGATCCCTTCTCATGTTGGAATAGCAGGAAATGAAGAGGCAGACAGATTAGCAAAAAAAGGTACCACACTACAACAACCTGTCAGTCAGACTGACTTCATGTCAGCAAAAAGGATCCTGAAAAATACTATCAAAAACAGGTATGAAAAAAAGGCAAAGAAAACAGCAGAAACCAAATTATGGAAGGACATTGATGCTAAATGGGATCAATATAAATTAACACCAAGAAGAGAAGCTGTAGCCTTCTTCAGACTTAACACTGGCCATGACTGCCTTGCAGCTCATCTGAAACGAATCAACATCCTGAGATCTGAAGAATGCACACTTTGTCACAAACCTGGAAGTAAAATGGATAAGGGGCACCTGCTACATTGCAACAAACTTGATGTGACTGCTAGAACTTCTGGAAACCTCACACAACTCTATTGGAACGCAAGAAAGCTGATGGATTGGAATCAGGGCTAGCCATAGGAAACAACAACAACAACAACATATTTTTGATATATTTACATTTTTACCTTAGTCATAAAGTACATAGCATTGCAGTGTTTTAATTCTTTTCTGTTCAGTAATTTATATGATATAGTGATAATAAATGTTCTGACAATGTAAAACATTTTCCTCACAGATACTCTGGGTGCAAGGAACTCTCCTCATGAAGCCTAACAGCGTAAATTGTTTTCTTTACAGATACAGCGGTCATGAGGTACTTGCTTCATGGAGCCTGTGATGGCTGTGAAAGTCGTGATAGCATTGTATGGAGGCTATTCTGACAGTTTAAATTGTTTTCTGACCACCTCATGGCACAGTCACGAGTATTCTTGGCCATCACCCCGAGATCCGGGCTCGATTCCCGGCTCTGCCAAGAAATTTAATTCTGATCTGAAGGCTTAAAGCCATGGCTACCTTCTTCCAAATCCTAGCCCCAAATACAATTATACACACTATTACAGCTATCACAAAGACATAGGTTATCAGACAGATTCCACACAGACCCAAGTACACAGGGCTACATGACCATGATGCCACATAATGAATCATCATCAACAACTTCAATTGTTTCTTTGCAGATACTGTGGGCACAAGGCACTCACCTTGTGGAGCCTATGATGGCTGTAGAAGTAGTTGCCAGAACTGATGACTTGTCTGCAGTGTTAGCAGATTTGTCTCGACGCCGATCTACCGTGAAGAATGTTGATGACCGATCTCATAATAAAGTAAGCATTTCCTCAATACGGAGATCTCAATTTTACACTAGCAGGCTTGATTTATAAGATGATCACTATTTCCTATGTTCCATGAATCGTCCTTTTCCTGACCACCACTTGCTTTTAAGAGTGAATAATTCTAAAAAATGTATTTCAGACTAACTATTCTGCAAGTACGAGGGTAATTCCAAAAGTAAGGTCCGATTCACCGTCCGACTCCTGGCATGCCTTGCGCGGCAAAAGCCGCCAGTAGCGTTGTTACTGTTGCTGTGTGCTGTTGATAGTGTCAGTTCACAATGTTTAAGACAATTAATCAGCCAGCCGATTGTGAAGTAAGGGCAGTGATATGGTTTCTGTCTGCAAGAAACATTCTGCGGCAGAAATTCATCGGCAGATTACTGAAGTGTACGGTTCTAACATAATGAGTGACAGTAAAGTGCGCAAGTGGGTGCGAGCCTTTAATGAAGGACGGGAAAATGTGCACGATGAACCCCGCTCTGGCAGACCATCAGTGATTTCAGACGAGTTGGTTCATGAGGTTGACGACAAAATTTGTGAAGATCGACGATTCACTATTTCAGGGACAACGATCAATAAAGCCGCCTACTGCGCTACCCTGACTAAACTTCGACGTGCAATCCAGAATAAGCGACATGGTCTTTTGTCGTCTGGAGTGTTGTTGTTGCATGACAATGCCAGACCCCATACTGCGAATGACACACAAACTCTAATCAAGAAATTTGGATTGAAACAGATGGACCACCTACCGTACTGTCCGGACTTGGCGCCAAGTGATTTCCACCTGTTCCGCTACCTAAAGGAGTTTCTTGGCGGCAAGTGCTTTGACACAGATGATGAAGTGAAAGAAGCTGTTAAAGACTGGTTAGCTTCGCAGGCGGCCGAGTTCTACGACTTAGGCATTCAAAAGCTTGTGGAACGATGTGACAAATGTGTAAATAAGTATGGAAATTATGTAGAAAAATAGAGAAAGACGTAAGGAATGTCAATAAAACAATTGAGTCGTCTAGTATCAAAACCGGCCAAGTCACTGAAGGCATATTTTTCAGTATGGATGAAAAACCTCTAGAGACAAAGCAATGGTGGTCACAAAAGATTTTATTGCATAGTTATATCCGTAATGGTTTAATATTTAAGTTCTGCTATTTTGAGAAATCTGATTCATAATGAACCCATCTTTTTTGCTAATATTAATTTTGACTTGGCCGTTTTTGTTGCAATTTGGTATAATTTTAGTTTTTTTTTTTTTGTAAAACTTTTCTTTTTAAATTCCAAACTCCAGTGAAAAAGGCAATTACATTTTAATTATCTGTCTTTATTGCAATAAAAACGAAAGCATTCTGCTTAAAATGAAGATGAACATTGGAAAGCTGAGGAGAATACAAAATAAGTATTATATCATTAAAAGTTAGTAGTTCACTAGATCTTGAACACAGTAAAAGAAAATTAGTCACCTATTAAAATAGGAACAATATACACGTTACAGTACACAATAATGACAAAATACGAGCACACAGGAAATACGATTGCTTTCGCGCCAATGCGGTAAGAAGCCCGCGAATACGGAAGTCAGTTTGCAAACGAACAAAATACAAATTATTATGACTTCGAAGAGTATACAATATAAGGAACAATGTTGCCTACTGATATCAATCACACTCTTGCATAATCTAACAATGCTAGATTCCAGACAATAATGCTGCGACATGAAGATAGCTATTCGTTCTTTGACATGGGCGGTTATGAAAGCACTGCCTGCATGACTTGGCCCATTTTGTTGCACGACCAAGAATTCAGTGCTCTGTAATATGAAGACATGGACAATTTTGAAGCATATTCTTGTTTCGCCCGACAGTGCTGTACTTCTACTTCAAATTGATAACCATAACTCATTTTCGTAAATTTTGTGACTTGGCCGGTTTTGATACTAGACGACTCAATTGTTTTGGAAACAATTTTGAATTTGGATGTTTTTTTTAAACCGGACCTTAGTTTTGGAATAGCCCTCGTATATTGGGCCTACAATATGCATTCGTCGCAAGTACGGTACTCATAACGCACTCCTCTTTGGTACCACCATCTACATTTGTTATGTTCAGATCAGAATTGACATGACCTGTTCCACTATGAATACATGGAATGTTCGTTCTTGTGCAACAAACTCCTTTTGCGAAAAACAACCCTTTTAAAATTTTAATTTGTTCATTGTGTATGGCATATGTTTGATTTTGTGATGTAGAACTTCCTAGTCGAAGCACAAGTATTCAAATCCACTGCATTGCTTTAAACAAAGCTTTGTGAAAAATGTCAAGGACTGGTCAAAATCTGATCACTTGACAAATCTGCTGAAATATGGCAGGTGAAGTCGTCTGATGGAGAGGCAGTACCTTGGACTTGAAATCTCCCTAATGTAGTGATTGCTGTTCAGATTGCTCTCAATACTTTGGAATCGAGTTGGCATGATATATCCAATGGTGCCCCAAAACATCACACTTGCCACTTGTCTGCTATGCCACTCAACAATGCCAGCTTACAGTTTGTGGTCACTACGGTAGCATCTAGTATGTATGTGGCTATTATAGTAGGACAGGTTTAAGCAGAACTCATTCGAAAACACTACATTTTACAACTCAACATGCCCATTGCAGTCTGAGGCATTTGTGGTTTCTGGACAAATGCATGCCTGCCACCAGTCCGACCCACAACAGACGGCAGCGCTCCAAAATTGGCTTTGCGGACAAGATGCCAGTCGTCTCACGCTGTGGTCACATTGTGTAGTCTAGTGCATGCTTGGCAAAATGTGTAACCTCCTCCTATCTACTGGTTCCACACATGTATCACTGTCTTAACAGCGTGTCCTGTATGAACTAAAATGTCATGGTATGGTGAACCCGTTTCCCTAGAGATCAACAGCATGTCCTCTATGAGCTGAAATGTCATGGTATGGCGAACCCGTTTCCCAAGAGTTCAATCATTCTCCTCCATTTTAATTCACTCACATGCTGATATTGCACCTTTTGATGTCGATGAGGCATAAAGGCACTTGCTTTCTCATTTCCACTTAGTTTGTAACTCTTCAGTGACTGAGCTTAGCATATCACTGACCTTTTCAGTCACACAGGAGAGGGCACTGCCGGGCCTACATGTACACCATCTCTCAGCAGTCTGAATGACTTATTGCTGGTACACACCCTCTGATTGGTTTTAATTTGGCCCATTCTTTTAGGGTGTTACAATTTTTACAAATGTTAGTAAAATGTAATAGTGCATTTTGCAACAAGCCTATATTAGCAGTAATTAAGACAGAGTATGTTTATAAGCAAGCAAAGCGAGTTTTGTAATTTCCATACAAGTGTCGTAATTTCCATTATAGGCGAGTTGCATACGACTGTTAATGTTCAACGATAATTATAACTTTATTTTATGTTCGAACAGAAATATTCATAAATATCTGTCGAGATTCGGTTGCGATTACTGAACAGAGTGCATGCGCTGGATTCCCAATGGTTTACTGAGCAGCGCGCATGCACTGGGTTATTTATTTTCCATAGATCAAAGACCTTAACAATGTCATATGTTTTCAAAACTTTGAAACAAAAACATGGTTAGAAGGTTGTCAAAACCTAGCTTTATTTTAAATACAAATTGTTTATTGTACAGTTGGTGAAGTGCATTTGCCGTGTGGTTGTGAAATATTGGAAGTAGAAGGTGGATTGATGTTAATATGTGTGTTTTGTTTTTCTACTGAGTTTAATATTGTGTTGGAGACTTCAATTTTATTTTGAATTGGTTGTTCAATGTATCCTTCGGCCACAGTAGTGGATTTCCGGCCTCCATGACGTTTAGGTGTCTTTATATCCCCACCAGCATTCACTAATATTGTCGCCGAACTCCTATGAGAGCAATGCCCTGTTTACAAATTGGAGTTTGGGAGATTAAGGTACAGTGCTGTTTATTTTCCCATGTTCCCCAGTTTATTTATGCCAACATTTTGGACTGTGCACTTTCCATGTCGATAATTTATAAAGAAGGATGGAGTGTTGCAAACTTCCGGATGTAGATCCATAAATTTCTTGCATAATTCATAGTATTTTCCTGTTACCATAAAGGTTCGTGCTGATTTTGTCTTTTTGTTTGGGATTGTAACTACAATGGTTTATCCCATATCCTTTACATTGTCAACTTTAAAATCATGTAATTCATGTCTTTTTGCCTCACCTGTTTCTACTTTTGTACTAATTGTAAAACTGCTGAACTTAAAAGAAACTTTACTTACTTTTAGCATGAGGTATTCGAATATCTGGTGCGTCATTTAAGAATGCCTTCAATTCTCCAGGTGAAAATGTTTTGGATTTTTTTTGCTCTAAATCCCTCCAATTTACGTTTTGGTAGCGCATTTAATTTTGAATACTTTGATCTGTCAATTTGGTTCTTAATATTTAGTGTTAATTTCAAAATCGAGTAGTGGGTCCACGAGGTTGATGATTTCATCTTTAGTGACAGTTCTTCGAAGCAGACCTGCCGTACATTTTCTGAAAAAGACTTTACGTTTCTTTCTTATTCTTCTCCAATCCATGAACTGCCCATATAATTTGTTATAGATTTTTAGTGACTTTTGGGGCAATAATTTATTAGTCACATTCAGAGCTTTTGCGGAAATTTCCGGTGGTGTAAGTTCAATGTTGTCACTTGCGTCCGACATGTTTGATTTTGGGAACAAGTGCGTTGAGTGCAGGTGCGATGCTATCCTTACCAAACAGCTGTATCGTAATGAAAATCTTGAGCTCTGATTGGTGGAGAACCTGTATCATAATGAAACTTGAACTATAATGAGCCTCATTAAAATGCAGTTTTCTGGCATATAATATTTATATTTCGATTTGTTCCAACATTTGTTCCCACTTTAAAACATGAAACTGTGTGCTCTATTAAAACAAAGAAGGGCAATAGTGATAAAGAATGTATTGTGTAGTATTTCGGCTTTTGGTCTTTTCAACCAGTCAACCAGCTCCAATTTAATTTGATCTTATGTTAAAGAACACACTCACTTGCAATTTAATTACATTGTTTAGAGTTGTAATGGTTATTGTATTATGGTTACGAGGTTAATGTTGGTACAGATGTACAATGAACTACATCAGATGCACACACGCATATGCCTGAGGCCGGACTCAAACCACCAGCAGATACATTATGCAGTTCTAAGGCTTCCAAGCTAGCCATAAGATGTGCCTGCCAGCAAAGAGTAACATGAACACAAGTAGAACAGCTAGCTAGCATGAGGAACAAACACAGGCAGAACTAGTCTGCTCGCAATGCTGCACGAACAATACAGCTTGTCCACGAACACAGAAATTGGTAACAGGTTGGATTTTGCTCTTGTCTTGTTTGAGTCTTCGGTCGTTAGGCTGGTTTGATGCAGCCTCTAAGGTCCCCTGTCCTAAACTAATAGTTTCATCTCTATACATACATACAGACAAACTATCACATAACATTGATTTATATATATACATAGATAACTCCCCAATCAATTTGGGTTACTAACAATAACAAGATGATGATGATAATTGTTGTTTTAAGGGGCCTAACATCTAGGTTATTGGCCCACAATAACAAGAGAAAATGATCACAAATATATGGACTATCATATAAAACAAACAAGAGTTAATAATTAAGAACAATGAGTGGAAGAATTTATTTAAAACACTGTATCAGTTTTTAGTATTATATAGGTAGCTCCTCAATATCTTTATCGACCCTCTCAGTGCATAGAGCGCAGCATCCCTGAAAATCTGTTACTGGATCCGTATGGATGTCTGGGTTATAGCAAATAAAATAAGTAGGGAACCAGAAATACTTTCCTAGTCATAAGATACAGTATTAAATGTTTTATTTGTATCTAAAAGTGTGGCACAAGTAATTAAGTGAGACTTAAAATAGGTTTATTATTTCATTCAATGGTTGATTGTCCTGGCTATGTCGCACAGTGGAGATGATTTTGTCTGCTGTGCCCAAGATTGCAGTATTGAATTCTGGTGCAGTCAGTTGGCATTTGAGGGAAAGATCTCTTCCTTTGATATCGAATCAAGTTAAAGAAATGAGTTGGAAATAATATTTTATAAACAATAATTTCTTTTAAAATGTCATTCAGAAATCTATAGTAATCTTCACTCTTGGAGGTGTAGTTTTCTAACTATTTTGAGGACCTTGTGAAGTGTCGCATGTTCCCATACAAAATTTAATCCATTAGGTCGTGTAATACACAAATTATGGTTTAATTTGTCACCATTCCAATCCTGAAAATCCAATTCTTGGAATCTATAGTTAGTGCCCAGTAAGCACAGCAGTGCCATAGACGTATCATTTCCAAGTGAGAAATAATGGCTCCCCATTAGCCTAGCGGTCAAGATCAATAGTGTATAAAGTCTGAGATTGTAGGCTCTTATCCCTCGTGGGTCACATATTTTAATTCTCTATTTTCTATCTACAAGGCTTGCACTATTTGTGCATTACATGACCTAATAGCTTTAAGCCTGTGTTTGTCATCATTGTAATCATAAAAATTCAATTCTTTTAAATTAAATCCATTAGTTGTAGGTAAAAGGTAAATATATGGAAATCCTACAAGTGTATGCACCAAAAGTCGGTTGCTCTGCGGAAGAACAGGAGAAATTTGCAGAGACAACTCACAGGACAGAAGGTCAAACTAGGGCCCAGATGTTGATGACATGTCATCTTTTAACTGAGCTGTCTAAAACAATGATGAAGTACATAGAAACTCCGGACGGGCCACCCCGTCTTCAAATATGTCATTTTTATTTTGCATTTTTTTGCTATTTTTCCATTTTCAAGAGCATTTTTTAAAAACTTTGGTAGATTTTTTTGACATATTTTAGAGAAATTGGCCTTTTAAGGTCATTTGTTTTTCAATTTAGTCATGTCACAGCTTTATATGAGGGAGGTACGTCTCTCAGAGTTAAGAAGAAGCTAGTAGCTGATACAAAGTAATTTAAAATATTGAAATAAAATATTTCAGTATTGCTATTAGTAGAAAAATATATATCTTGGGTGCAGAAGAACGGTACCGTAGGTATACAGATGCTCTTGTTTTAGTTGCAAACCAGTTATTAGCGGAATGGAATGTTACGTGCTCTGTTGACCAAGGTCAGCTGTGGCGGGGTAGAAAGGGGAAGAGGTGTATATTCTTGTCTCAGTTCCGCATAGTTCACGGCAAGAGATATCGTTCATTGCCGCTTTCTCCATTTTATAGTCCATTTTTTTGAATTTTTGAAATATTGGTGAGTTTATTATTATATGATCATTTTTTCCATTCTATAGTGCATTTTTCGAATTTTTTGGTCATTTATTTAGAGTCATTTTTGAAGACTTTTAAGTGCATTTTTTATTTTTATTTTACGGCATCAACATCCGGGCCCTAGTCATAACCATCGGACACCTGAATCCATGTGTTGGAAAGGAAAGACAAGGCTATCAGGAAGTGATGGGAGCAGAGGGATGGGGAAGGTAGAAAACTGTTGGATTTTTGTAAAAGGAATGGACTAGCAGTTGGAAATACATGGCTTAAGAAGAAGGAAAGCCACAAGATAACATGGTACAGTCATGATCTATCGGAAAAGTTGGTGGTAGACTATGTCATATGTGATCGGGAAATGAAGTAAACCATCTCTGATGTCAAGGTATTACCATCTGAAGCCTTGGATAGTGGTCATCGGTTTTTTGTAGTGACTATTAGAGGAGTTAAAGAGAGAAAGGGGATAGAGAGACAGGAAAAAGGGATATGAGTATGGAAGCTGAAGGAAGAGAAGTACAGAGATAAATTCCAAGAAATAGTGAAGAGCAGCATACCAACAGATGTAACAAAGTCTGTCGAGGAGGAATGGAAAAGGTTAAAAACAACGATGGTGGAAACAGCAGAAAGAGTGTGTGGAAGAACTAGTGATAAGAAAAGATGGAAGGAAACATCCTGGTGGAACGAGCGGGTGAAGGAGGAGGTTGCAATGAAAAACAAAGCTTTCTGGATATGGTTCCAAGTAAGAAAGAGGAAGTAAGAGGAATACCGTATATACCCGAATGTAAGACGAGGCCTAGTTATCAACTGCCTCTACAGATTTTTTCAAAAAAATACTCGCTAACTCATAACCTGCACAATATATGCCCTTAAGGTCATGCTTTCATTTTTATAATATCTCGTGTTATCGGAAATCCCTCTGCCCACTTTTCCAAGACATACTCTATAATTTCTTTGTTCAAGAATGGGAGACGTTATTAAATTAAGATACGTTGATCACAAAATTACTGCTCGTAAAACTGACTGGTTGTTCTTGTAAAGATTGTTTTAAAACATATTTCCATATGCTTTCGAACATATAATTTATCCGCTTGAAATGACGTGTATGCGTAAATCCTAACCTCAAAATGTACGCTATTCGTATATGCATGGTAATTAAACATAACAAACCATATTTTAATCTTCATTAATGCATTGATTCGTTGCAAGTTACAAGATGCCAACACCACATACTACTTTGCAAATAATAACAATTTTTAAAAATCTTGATCCAGAAAAAAACTTTTTTTTTAATACCCTGAATATAAGACGACCCCAAGTTTTTATAACACAAAAAGTGGGGAAAAACCTCGTCTTACATTCGGGTATATACGGTATATGGAAAAGAAGAGAGGCAAAGAGAGTGGTAGCAGAGGAGAAGGTAAAAATTATGGAAAGAGACAGTGAGTAGAGGAGGAAAGTTCTGTATACAATGGTCAAGGCAAAGAAGAGAGGCACAGCAGAAAATGCCAGGATGATAAATAAAGAATGAAAAGAAATTGAGGACATACAAGAACTGAAGGAGATGTGGAAGAAGTATTTTGAGGAGTTACTGAATCCAAATGGGAATATGGAGAAGAATAATGAGGAATTATGTAATGTAGAGAAAGATGAAAAGGACCTGACATGGAAGGAAGTGGAAGAAACAATAAGGGCCATGAAAGGAGGTAAAGCAACTGGAGTGGGTGAAGTAAGTGTCGAGATGGTGAGAGCAGCTGGCGTCGTAAGAGTGCAGTGGCTTTATCGGGTCATGAGAGTTATATGGAAGGAAAGGAGAACACCTGAAGACTGAAAGAAAGGGATATTTGTGCCAATTTTTAAGAAAGGCAACAGGAAAATAGTCCAGAACTATAGGGGAATCATGTTGATGTGCCATGCTGCGAAGATATTTGAGAAGATCCTGGAAAGGAGAGTGAGGAGAGTAGTAGAAGAAGGGTTCAGGGAGGAACAGTATGGATTTAGGCCAGGAAGATCAACAGTGGGCCCCTTATTTTCAGCGTAAGACAGCTCCAAGAAAAACACTATGAATATGGAAAGAATTTGGTAATGGTGTTTATTGACATAGAGAAGGAATACCATAGCTTGGATAGAGGTAAACCCTACAGAAAAAGGGAGTTAAAATTCAAACTGAGGCTAGAATAAAGGAGATGTACCAAGGAATTGTGAGCTGTGTGAAAGTTGGGGGAGAGAGGTCAGACTGGTTAAAGAAGAAGAGTGGGTTGAAGCAAGGGAGTGCACTATCTCCACTGCTTTTCGTCTCTGTGATGGATGAGGTAATGGTAGAAGTGGCAGCACAAATAGGAGAACAACATATGAGAGCAATGATGTTTGCAGACAATCTAATGATATGGGGCAATGGAGAGACAGAGGTACAAGAAAGGTTGAATGTAGGGGTTGAGACAGTAAAACAGTACGGTTTGAAATTTAATGCAAAGAAGTGTGAAACAATGGTGACAACGAGAAATAGGGGAAGAGTAAAAACAGATATAATGATAGGAGGAGAAGTACTAAAGAAGGTGGATAGTTTCAAGTATTTAGGGAGTGTAATATAAGATGCGTTCAAAAAGTAAGGAGCCGGAGGCTGGAATCCGCAAACCGGTGACTACATCGGCTAATCATGGCGTGTGTAATGAGGTGGGGTTCCGACCAGAGCGTGGAAGGTCACAGCCCGTCGCTAGAGGGCACGCGTGCACGTCACGTGACGATACAAAGCGAGCAGCAGCATGCATCAATCGTCCAACGCTGCCAGTCACATTTCAAACAGTGACATGGAGGCATCAACCGAAGAGCAAAGAGGTGTTGTTCGGTTTCTGACAGCGGAAGGAGTAGGAGGAACGGACATTCATCGCCGAATGTCACAAGTGTACGGCGAATACTGCATGTCCCCTGCAAGGGTCAAGGCATGGCACAATTGCTTCAGGGAAGGATGATGCCCGGTCTGGGGCACCCCCCTGCATTACCAATGACAACGTCCAGCTGGTTGATGCACTCATTACCCAGGACCGCCAAGTGACAGTGAATGCCATAGCCGCCGTGGTCGCTCCACGACAATGCATGACCTCATAGTCGCGGCACTCCTGCAGAAATTCAAATGGGAGGTTCTCGGCCACCCTCCATATAGTCCAGACCTCTCTCCCTGTGATTACGCCATGTTTGGTCCCCTGAAAAGGGCTCTGTGGGGCCAACGATTCACCTCTGACGTCGACGTCCAGCTGTACGTGCGGAACTGGTTCACATCGCAGCCCAGGGAATTTTATGAGACAGCCATTCACCGCCTCGTGTCACAGTGGGTCAAGTGCCTCAACAGCCAGGGCCAACCAATACTTCTAACATACAGGTACTGGTTTCTGTAATTATGCCTCCGGCTCATTACTTTTTGAACGCACCTTATAGAAGTAAGTGGTAGAAATGACAAGGAGATCAGTGAGAGAGGATGGCAAGCCCATGGATTCCTGCAGAGCGTGAGAGGGAGTGTGGAAACACCAAGGGAAAACCCACACACAGGATAGCCGCTGTCAGCGCCGGGATTCGAACCTACGATCTCTGGTCTTGCAGTTGCCCTCGCGACACGGTGCACGATTTAATGAGTGCGGCTATGCCGCGACATGATTATACCATCTATAGTTGTCCTATTGTTGTGTTTTTGTACGTGAATTTACAATGGCCACAAAAGTTTGTGTTCTATGTTGGCAGTATCGACCCAGCCAAAAAATTCTTCCGAGAATAAATCATACTTTTTAGTGTTAAAGGTTACTTGTTTTCGACTACAGTACATGCAAGCACGGTAGGAGTAACAGATCATGCAACCCACTGTTAGAAAAGCACTATAAATCATTACAGAGGGGGGAAATAATGAGGTTTATCTATGCGAGATGACTCTGACCGTTTAGTCAGACACTTATAAGATTTATTCTCTGAAGAAAATTTGTTGGTTGGGATGATGCTGCCAATATAGATTTGTATGATCCAGACATGGAGAAATATTGAATCAGAATCCTTATTTTATTGAAGTTGCTCATGTATGGCCTTGTTTGCTGTTTTCAGGTAATTACTGCTGTTGCACCCATGGAGGAACTACTTGGTTATTCCTCAGACCTCAGAACCATTACATCTGGAACAGCTTCATTCACTATGGAATTTTATGACTACAGAGTAATGTCACCTGCTGATGAAGCAAGAGCTATTAGTAAAATTAGGGGATTGTAAATATTTTGTATTTAATACAGTTCTAGTCATTTTACTAAATCTGAACATTTTCTTTACCATTGTATTTGCATTGATAGCGATTGTTCCTGAATGGATCCTTGAGGCAGAAAGATATACATTATCCCTGATGTAAGATCTATCATGCATTCCTTCTCTTTCCCTTTGTGCCCTGATCTAGCCACTAAATTAAGCAACTACACCTACAAGAACTTGTAAGGAATGAGTCGAGAAAGAACCATAGCTCTTGAGTGTTGGTTGGTTCTCAGGTTCTCAACTGGGGAACCTGGATGCTTGCTCAAGTGCCACAATCAAATTCCGTTATAATTGAGTCACTTGTGAGGAGGCCCACGGCGTAGCCATGCTTGTTAAATTGCGCACCATGGCCACTGGGGCAGCTGCAGCAAGTCCGGAGATTGTAGGTTCGAATCCCAGCGCTGATGGTGGCTATCCTGAGAGTGTTTTTCCCCCAGATTATTCCACGCTCCCTCCAGGCAAATGCCGGGATCGTACCTTACTTCAAGTCCCAGGACATCTACCTCATCCCTGTCACCCGTGGCTTATGATCTCAAGATTAACGGTCACGTTAAACTACAAGCTTCCTTCCTTCCTTCCTTCATCCCTGTCACTCATACACACAGTCATGACATAAGTACAGGTTATCAGAAGAGTTCAGCACACACAGGACTGATGACCAAGATGTCCCAAGCTCCTAGAAATGAATTAACAAGAACATCATCACTTGTGAGGGCCTTAACACTCAAATTTGCCACCTTATAATGATCTCAGGGTGTGTATTAAGACTCCTGCTTTCGATTCCCGGCTCTGCCAAGAAATTTAGTTGAGGTCTGAACAAAGAAGAGATCGGTTTGTTTCCCATCTCGGCCATCCTACAAGTAATTTATCATGGCTTCTCACCTCCTTCCTAATTCTAGCTTCATTTACAAATGCATACACCACAATAACACAGCTTATTGGACAAATGCACAGGGCTGAAGACCACGATTTCCAAACCCATAAATGAAACAACAATAACAAACACTCAAATTGAACCTTACTAACCTATTGTTTTGTATCATGGGGTTTTCCCACTAGAGCCATGTGATTATACTAGAAATATACTCCACTTACATTCGTCTGGGATGGATAAGTTTGAGACAAACTTCTGTTGTTGTTGTTGTTGTTGATGTTGATGTTGTTGTTGTTGTTGTTGTTGTTGTTTCATTTAAGGGGCTTGGTCATTGTGCTCATTCAGCCCCATGTAGTTTGGTGTATGTGTGTAATTTTGTCTAATAACCTGTGTTATTGTGACGGCTGTATTAGTGTATGTATTTATAATTCAGTTGAGGATTGGGAAGGAGGCGACTGTGGCCTTACGTTAGGAACTATCCCAGCATTTGTCTGGAGTAGAAGTGGGAAACCAAGGAAAACCACTTCCAGTGGCTGGGGTGGGAATCAAAACCCACCTCTTCTTAGTTTTGCCTCACAAGGTTGAGTGTACCCCATTCCAGTCCTCAGACCAGATTTAAATATCTTGGTAGAGCGGAGAATTTAACCCAGGCCTCCAGGACGACAGCCAAGAATGCTAGCCACTGCACCATAAGGTGGTCGGCATAAATTCTGTTCCCTTGACTTTCTTAATCAGAACAGTCTGTAGCTCTGTTTACTAGTTGGCTTACCAATGGTTTCTCCTGATTATTTCATTTTTGAAGCCTGAAGGCTGCCTTGAAGACAAATAACATCAGCACCATGCAGTGAATGACTGAAGTAACGATGATGATGATGATGAAGCTAATAATACTATATTTACTCACATATAGGCTGCTATAGCATAAGAGCACGTATTCTTTTAACTGAAAAATTTGATAAATTTTCAGCCTGCTTTTGATGCCAAGCTATTATGAGTTTTTATGTTAAAAAATGCCAAGCCAAGTTTAGTGGAATTATAAATATCTCCTACCTATATTTTTAGAATGTTTATATTTTTCCGTAGCAGGTATATATATTTTTTTTAAGTATCAGATCCTAAATATTTAAACTTAGTTTAATTTATTTCATTGAAAGTTTTTTTTTTTAAATATACGAAGTACGTCCTGAAAGTAAGTTCCGTTTGGTAATAACATTAAATTGTGTACAGATACTGAAAAATTATTTATTGCACAAATTTCTACAACCCTTAAACTACTTTTCCACATAACTGCCGAAATGTTGCAGGCATTTGTCGTAGCGTGGCACGAGTATTTGTATACCTTCTTCATAGACGTGTGCCGCCTGTGTCTTCAACTAGTTGTACGTTCCCCTGCAGCGCAGTTCCGCATATGCGCGATAGACGCTCTGTATCAAGGAGAAGAAACGTGCGCCATTTGGAGAGCGCTGTCAGCCACGTACGCGTTGTTGTGCATGTTTACTCGTACAATGTCGGTGTTGATTGAAAATCCCGTCGCTTGTGAAATCAGATCTGTGATTCGTTTTCTGAATGCTAGGAAAGTGAAACCAATTGAAATTTATCGGCAAATTTGCGAAGTGTATGGACAAAATGCGATGAGTGATTCAATGGTGAGAAGATGGGTCCGACAGTTCAATGAAGGACGTAGTGAAGTGCACGATGAAGAACGAAGTGGGCGTCCATCTTTGGTTACAGAAGAACTGGTTCACGCGATTGATGACAAGATCCGGGAAAACCACAGGTTTACAATTAGTGCTCTCGCTATGGAATTTCCCCAAATCTCACGATCACTAATTCATGAGATTGTTACCGAAAAAACTGAACTTTCGTAAACATTGCCGCCGTTGGGTACCAAAGATTCTTATGGAGCAACACAAAACAAAACGGATGGGTAGTGCACTTCAGTTTTTTTTTACCTGTTACAATGAAGGCGGCGAAGAATTTCTGACACAGATAGTCACAGGAGATGAAACTTGGGTTTCTTACGACACTACTGAAAGTAAGCGGCAATCAATGGAATGGAGGCACACTTCATCCCCAGCAAAGGTTAAGCCGAAACAAATCTTGACACCTCGGAAAAATACCGGGTGAGTTAGCCGTGGTGGTTACGGCATGACTGATGGCAGTCGCTCACATCCGGGAGGCGAGGAGGTTCGAATCCCCCCGCCGGCAACCTTGAAGATGGTCTTCTGTGGTTTCCCATCTTCCTTCCAGGCAAATGCCGGGGTTGGTCCCTAACTATAGGCCACAGCCGCTACCTTCCAACTCCTCGTCCTTACAATCCAACTTCCCTCCTTCCCTCCCCAACGGTACTTGTAGCTCACCCATTGGGTGTCCGTCTCGAAGCAGCTACAAAACTGGCGAGCCGAACATGTCCTCGGACACTCCCGGCACTAAAAGCCATATGCTAAAAAAAAAAAAAAAAAAAAAACCTCGGAAAATGATGTGCACAGTGTTCTGGGACTGGAAAGGCATCTTACTCATTGAGAATACCGCGTGGTCAAACAATCAACGCAGATGCTTACTGCGAAACACTTAAGAAATTGCGCCGCGCAATACAGAATAAGCGCAGAGGGTTGCTGTCAAAAGGTGTTGTTTTTCTTCACGACAACGCACGACCACACACTGCAAATGTGACGAAAAACCTCCTACAGGGATTTGGCTGGGACGTGTTTGACTACCCTCCGTACAGCCCTGACCTCGCTCCTAGCGACTTTCATCTGTTCACACACCTCAAGTCTTTCCTTGGCGGTCAACACTTCAACAATGACGACGAGCTGAAAGAAGATGTTTCCAACTGGTTGAAGACACAGGTGGCAAATTTCTATGAAGAAGGTATCCAAAAACTTGTGCCACTCTATGACAAATGCCTGCAAAAGTTCGGCAGTTATGTGGAAAAGTAGTTTAAGAGGTGTAGAATGTTGTGCAATAAATAATTTTTCTGTATCTGTACACAATTTAATTTTATTACCAAACGGAACTTACTTTCTGGACGTGCCTCGTATATATATCATTTGTATTTGAAATGTTTTCAAAGTTGTTGTCATCAGTCGAAATATTACTCTCATACACTTCACTCAGCGTTAAAATCTTGCTCATTTCTTCTTCATTCCAAGAGTTTAGATATTTTATTGACAGGTGTGTAAATTACCTCCGACTAAGAACATAAACCAACTAAACTTCAAAGGATCGCACACTGACTGCAGCATGTTTCACGAATAGTTCTTACTAATCAAGTTATTCACACAGCTTAAACACATCGATATATTCAGAGACAGAATGATTCACGCATTGTGTTGGTTACAACAGTTACAATGCCTGGCTGGAACTAATTAAAGAAAAAGTTTCTTAAACCGGGGCCAATAGATCGGCCCTTGGCACTAAAAGGATTAATAGTCATACGTCTATTTTTGCAGCCTTGTCATTATGGTGGCTCAAAGAATATTTCTATTTTTACTCTGTAGGAATCATGTATATAATTGTCTCAGGGGCAGAGTATTACCACAGTCATGAAGCTCGCTACGTGACGAAATTACATCCTCTTGACAGGTAGAGCGACACTAGCATTCGTTATGAACATTCCCGAATGGGAATATGATGTTATGTCCGTTTGATCAGATAAATTATCAATTAATATGATAAAATTGGTCCGGCTAGATCAAACATAAAATGCCAGCGTTTCGCCCCGTTGTGCCGTTGGGCTCGTCAGTTGGTACAGACACACCTCACCAATACGCATGGCTAGCACATACTGAGAAGGCCATCACAAGACACAAAATACAAGTAGTATTGACGTCACGAGTGATGCCAATGTGCTACGGTAGTCGAGCTCCCTTTCATTAAACAAAAACCTTATCTTGGCAATCCAAATAGGTTATGAACATTCCCGAATGAGAATATGATGTTATTTCCGTTTGATCAGATAAATTATCAATTAATATGATAAAATTGGTCCGGCTAGATCAAACATAAAATGCCAGTGTTTCTCCCCGGTGTGCCGTTGGGCTCGTCAGTTGGTACAGACACACCTCACCAATACGCATGGCTAGCACATACTGAGAAGGCCATCACAAGACACAAAATACAAGTAGTATTGACGTCACGAGTGATGCCAATGCGCTACGGAAGTCAAGCTCCCTTTCATAAAACAAAAACCTTACCTTGGCAATCCAAATAGGTTATGAACATTCCCGAATGGGAATATGATGTTATTTCCGTTTGATCAGATAAATTATCAATTAATATGATAAAATTGGTCCGGCTAGATCAAACATAAAATGTCAGCGTTTCGTCCCGGTGTGCCGTTGGGCTCGTCAGTTGGTACAGACACACCTCACCAATACGCATGGCTAGACATACTGAGAAGGCCATCACAAGACACAAAATACAAGTAGTATTGACGTCACGAGTGATGCCAATGTGCTACGGAAGTCAAGCTCCCTTTCATAAAACAAAAACCTTACCTTGGCAATCCAAATAGGTTATGAACATTCCCGAATGGGAATATGATGTTATTTCCGTTTGATCAGATAAATTATCAATTAATATGATAAAATTGGTCCGGCTAGATCAAACATAAAATGGCAGCGTTTCGCCCCGGTGTGCCGTTGGGCTCGTCAGTTGGTACAGACACACCTCACCAATACGCATGGCTAGCACATACTGAGAAGGCCATCACAAGACACAAAATACAAGTAGTATTGACGTCACGAGTGATGCCAATGTGCTACGGAAGTCAAGCTCCCTTTCATAAAACAAAAACCTTACCTTGGCAATCCAAATAGGTTATGAACATTCCTGAATGGGAATATGATGTTATTTCCGTTTGATCAGGTAAATTATCAATTAATATGATAAAATTGGTCCGGCATTGGAACATTTTATGGCATTTTATGTTTGATCTAGCCGGACCAATTTTATCATATTAATTGATAATTTATCTGATCAAACGGAAATAACATCATATTCCCATTTGGGAATGTTCATAACCTATTTGGATTGCCAAGGTAAGGTTTTTGTTTTATGAAAGGGTGCTTGACTTCCGTGGCACATTGGCATCACTCGTGACGTCAATACTACTTGTATTTTGTGTCTTGTGATGGCCTTCTCAGTATGTGCTAGCCATGCGTATTGGTGAGGTGTGTCTGTACCAACTGACGAGCCCAACGGCACACCGGGGCGAAACGCTGGCATTTTATGTTTGATCTAGCCAGACCAATTTTATCATATTGATAGAAGAGTAATTTTATGGATCCAAGAATTTTTGACGGGTCGTTCACAGAAAGTGAAAGTCGAAGGCATATTCTCGGATGAAATTACCGTAACGTCGGGTATCCCTCAGGGCAGCGTAATCGGAACTTTGTTATTTTTGGCGTTTATAAATGACTTACCAAATGGGATTCGCAGTGACTGTCGATTGTTTGCGGATGATTGTGTAATATATCGAAAGATACATGACTCACAAGACAATGCAGTGCTTCAAGAGGACCTGAACCTGGTCTATAAGTGGGCGATTGAAAATAAAATGAAAATAAACACAAGAAAATGTAGTCTCTTAAAAATAGGGAAAGTGCGAAGGTAGGATTTTCGATATAACATTGGCTCGGAAATACTTGTAGAAGAAGATTCTTGCAAATATTTGATATGAAATGGAGTAGTCATGTAGGATGTGTAGTTTCAAAAGCTTACAAATCCCTGCACTTTGTAATGAGGGTATTAAAAGGAAGTAGTACCTCTGCTAAAGAATTAGGCTATTTGTCACTTGTAAGACCTATTCTGGAATATGCCTCGGCGGTTTGGGATCCATATCAAGTAGGGCTCATCAATGAGTTGGAAATGGTACAAAGAAAGGCCGCTAGATTTGTGCTCAGTGACTTTAATCCAAGGAGCAGTGTGAGCCATATGTTGAAGAAACTTGGGTGGGAATCACTGGAGGCTAGGAGGATGAAATCTAGACTCTGCGCTATGTACAACACGTATACAAATCAACCAGCATGGGGTGAGCTTAGCAAACGATTGGGAAAGCCCACTTACATGGGTAGGAGCGATCATCCTTTCAAAGTTAAGGGCCGACCACAGCGAACAAATTATGGTAAATATTCTTTTGTAAACGGTGCCATTGATAACTGGAACTCTCTACCTGCCGCAGTCTTAGAGCCTTTTCCCAAACATATAGGTGTGTTTAAGAAAAGACTGACTATTTGTGTAAATACTCCAGTTCAATTGTTGTATAATTGTTATTGAATTGTTATGTATAATTATTTATTTGTTATGTATATCCAATTTGCCACCGGGGGACACACCCCCCATTGCAAATAAATGAATGAATGAATGAATGAATATTAATTGATAATTTATCTGATCAAATGGAAATAACATCATATTCCCATTCGGGAATGTTCATAACCTATTTGGATTGCCAAGGTAAGGTTTTTGTTTTATGAAAGGGAGCTTGACTTTCGTAGCACATTGGCATCACTCGTGACGTCAATACTACTTGTATTTTGTGTCTTGTGATGGCCTTCTCAGTATGTGCTATACCAGACCCAAAACAACTGTGAACATGGGCTCACCCAGTAGCGTGCGTCCAGCTGAGCGCTGTTGCCACAGCGAGACTGGCGGAGATGTCACAGCTCCACACTCGCAGTATACGCACGACCTTCTCCATGAACACAAGGCGCTCCGAATGTAAGAACATGTACCAGCTGGGGGGCCTAATCCTACGAATATCTATGCTCACAACGGAGTGCGCACATTTTTATTTTATAATTGTGATGTGTGGCAGATATAAGATATCACACAAACGTTATTCGTGCACTCCTGGTGTAGCGACCAGCATTCTTGGCTGTGGCCCAGGAGGTACGGGTTCGATTCCCGGCTCTGCCAAGCAATTTAATTCTAGTCTGAGGGCTCGAACGGGGTACACTCAGCCTCGTGAGGCAAAACTGGGAAGATGTGGGTTAGATTCCTACCTCAGCCATCCTGGAAGTGGTTTCTCATTTATACTCCAGGCAAATTCCGGGATGGTTCCTAACATACGGTCGCCTCCTTCCCAATCCTCACAAGCATACAAATACACTCTAATACAGACACCACAATAACCCAGATTTTCAGACAAGTACACGGGGCTAAAGTACGAAAATGCCCTAGCCCCTCAAATGAAACAACAACGACGTTATTATTTCACATGACGTAATCTACACCCCAAGCCATTCTTATTACCATTGCTTGTGGACTCTTTGGAGACCACCTTGTGGTGTACTGGCTAGCACTCTTGCTGTCCATTCTTGGCTGTCACCGCGGAAGTCCGGGTTCGATTCCCAAGAAA
Source organism: Meconema thalassinum (assembly GCA_946902985.2). Classification (NCBI taxonomy): domain Eukaryota; kingdom Metazoa; phylum Arthropoda; class Insecta; order Orthoptera; family Tettigoniidae; genus Meconema; species Meconema thalassinum. The sequence goes on along the minus strand of OX336389.2, from coordinate 113,263,671 downwards.
TGTAATTCTGGTCTGAGGGCTGGAACAGGGTACACTCAGCCTCGTGATGCAAAACTGGGAAGATGTGGGTTTGATTCCTACCTCAGCCATCCTGGAAGTGGTTTTTCTGTGGATTTGCACCTCTACTCCAGGCAAATGCCGGGATGGTACCTAACGTGCCACGGTCGCTTCCTATCCTAATCCTACCTGAATTAGACTACAAATACACACACTAGTACAGACATCAAAGTGACACAGGTTATCAGACAAATTCCACACACACCCAAATACATGGGGCTACATGACCACGATGTCGCAAAGTCCCTAAAACGATCATCATCATCATCATCATCATCAACAACAACAACAACAACATCAACAACCCGTGAGGTCCGGATTCGCTTCACGGCTCAATCGAGACATTTGGTTCTGGTCTCTGAGTTAGAACTGGGTACGCTATGCCTCGTGAGGTAAAACTGTGAAGAGTTGAGTTTTATTCGACTCAATTACAACAACAAAAAACATAATTGCTGACATGACAATAACATAGGTTAACATATTTTGTGTTTTCACGTACTTCTGTATTCGAAAACTTCTTTTAAAGGCCATAGGCCTATACCCTGAAAATTATATTTCTTGGCTGGCTGTGTAAAACTGTTCGGCTGCCACTCGGCTTGCTAAGTGACATTGTTATGAGTTCAAAACTTCAGCTCACAGCACTTGTAAAGCTCCACTACTGAATTGATGCAGCAATGCCGTTCCTCTTCTTTATCTTACCTAGCGAACCTAAATATGTCAACATCTAAATCATTCTCTCTCTAATTATCCCTTCAGTTCAAGGGCAGATGTTATCATGACCACAATACGAGATCTGGCTCCTCTCTTGCCATACCTATAAACCGTACTGCTGTTTACAACCGCTCGTTCATAATCTCTGCGTCCAGGACATGGAATTTGCTACCTGCGAACATTAGAGACAATCCCTCTCATCGCAAGTTTAAAGTGGCTTGCGGCGAGTATTGGCTGGGTGGATCCCACTGACTTCCTTGATAAATGTTGAATGAACAAAGAATGAAGGAGATGAATGATTGGATTACTGTAGTTACGTCATTTAAGGTTACGGTACTTTACTTCGTGTATTTTTGAAATTAATGATTCTACCATCATTCATAATATTATCACTATTCTTATTGCTATTAATATTATATTTTGTGCTATTGGTATATGTAATTATAAGTCGTGTAGATGTATACTCTTCTAGTGGTTAAGTGTAAGAGAGGGCCTTGAGCCCTAACTTCGCCACCAATAAAGGCATTATCTATCTATCTCCCGAACGGCTGGTCGTAGCGTAATGGGGTTTGGACAGTCAGCTTCAAAATGTTTAGCTCTGTAACATAAGGCCATTAAATTAATTGAAGAATTAATTATTTTCGTGCGCGGAGAGAAATAACGATTTCGATTGGATTACTGTAGTTACGTCATTTAAGGTTACGGTACTTTACTTTGTGTATTTTTGAAATTAATGATTCTACCATCATTCATAATATTATCACTATTCTTATTGCTATTAATATTATATTCTGTGCTATTGGTATATGTAATTATAAGTCGTGTAGATGTATACCCTTCTAGTGGTTAAGTGTAAGAGAGGGCCTTGAGCCCTAACTTCGCCACCAATAAAGGCATTATCTATCTATCTCCCGAACGGCTGGTCGTAGCGTAACGGGGTTTGGACAGTCAGCTTCAAAATGTTTAGCTCTGTAACATAAGGCCATTAAATTAATTGAAGAATTAATTATTTTCGTGCGCGGAGAGAAATAACGATTTCGTACGGCGCAGCGAGCCCTGCAGGTGCAGTTATCTAGGCAACGCCGCGCTATGCTATTGGCTGGCGCGAGTGAGCGAGGTAATCTGGCTCCTCCCTCATGTTCACAGTTATTTTGGGCCTGGTATAGCCATGCGTATTGGTGAGGTGTATCTGTACCAACTGACGAGCCCAACGGCACACTGGGGCGAAACGCTGGCATTTTATGTTTGATCTAGCCGGACCAATTTTATCATATTAACTGATAATTTATCTTGAGCCTCCGTGGCTTAGGCGGCAGCACGCCGGTCTCTCACCGCTGGGTCCGTGGTTCAAATCCCGGTCACTCCATGTGAGATCTGTGCTGGACAAAACAGAGGCAGACAGGTTTTTCTCCGGGTACTCCGGTTTTCCCTGTCAAAATTTCATTCCAGCAACACTCTCCACTATCATTTCATTTCATCTGTCATTCATTTAATCATTGCCCCAGAGGAGTGCGTCAGGACTCGGCAGCCGGCACAGTTGATATCCTCGCCGCTAGATGGGGGCTTCATTCATTCCATTCCTGACCCGGTCGGAGACTGGAAGCAGGCTGTGGATTTTCAATTGATAATTTATCTGATCAAACGGAAATAACATCATATTCCCATTCGGGAATGTTCATAACCTATTTGGATTGCCAAGGTAAGGTTTTTGTTTTATGAAAGGGAGCTTGACTTCCGTAGCACAGTGGCATCACTCGTGACGTCAATACTACTTGTATTTTGTGTCTTGTGATGGCCTTCTCAGTATGTGCTAGCCATGCGTATTGGTGAGGTGTGTCTGTACCAACTGACGAGCCCAACGGCACACCGGGGCGAAACGCTGGCATTTTATGTTTGATCTAGCCGGACCAATTATATCATATTAATTGATAACTAGCATTCGTGGCGGCCAGCAAGCCGGCAACTGATGTGAACATGTTACCCGCGAACAGCTCGTTGCAATTTAGCAGGCAATTTTTCAATTTTAACTCACCTGAGCAATTATTTCAACTGTATGTAAGCTACATTAAATCACGAACAATTATAGCGTGATAATACGAGGGTAATTCCAAAAGTAAGGTCCGATTCGCCGTAAATATTTGAAAGTGGCGCCAAGGGCAAAACACGCATGCGCGCCGACTCCTGGCATGCCTTGCGCGGCAAAAGCCGCCAGTAGCGGTGTTACTGTTGCTGTGTGCTGTTGATAGTGTCAGTTCACAATGTTTAAGACAATTAATCAGCCCGCTGATTGTGAAATAAGGGCAGTGATACGTTTCTGTTTGCAAGAAACATTTCTGCGGCATAAATTCATCGGCAGATTACTGAAGTGTACGGTCCTAACATAATGAGTGACAGTAAAGTGCGCAAGTGGGTGCGAGCCTTTAATGAAGGACGGGAAAATGTGCACGATGAACCCCGCTCTGGCAGACCATCGGTGATTTCAGACGAGTTGGTTCATGCGGTTGACGACAAAATTCGTGAAGATAGACGATTCACTATTTCAGGGACAACGATCAATAAAGCTGCCTACTTTATAACGTTCTTTTAAACAAATGCAGAACTGTGCCGCGTACAGCCGCCTAGCACTAGCGCCGGGCGGGTAGTCTGTACACACGGGGCGCACTCTCTGATTTCATAAATATCGACAATTTGTTTAAAGAGTGCATTTAAACAAATAAACATATTTATAGAAGCCCGCATAACAGGTGGGTGGTTTATACACATGCGAGAGTTCTCGCGTGGGTCCACTAGTATAATCTTATTATATAATATGCTAAGGTGTATGTTTCTCAAAACTCAAGCTCCTAAACCAGAGGGAGTTAGAAGGTGTGGTCTGTACCAAAATCTTCCAAATTGTCTCAATAGTACAGGAAAAATCTTGCATTTCTTGAAAAGTTAGCGGAATTATATTTATTTGTTTATAAAGTGCTTTTAAACAAATAATCAAGATGATAGCCCCTGGCAGAGCTGTGTCACGTACAGCCCGCATATCACTAGAGCCGGGCGGGTAGTCTGTACACACGGGGCGCACACAACCCATTATACGAGAGTTATCGCACGAGTCCGCTAGTACAATCATAATTTTACCAATAGCAATTGAGTACCTTTGCAGCAGTCATGTGGGTATTTCCATAAGAGAATTCACAGTGCACCACATCTGAGTTTGTGAGCATTCTCCTGTCGACATAAATTGACTTACTTCAAAATTATCCGAGCGTAATTTTATGATGTAGACCACATAATTATTTATTCATTAAATCAGCTCTCCTGCTATTACAAGCCATTATATACAACTGAAAATTAAAATATCTACACGTGTTTGAGATGACATTTAAGCTTGCTTATAAGGACATATGCTTCTGGATTCATAACCAATTACAGACCTGTACAGGCAATGGAGGCCCTTGGAGCAGAGGAAAGTAGAGGCTGAATGGAGTTGTCACCTCCATGCCCGGTCACTTTTTCCTGGTGTTTTGAGTGGACTCCAGGGCCATTTATGTTTCTGAAAGTAGTAGTTTTGTTTCTGAAATCCACTATCTGGGTGGGAATCGAACCCCCTTCCTTTCAGTTAGAAGCCTCTATCAACTGGGCTATGTTTGAAAAGCTTCATAATACTGTATTAATGTAAAATCCATAGCTCAAATCATACCTTTCAGGGTCTTATTTTGAACAGCTTTTTGTACTGCACACATCGTCTCCTGCAAAACCCATGTAAATTAAATGTATCAATTACACAATGCTTTCATAAATCCAGCAACAATAGCATACACCAATTACAACACAGTCGACCATGCCGTCCAGTGAGGTACCTGCTTGCTGGCCGCGTGAGAATACTGCTGTCTTACAGTGGAAAAATGAGCCAAGCTTTGACTGCATATTAAACAATAATACCAAGAGGGGACTATCCCACTCAAAATTTCACTATGAGTAATTCAAAAGAAATCTTTAATTAAAAATATATCTATAAAGCTCAATGTTGGTTTGTCTGTTATTTATATAAATCTACACCGTTTCACCGAACTCAACCAAATTTTACGTACTTACCTGTTGGAACCCTTCGGGTAACACTTGAAATTTCAGTCAGACCTGTCCATTCCCTGCATTTAGGTTCTTTGGCACAAATCTACACCATTTTACCGATCAGAACCAAATTTTATATACTTACCTTTTGGAACCCTGCGAGTAGTACTGTCCACTTGAAATTTTGGACATACCTCTCTATTACTTGGATTTAGGCCCTTTGGCACAAATCTACACCATTTTACCGATTTGAACCAAATTTTATATACGGTACTGTACCGTATATACTCCGTGATATCGTGACATATTTTGAAAGGAAGCAGCGGAGTTTGAATAGCGCGCTACGCGTCTTCTAGAACAAATGGAAGGTCATACTGAGTGACTGTGACGCGCACCTCGACCAACATACAGCGTGATTACAATTATCCTCTGAACTACGATTTCGAGATTTGAAAAGTAGCACACTTTTCTGGCAGTGGTTTTTGCCGAAGTTTGAGCCATCAATGAAGAAAATCCTTTCGCTAGAAGCCGAGATATGATGATGGAAAGTTCCAAAAGATTATCGCTGTGACGTAAGGAGTCAATGACGCGAGAGCCCTGAGCGGTATAGAAGAGCCCGATTTTCTGCTAATTAGAGCATCATGATCATTGGATCATTGCTGCTTCGGCAGTCACAGCGTACAGGTTGAAAGTTCTCTCTCTGAGCACACAAGTGCTCTCGCTCGCTTCGTTCAGTTCGTTCAGTCAGTCGGTCATTCCGCATAATACTCGCCTCTTGCCTGTTCCGGCCAGGTTTTCAAACCGGTAACCCGAGGCGAGGTTGTGTTGGACGGTTCACGGTTTCCCCGGCCGGCCTTCGGGCCCGTGGCCATGAATAAAAGTCGAAGTCTTACAGACGTCCACAGTACAGAATTACATAATTTTAGTACAAGCAGCTTTAATAATAATAATAATAACAGTAAAATGCAGGACGAATATAACAGCAGTCAAAATTGTAGCTACAATGAAGCAAATAGCAGCTGGCCTGAAGATGATGAATATAATACTAACAATGAAAGTAACTACGATGAAGGCAGGAAATCACGGCAACCGTCATCAAAATTTTGGCGAAATGCAAGCCTGTCGCATAGTAAGAACAACGAATCTAGCACAGATTCAGAAGGAGATCGAATGTCACAAGATGGAGGCAAAGTAGCCAGGAAGGTAAAAATGTCGGACAGATCGTTAGAGCAAATTACATTTGCCAGGCCGTCTAAACCGAGACCAAAAGTTGTACTGAAGAAACTAGGTGATCCAAAGTTAAAGACAAAGGGAAATGTAAAGGAAATCTCTAAACCAACAGTAAACAAGCCGACAGACTCAGAAAACAGCAGAAACAATCAAGAAATATTAACGACAAAATTGAAGAGAAAGGAAACCATTTGCAGAGGGCAACAGGGGAAGAGAGGTACGTCATATCACATGACACAAACGTCACGCATCAGGTGCCTGGTACGAGTACGAAAACTTCAACCCCTAGTCAAGGACAGAGAAAGAGACTATTCTCGAAGTCTCCTGAGCTTGAGAAAAGAAACACACCTGGTAATATAAAGAAACATAAACAAGTAGACGCTGATGGCTTTATAACCGATGCACGTAGAAACATTTCTAGTAAATCAATAAATTTAAACATTGAAAGCGAGGACATCACCTCAGCAAATAGATTCAACCCACTACAAACTGAGCCGATGGAATTACAGGAATGACGTCATCCAAAGAACTTCGAATGCAAACCAACGACAAACACGCCGGACTATCAAACCTCCTCCCATAATAATAAAAGTTGACCCTATGAAATATTTTGAACGCCGAAAACTCATAAGACAAAACATATCAGGAAATATGCTGGCTCGAATCATTAACAGGAGCACAATAAAATATCAACTCGATAACATGCTGACAGAAAACAAAGTCGAATATTTTACCCAATCCACTGCTGATGACACTGCAACCCCAATCCAAGTTGTAATTCGAAATCTCGAAAACGATACAAATCCCGAGGACATAAAAGAAAGCCTCATACAGCTCGGATTTCCGGTTAAAAATGTAAATCAGATGTCTAAAAGTTATCGCATAGCTAAAACAAGTCAGGACAATGAACTAAATGATGAGATCACGTATGACCGAAGAAAGATCCCATTGTTCATCGTGAGCCTCGTGAAATGCGACAAATCTCAAACCATCTACAACTTGACGTCACTTATGGACTTACAAGTCAAAATAGAGGCCTATAAATCGCCCAGGGGGCCTGCGCAGTGCAAACGATGTCAACGACCTGGACATATTGATACAAACTGTAATCTAATGGCGAGATGTGTCAAGTGCACCGGACGACACGCTACGTCTCAATGTCAAATAAATACAGTGGAACGTGGCTAATTCGAACTTCTATAATTCGAAATCTTCTTTAATTCGAATTTTCCTATTGGTCCCTAGCATTTTATATACAATCAATGCTAAAAAAAAATCGTGGTTAATTCGAATTATATTTTGGATAATTCGAAGTTTTTATGTGTAAAAAGCTGATCGGAAGCCAAACAGTTTGGTCCGGAATTCCTGAAAAACGACGTATCATTGGCAAGCGGCCCCTACTCGATTGTTTTGCCTACTTGACTAACAATACCCCTGCGACGCTCCTTTCAAGGTCAATGCACAACCCCTCCCCCTCCCATTGTTTTGCAACGCTCCACATCTCATAACTCATAACAGTGTCATCCCTTACACCTGTCGGGTAGTGCGTGCTGAGTGGTCTGATTAGACTTGTGGTTGTTGTTTCGAAGTTTGGTTTTGCCTGCGTTTTTAAGCGTGTGCACAGAACTAAGATGTCGTCATAAAAGCCTTGGGTTCCATAAACAACTTTGACTTTGGCGGAGAAAATAGCGGTGATTAAAGAAGTGGAAAAGTGAATGAAGGAAAAAATCGGAAATTGCAAAGGCTTTCGGGATTCCTCCAAGCACGTTGTCAACATACCTAAGAAATAAAGACAAAATTCTCGCTTATGAAAATGAGAGTGGCAAAGGCCGAAAAAGGTTGAGGGAACCGGAAAATTTGAATTGGAATATTTTCTCTACCCTTTTCAAAGAACTTTCATAATTCGAATTTTTGGATAATTCGAATTTTTTTACTGGTCCCGTGAGGTTCGAATTATCTAAGTTTCTTTGTAGTAGAAACAACTTCAATCCATACGGCAAATGACAGAGGGTGTAGAACCCTGCTCCAAGCCAAACAGAAATGGATGGACTGGAAGGCCACAACCGAACCAGCAGCCCGAAATAATCAGGGGTTTGTAGTATCAAGGCGAGATTTCCCCAGCCTGCAGGAGAGAAATGAGGCCGGTGTGGGTGAAGGTGATGGTACAGCTGGAACTAACAACCAGTTAACGATGAGACCAATCGTAACTGATAATCAACAACAAAAATCGCATACTGAAAGTTACAGTGATAAAATCAAAACCAATAGGCAGTCAAACAACGTTAGAGCCAATTCAACCAGGCAGCACATCAATCAGCAACCTGCCACTGCTGATGCCAATCAAACTATGCACAGCATGCGGCGTACTGTACGGCAACATTTCAATGAGTATGACGGACAACAAACTTATCCAGCTGATGAAACTGAAAAAAGACGAACAGATAGCCTAGCCATTAAGTTGGTACATACTACGGAACTGATCACACGACAACAAATGGAAGAGGCTACTGCAAATATGAATGCATTCGATAAATTTCAGTATCTTAACTTTCACCTTCACAAGAGCGGTAAAATGGAAATGATTAATAATATCCACATGGACATACTCTTTCCGCCTGCAGGACAGACCCTTGGGGAAACCGTCGTAGCTTTACTCGGCATGCCAAACTATGAATATTAGTACACCAGCAATGAAGAAAATCAAACGGAATCTTATCATTACTTATTGGAATGCCAATGGCATTAAGACCAGGATGAACGAACTTTTACTACTAATCGACGATATCAACCCTGATATAGTACTCATCAATGAGACCAAGATGGACCCTACTGAAAGTCTACGCATTACTGGCTTCAAAATATACAGGAATGATAGAGTCGCTGGTGGAGGCAGAACCATGATTCTTGTCCGCAATAGGATACCGCATAACGAGTACCTTTTACCAAGGCTATACCATCTCGAAGCAACGGCCATCCAAGTCCACCATGCAAAAGGGACGTTCATACTTATCTCGGCATATAAAACACCTAAGAGGAAGTTTGTCAAAAATGACTATGACCTGCTTTTTCAAACAGGTCTACCAACCCTACTAGCCGGAGATTCAACACCAAACATCCGAGTTGGAACTCCAGGGTCCATAACCCTTACGGAAACAGGTTATTCGAGTAGGCATATGATGATAACATCACAATAGCCGGACCTGTTGACTACACATACGTACCATACGACCATTTGCATGAAGGCGACGTCCTTGATATCATCATACACAAGAACTTCACTATCGCAACTACTGTCAACACACTCATTCGCACAACGTCAGATCATAATCCAGTTTTACTTAAACTCGACACTGTGTCTACAAGCCGTAAACAATATAAAATCAATATAAACAAGATTGACTGGAACTTGTACAGTACGATAACAGAAGAAATCTTTGATGATGACCTACCCAGTATTTCAACAGAAGATCAGATCAGAGCCGGCGCTCTTGACATAACCCAAAGGATTACGACAGCTGCCAGGGCTTCTTATAAAAAAAGAAGAAACTCCAAATGCCGAGACACAAAAACTTCTCGGCAAAATCCCTGAATCGATCATCAAGGCTATTAAGAACAAACATAAACTCAGGAAAAGATGGCAGCGTACCAGAGACCCAGCGATTAAAATGCTATATAATAGGGCCAGCAAGGAAGTATCCAGAGACCTGAACAAATTCAAAAACGATAAATGGAATGCCAAATTACTATCTCTCAGTGTCAAAGACAATAGTTTGTGGAAGGTAATTAATATGTTTAAAAACAAAAGCTCTGATATCCCGATCCTTAACACACCTACCGGTCCAGCGCAGACAGCGGCCCAGAAGGCGGAGGCACTAGCATCAACATTGGAAGGACGTTTCACCCCACATGTAACCCCTTCGGATCCGGTGTTTAGTGTGTATGTTGAATCTATTGTGCAAAGTGCTTCAGATCTAAAAAAAAGTCCCCAGTGCAAATAGTGCCCAAGTCCCCAATAGTGCAAGTGCAAATGGCAAGAGAGAAGACATAAACAGTACCAAAGAAGACATCAGAGAAATAACCATCAACGAACTGAAAAAAAATCAATCAAATACCTGACTAAAAATAAAGCCCCTGGCCCTGATGAGATACAAAATGAAATCTTAAAAAAACTGCCAAGCAGGGCATTATCGCACATTGCCAATTTATTCAATGCCATGATGAAATTAAAATATATTCCTGAGGAGTGGAAAACAGCAAATGTAGTTCTATTCCCCCAAACAAGGCAAGGACCCACAAGATCCCGATAATTATAGGCCGATAAGTCTACTTGATAGCTTAGTTAAGCTATATGAAAGACTCATTCTTGACAGGCTTATGGAACAAACTTGTATTAAGGAAGCCATGCCTGATACCCAGTTCGGGTTTCGCAAGGAACACTCTGCGGTACATCAGCTGACTAGAATTACAAATAAGATCATTAAAGGTTTTAATTTAAAAAAAAGGAACAGGTGCCATATTTTTAGACATAGCGCAAGCTTTCGACCGTGTTTGGCACAACGGTCTTTTATATAAACTTTTAAAAATTGGCTTACATGCTGACCTTTGGGAAATTTTAAAGAACTACCTTTTAAATAGAAAATTTTATGTCACTTATGATAATACAAAATCAAGTATCAAAGTAATCAAAGCTGGTGTGCCGCAGGGTTCAATCCTAGGTCCCCTGCTATATAATCAATATTCATACGACTTCCCTAAAGCCGTTAATACGGAGCAAGCGTTTTACGCGGACGACACCGTAATTGTAGCAGACTCCTGGAAGCCCGAGCTCGTCGTCAGCAGGCTTCAAGCCGCAATTAAACTTTTGGAGAAGTGGTGTACTAACTGGAAAATCAATATAGAAAAAACAAAAGCAATTTATTTCACAAGAAGACCAAGTAGACCTGTCAGGGATGAGCTGAGGCTATTCGGGCAGAGGATACCATGGAGTAAAAACGTTAAATACCTTGGTGTTATTTTATATGTTCAACTAAATTTTAAGAAACATACGGTATTTTATCTACACTTGACAAAGCCATGAAAGCGGCCGCTAAGTACCAATACCTTTTAAACTCCAAATCTGTTTTAACTGTGCAAAACAAAGTTTTGATTTACAAAGCCATGGTATCCTTAGTCATCTTGTATGCGGCTCCTACCTGGGGAGCGACCTTCAAATCCCATATTGAACTACTTCAAATATACCAGAATAAAAATTTAGAGCAATAACCAACTCAGGTCTATTCGCCAGAAACAAAGATATCCACAAATTACATAGCTTAAAAAACCATTGAAGAAGCAATTATTGATTTGTCCAAAAAAATTCACAGCAAAGCAAAGCATCGACTAATGAACTCATCAGAAGGGACATTGGTGAGATGGATGGCAATGCTGCTCATAAATACAGGCATTCTAAAAATGTCCTTATGACTTGACCATAATTCATGGTTAAAGCTAATGTTTATAAATAGTATACCCTGCTTGGCAGCAAAAATGTGTGAAAAGTGCTCTTCATATTATTGTATCAGTGTCAGTGTTTATATTTCCATGTCATGTTTTTAATAATCAGACTTAGATAGTTCTATCCTAAACAATTTAACATTTTAATACCGATTCTGGTATTTAATTTAAATGTTATTTTTTTAAACTTCTGTTAATCATTTTAACACTTTAGCTACCTCGTTCTAAACACCCTTCTAATATACTCTATTTTTTGTCATATACCTCTTTTATTTCAACTCTTATTCGTTTTTAGTTTATTGAGTCCATTTTAATATCATTCAGATGTTAATTAAAATTATTTACCCAGATCATTTATTATGTCGTGACCAGTGGCGTACGCAGGATTTCCTTCTGGGGGGGGGGGGTTTCATTCATAGTAATGTCCTATAATAAAAATGATAATTCGAATATCTATATATATAAAAATCAATGTTACGAATAGTTTGTCTGTATGTATGTCTCCTATGCGTTCATATACCATTCGTCCGATTGCGATGAAACTTGGGTGAAATGTTGAGTACACTCCAAGGAAGGTTTCTGACTTAGAAAATCCATTTTACAATAGGTAGCGCACGCGTAGATTCAACAAATGAGCGACGATGCGCGAAGCGTTTCAAGAAAGTCCCGTATGTGTTCATATACCATCCGTCCGATAGCAATGAAACTTGGGTGAGATGTTGTGTACACTTACGTGAAGGTTTCAAAATTAGTGAATACATTTCACTGTAGATAGCGCACGAGTAGATTCAACAAATGAGCGACGACACGCAAAGCGTTTCAACAAAGTCCCGTATGCATTCATATACCATTCGTCCGATAGCTATGAAACTTGCGTAAAATGTTGTATACACTGCAGGGAAATTTTCTGGCTTAGTACATCCACTTTACAATAGGCAGCGCACGAGTAGATTCAACAAATGAGCTACGATGCGCGAAGCATTTCAACAAAGTCCCATATAAGGTCATTTACCATTCATCCGATAGCGATGAAACTTCGGTGAGATGTTGTGTACACTCCAGGGAAGGTTTCTGGCTGAGTACATCCATATCACAATACGTAGCGCAAGAGTAGAATCAACAAATGAGCGACGACACGCGAAGAGTTTCAAACAAGTCCCGTATGCATTCATAAACCATTCGTCCGATAGCTATGCAACTTGGGTGAGATATTGTGTACACATCATGGAAGGTTTCTGCCTTAGTAAATCCACTATACAATAGGCAGCGCACAAATAGATTCAACAAATGAGGGACGACGTGCGAAGCGTTTCAACAAAGTCCCGTATAAGGTCATATAGCATTCTGCCGTTAGCGGTGAAAATTGGGTGAAATATGGTGGACACACCAAGGAAGGTTTCTGGCTTAGTAAATACATTTCACAGTAGGTAGCACACGAGTAGATTCGACAAATGAACGACGACACGCGGAGCGTTTCAATACAGTCCCCTATGCCTTCATATCCCATTAGTCCGATAGCGATGAAACTTGGGTGAGATGCTGTGGACACTTATGTGACGGTTTCTAACTTAGTAAATACATTTTACAGTAGGTAGCGCACGAGTAGATTCAACAAATGAGTGACGGGGTGCGAATCGTTTAAACAAAATCCGGTATGCGTTCATATATTATTCATCCGATTGCGATGAAACATTGATCAGTTATTGTGTACACGCCAGTGAAGGGTCTCGACTTAGTAAATCCATTTCACAATAAGTAGCGCAAGAGTAGGTGCAACAAATGGGTGACGACGCGCGAAGCGTTTCAACAAAATCCCCTATTGCGTTCATATAACCTTCTTCGATTGCGATGAAACCTTGATGAGTTATTGTGTACACGCCAGGGAAGGGCTTCGACTTAGTAATACATTTCTCAATAGGTAGCGCACGAGTAGATTCAACAAATGAGTGACAGCGCACGAATCGTTTTAAGAAAACCCCGTATACGTGCATATACCATTCATCCGATTGCGATGAAACATTGATGAGTTATTGTGTACACGCCAGGGGAGGGTTTCGACTTAGTAAATCCATTTCACAATAGGTAGCACACGAGTATATGCAACAAATGGGTGACGACGCGCGAAGCGTTTCAACAAAATCCCCTATGCGTTCATATAACCTTCTTCGATTGTGATGAAACCTTGATGAGTGTACACGCCAGGGTAGGGTTTCGACCTAGTAAATCCATTTCTCAAGTAGGAAGCGTATGAGTAGAATCAACAAATGAGTGACAGCGCACGAATCGTTCAAACAAAATCCCGTATACGTTCATATGCCATTCATCCGATTGCGATGAAACTTTTGAAAGTTGTTGTGCACGCTCCCACGAACGATTCTAAATTAGAAAAACCATTTTACGATAGCTTAGAGGCAGTGAACGGAAATTGAAAAACATGTTGTGTATCCAAAATCACTTCAAGAAACAGAATTTCAACGCCAACACTTTCTTTGATTGGCATTGCAACGCATGCCGGGTACAGCTTGTAATTCATAAAAAGCAACAACTCAGTTAAATAAACACTACCGGACCCAAGCAAGAAATCTCGCATGTTCATAAACCACCCTTCCCCGATAGGTTTATAACGAGAGAATTAATTGCAGCATGTTAGAGCTCCAGTATTTGCAAATCGCACACTTCTAACAAAAATTGATATTTATGAAATTAGAATGGAATTCGTCACTGCTAATATCATTTGTGTGCTGAGTCCATTGATTTATCTTAGCTGTAACACTCACCAGTTATTCGATATTTTTGAAATTATACGATTTGAGTACTCATTCCTTTGACTTACTGTTTCTGAAATCCATGCAAAATGATAAAGGAAAGACCTCATAATGTTAAAATGACACGAAACAGGCGTCACAGGGTCCAAAATGTGAAGTGGACAGCAATTACGGAGCATATTTTCCTACAGCAACATTATCGACAAATCTCACACTTCATACATTTTTTAAAAGTCATTTTTTTAAGAAATTATTGATATTTATGAAATTAGAGTGCAATTCGTCACTGATAATGTCTATTCTCTTTCATTTGAATGCTCATTTGGCACGATCGGTTGCTTGTGAGCGCCACAGGAGGGATCTATACTAATGAAAGAATATATATATGATGATTCTCTTTGCATGAAAACTATTTTAACTATATTTTTCAGCACTTTAAACAATATTACAAACACAATTGAAAACATAAAAGATTAATAAAAAATACGGAATAGAGTTTAGCCCAATATACATATTGCACTAGATACAAACGGACAAAAAGAAATGTCTAAATTGTCAATCGGGCTAAACCAAAGAATCTGATTAAGTAGATATTTGCCCTGGAATTTGTTGAAGGACTTAGACAAGTCTACTTCAATCGTATATCAAGCCTTCTAGATTTGACAGACAAGTCATTCAGTACTTCCTCAATTGAAACATCAACAGTATCATGAATGAACATCAAAGCTAATCCATTAAGGCGTTCTTCACTAGTTGAATTCCTTAAATAGTTCTTCAAGAATTTTAAGGACGAAAACGATCTTTCACACGAGCAGGTTGTGACAGGTAAGGTAGCCATGATGACAAGCAGATTATACACAACTGGAAACATGTTCTTATTGCATATTGACAAAGCATCTATAGCACTCTTGGGCTTCTTTTCAATAGATTCCAGAGTTTGTTTCCAGAGAAGTAGCTCGCCTCTAATATTAAGGGGAAGTCCATAAAATTCAGCTACATTTTCTACTTCAGCTATGTTTTGGTTGGATAGTTCGTCTTCAGTTGTGGTAACTAGCGTTGGCAATGGCTGAAGAGTTTCTTTATGGGAGACAAATTTATCATCAAGTGATGAAATAGTTTCTTCAAGAAATAGGATGAAAATAACCCGCCTATAATATTCTTCCGGATCGTTAGATGAAACGTTGTTCCTCATCGTTTGTCGAACAACAGTTCGAGGCTGAACTACAGGCACTCCAAATTCTTTGCAGAACTCTAAACCCGAATTATATGCACACAAAAACCTTGCGTCTGCATCTGCCCTCATTTCTTCAAGAGACCTCTTAACATTCATGGAGGCGTTGATTGCTTGACTGAGATCCAAATTTTCAGTTTGAAGGTATTTGCTGAGAGGAAGTGTGATTTGAAATGCTTCATGAATGACAAATACACTTATCAAGAACTCAAATTTGCTGATAGCGCACAGAAGAAGTTGCGCATCTGTAGCTGCCTTCTTATCAACCCAAGCTGCTATTTTTTCTAATGCCAACAATAATGGTTTCAGAAGTTAAATGAATGAACGAACAGACTCGTGCTTTTCAATCCATCTCGTTGCACATAACTTCTTGAGTTTACTCACTCGGGGTTTCTCTTCCATACCTTCAACTTCATTTGTCAACACAGCCTGCCTCTTTGGTGAAGTACTAAAAAAGGCATAAGCTCTTTCAATTGTACCCATACAGTTCCTAATCTCTGCAACACTACACCCTTCAGAAATGGCCAGGTTTAAACAGTGAGCACTACAGTGAACATACTGGGCTTTGGGAAACTGTTTTCGTACAATGCCTGAGCACCTCTGTAGGATCCACTCATGGCACTAGCTCCATCATAACCATGGCCTACGAGATATTCTGCATCCAGTCCCACACTTTTCAAACCAGACAATGTGCTATTCGCAAGGCCTAACCCAGAAGCATCATTGATAGCAATAAATTGCAGAAACTCCTCATGTACGGAATTATCTTGAATGAAACGGACACATAGTGACATTTGCTGCACACCGCTGATGTTTGTGGTTTCGTCAGCAAGAACAGAAAAGTATTTAGCTTTTTTCACCTGATCGACTAACCTTTTCAATATAATGTCATTCAAAGATGAAATAATTTTATTCTGAATCCGTGGGCTCACGTATGTTACATTTAAGGATGCTGTCATCAAATGTTCTTTTAGTATTGTATCACCAGCTTCTGCTCGAAACTTGAGAAGAGACCTGAAATTTCCCTCCCCTTTCTTGAGAGGCTCATCTAAATCTACAGGTCCCGAATCCCTGTGACCACGGAAAGCAATGCCCATTCGAGCAAGGAAAATCACAGATTTAATTATTGGTATGAGTTCCTCCCTGTTGCATAATATGTTGGATTGAACATCCCTATCCAAGCTTACGTCAACAGCAGGTTTTGTACCTTTGTATATGGCGAGAAAGTTCGCAGCCTTTTCCGTACATGCCATATTGAACCCGCTGAGCTATGGTTCATGTGATATTTTTTATAACAGCACATTTATGATGGGATGTTGTACCTTTGAACACACCCAGAAAGCCACGTGGAGCTGAGAGATCACGCTATACTCTTTGAAGTAGCGGTGAATCGCACTTTTGACTTTGGTGAAATCTGCTAATTATTTATCTGAGGTCTTATCAATTAATTTTATCTTTCCACAAGACTCAGAATATTCCATTTCGTCATGCTGCATTGTTAAAACATTTTGGAGAATGTTATTTTCGCTTAAGGTAAGGTAATACCCTTGCAGATACGCAAACAGGAACGTAAGTAGTCGCTCAACGACTTCGTTTTGACGACCTACTTCCTAGAGACACTCAGTGCCTTGCACTACGTCTGGAGAATCCGCCCTGTGTAGGCGTGGAATTGTATTTGTCCTATAAGACGTAGAGAATATCCGCTGTTGAGCGTAGAAAGTGATTATCAGGTGCCATCGAGCACAAGAATACTACAATTCACTGTTGTTTAAGCACAGTGAGCCAAAGAAGAATATTGGGAAATGATAATTGGCAAGTATAGTGAATTGCATAACATTGCCGTAACACCACATTTTGTACCCACGTGTTTGTGGAGGGCCAAGTGCCTAGTGGAAAATATACAGGTAAAAGTGTTTCAACTATCTTGAATAAGTGTGATTATGATTGTATGACATATTTAAATTGCCAAAGTGAATATTTCAATTCAAAAACGACGCATAATTCACGGATGCTACGTGATATAAAAGTAGCGTCACTAGCACATGAATGATCATAAAACAGTGTTAGCTCACATATTAATTCACACCTACGAAATAAAGGCTGTGTCATCTACTACAATTGAAGCCTATAACATTTACGACGAACATTATATTTTTGAAAGTGAAAGAATGAATTATTACGCAATTTATTTCACTATCCACGTGATTGGACTATTCTTCACCATGTTTGAGACCGTCATCGTGGGCTAATACCATCACGGTATGAGGGTGAAGTTTCTACGGGAACCAGCATGATGGTGGAACTTCCAGAACAGCGAACGAGAAGGAAGGAAGCCAGGATGCCATTTCCAGGCATATCCAGCATATCCACGAAGTTGTCGACAGGGACAGATCGAACCCTGGTCTTTGGAGGAGTCCAGATGGGAATCCTGATGAGGATGATACCGTTCCAGAGAGCCAGAGATGATTTTGTACAACCCTTGTTGTTGAATAGAGGGCTGAGTGAGAGCTTCTCCATTTCGTGAGTTTTTGGACACCCCTTTCTTGTTCTAGTTTCTGGTGGTATAGTAGGTTAAATGTAGTTTGTGAACCAACCGAACTCAGTGTCAGCCATTTTTATAGGTAGGGAATGTAACTAGTTTAATTAGATGTCATTTATTTCAGTTAGAGTGAGACACCCTTGGGTCAGACATTTTGGTCAGCCCTGGTGCAGCCTGATGAACGTCGTAGAACGTCAAAGCCTATCTTTTGCTAAACGTGACCGTAGTCATTTGAGGCTACTTTGTTCAACCCTATTTGGGGTGATTTGCCAAGTCTTTGCTGACTTTAGTTATGACAATCAGATGCCATGGTTATTAGTTAAGTGCATTCTTTGCAGCCAGTCTTTGTTACACCCCTGACTGTCGTTAGAACGGTCGTATCAGTTAGGTAATCAACTGTAATTACCAGTTTTGTAACTGCATTATATTTCATTTTAAATAAGCTCAGAAGCTATTCTTTGTCAAGTGTGAACCTAATAATTAGAAGGAATGTTTCGTTGTCAAGCATCGAACCCAGTTCCCAACGTATCATTAAGCAGATCCATAGTGTGGAATCTGCGTCACAATTATTATTTTGTTAGTGTCATGTGAAGACACATTTAATTGATGTTGTACAAGCAACTACTGAATTATACTTTTGAGAGCAAAGAGCTCCAGTAATAGTAACATCACTATCATTTAGACGTCTTTGGTTTGGAAGACGGAATTGTATTATTGTATTCAGATTTATAGCGTGTTTTTATACACGTATTCTTCGAGGTTTTTAACCCATGGTAAAGTTTTTTATGAAGAGGCCAGATGTATAGTTTTATTTTGTTTAAGTCGTCGGCCTTGAATAGTTAGTGTGTTGTGTCAGTGGAGCGCAGGAATGTTGTAACCTGCCAGCGACACAAAACTGGTTTGTAACCCAGTGCCCTTGAAAGCACGCCTGTTATATTGTGAGACAGAACTACTTTGACAAGTGACAGAATACTTTTTGTATTCGCATTTCCTTTCATTGCAACTTAGCTTATGGAACTCAGTGTCCATTCCTGTATCTGATCACATGTTTTATAGATTGTTTTTTGTTAGTTAAACGCTCTGTTGCGTGTACCGTCGTTCGACGTGTACAGTTATGTCAGGTTTTCTATAGTACGTTGAAGGCTACCCTGTTATAGCAGGAAGTTATTGTATGAAGGTATTTTGAGTATGCCTTGTCCGGGATTGTTCCCGTTGACCAGATGTAATTGGAGGGTAACTGTAGTGTGCAGGCCCGTCCCAGAGTTATTGAACGCGAGCTTTGCGCCGCTGGTAACTTGTGTTATTGTGTGTCCGAGTTGTTATTGCTCGTTGATTATATTCCGACTTTTGAGTCGAGGCTTTTTGGTGGAGAATTATCTCAGTGGAGACACTCCGTGCCCAGGCTATTGTCAATATTATTCGCCATAAACCAACGATAAACCTAAACCGACATCTTAATAATAAAACGCATAATTTTGGTAAAACAAAAGCTAACTAACGAATTCTTTCTATCTAACTTTGTTCTTTTGCATTTGGAACTGTTGACATAGCCGTGCAGATGAAGGTATTTTTCCTTTTGTGGAAATGACTAGGACAGCTGACACTATTGTAGCGACCTGAAGCATGCACGAACCTTGAGTTCGTAGTTTGTGAAGCGCAGGCCATGCGATGTTAGACGTAGTCTTAACTACGCAGTCGTCACCGTAACCACACACATTAGATGACTATGGCTTACAAAGAGTAAACCAAGGTGCAGGCAGGCATTTTAATAAAACTACTGTGTCTATTTCATTACTTATTTATGATGTACAAGTGTATAAATCCTACATGTTACCTTATTGTGTGCTGTTAGCACGTAGTTTCTAAGGATAATTAAATGTTTTTTTACATGGCTGTACACTTAGCTTTCCAATGTAATTGTTTTCTTACGGACGTCATCGCCGTAAATTTTGTTAATTGATAGGACTTAGCTAGATGAATTAACGTTAAATGTAAATGTGGAGATGGTATCATCCTAACTTAGATTTGTTTTGCTACCCTGTTAAATGTAAATTCAGATATTAGCTTGATCTTGTAACTTGAACTAGGGACTTGCGTCGTACCATTTTCCTAGTGTTGCTGTTGTTGCTTTGTTATTGTGAGATAGATCTTTCGCGAGGGTTTTCCGTAACTTCTCAGGTAGGGACCTGCTCTTTATTTTTGTTTATTAGCTTGCGGACTAGCCGATTGTAACCCTCCGAACTAGGCTAGGGGCTTTTGAATTTTATCAATAAATTTTCACGGTGTTTTACATAAGTCTGGATGTTTATTTTCTCAGTCTAGTTTTTAAGGTGAACCTTTCCTTAGGCAGTCTATGACCATCGTCACCATGTACCACGATCCCTGTGGACTACGGACTCTCGTGCCGCTTTAGCCTATTTGGAAGTTCACCTGATCCTCACGGCAATTTTCTTTTATTTATGCCCGACGGGTGAGATGTTAGGGAAGTCATTGCGGTTGTTGGCTATCCTGGCAGCTCCACCCTGGCGGTCTCATAAAATGGCGCCCAACTCATGTGCCGACGTTAACGTGGTGACCCTCAGTTCCATGTTATTTTGGAGGATCTTAATGTTGTTTAATGGTAAATTGACAGGACTGGGACGAACTTAGAAAGTCGTACTGCAGATCAATTGACCGCATGGCATTCATGTTTGATAGAAGTCCATGTGGTGAGGCTTTAGTGTTGGATAGATGAAGGATAGGATTTTCTTTGATGATGCCTCATCCTGAGTAAATGTAATACTTTGCTTTGCTCACCGTTGTCTTTGTAAATGTAGAAGCACTTAGTTTGCATACTCCAGCTGTACTCGTGATATTTATATAAATGAAACAAGCTTTATACCACCAAGTAACTAATCATAGCTGTAAGTTCCAGTAGAGATTGATCCCTTACTTTCTCATATATATTTCTTGTCAATGGATAAGGAAACTATTCGTCGAGTGTTTGGAGAGATGTTGGCAGGTGTGAATGCCAATCTTCAACAGATTACTGCTGACTTACGTCAGAATACTCAAGCTGTCAATACTGTAAGTGGTCATGTGGACCAAGTTAGACAGGAAGTCAACAATGTAAGTGGTCATGTGGATCAAGTAAGACTAGATTTAGAGGTTAACACCCAGTCTATAAACAATGTCAGTGGTCATGTGGACCAAGTTAGGCAGGAAGTTAACAATGTTAGGACTGATTTAACTCAAGTCCGGGCCGACATGGACGCATATAGAGTCGAAGCTAGAAATGATCTGACGGCAGGTTTAGCAGCTGTTAGGGTTGATGTCATACGACACCATCAGGAGGCTAACCAGCGCGTATATTGCTTAACTGACCAGATGAATAGAGCTAGGGAGGATGTGCAAAACCGATTGGAGGAGCACACAGCTCAAATTCAAACGACAATAAATAGAGTCCAGATAGATATGAGAGCCGACCTGGAGCACACTCGGGAAGAATTTGGGACTCGATTGAATCACGTCGAGGGATTTATGGACAATGTGAAAAAGGACATGGCAACCATGAACATTGGATTAATCTTGATGAGAGGTGCTGCCAATGCTGTTAATAACAACGTAAAGACGATCGTTGATGGCATGATGGAAGTCAAAGACGAACTCAACACCAACAGGAGAAACATTACTGAGTTGACAGAAACCGTAGCAAGCCTACGTGATACAGTTGATGTTCATCGTGAGGAACACAAAATCGATCTCATGTTATTGAGGGGTGACCTCAACGAACACAAGACCACAGTGGAGGCTAAGGCAGCCGAGGTCAGAGACAATGTTGGGAAGATCAAAGATAATGTGTCGAGAGTTGAAGGAGAGATCGATTCCTTACAAAAACGATTTGAGGAAGTCGCGGTAACCGAGAGGTTAGACCTCAGCTATAACCTCAGGACGGCCATACGCGAAGTAGACACGAACCTCAAGGGAAAAGTCGATAGGATCGAGCTACAACTGAACGACTTAGGCAATAAAGTCGCAGCCAGAACCATTCCAGGACTTGAAGTCATAGAAAGACGTCTGGACAGACTCGAGACGCTTCCTAGAGAGAGACACTCACACTCACAGATGGGAGAATCCCAGGAAACACCGGTATCTCATTCCGCAGGAATGATGCCTACCCATTTCCAACCCAGCGCACCTACAGAACCGCAACCATTACAATTCACTGGTTCAGCGCAAAGTCAGACTTTGAACTTTGACGCCCATCCGTTTCAACCAGCACTTAATCGACTTAGTCACGAGACTAACACACCTACGCATAGCTACATGCAGAATACATTCAGACCCGCTCATACGCAGGGAAATGTCACTATAATTCGTTCGAGAGAGGAGCAACCAGCTCGCTTCTCAGGAACTGGAAGTGGTGTTACCCCAGTTGAATTCCTGACCAACGTCGAAAGCTATTTGAGGGACACTATGGTAACTCCGGAGAGGGAACTCAGAGTTATAGAGCGATTGCTAGAAGGGCAAGTTTAGAGCATTCAGATACTCGTTTACAGGCTATCAGGACTTTAAAAGAAGCATTATTAAGAACGTATTGGTCGAGCGACATCCAGCAGAGCATCCGAGCTGAGATGTATACTCGCAGATACAGCTCTAATACTCCTACACGTTATGCGAATTACTTCGCGATACAGCTTGCGAAGCTTCGTTGTCTTCAGCCCCCGTTGTCTGAACAAGATTTAGTGAACACCATTGTTTGGCAGTACCCTGCAGACGTGCAACGTGTGTTGATTGCTGCAGGGGCATCCACTTTCCAGCAGTGTGACCAAATCCTGCGAAGGTTGGATGCGAACACGGAACAGTTCCCGACACACCATCAGCAGAAAGCTGACAGGCGTGAGGAGAGACATGTCAATTTGACTACTGCCGATAAAGTGAGCCAGACGCCACAACAGACGCAAACCCAAGAGAACTCTGGGCAACGTGATAACAACTACAACTATAGCAGGAGAGAATGGAACAACACTCCATATGCTCGAGATCGGCAAGATGACCATCGAAGTCATTGGAACCGGCGATTCGACCGAGGGACGGACGACAACCGACGTCATGAAAACAACCGCCGAGGGAACAATGGTAGAAATCCACAGCACGGAAGTATCCGTAGGGACTATCGATACAGTAGAGGATATGACAGAAATCGAGACCCTAGATACCAGCCAGATAGAGATTGGAAAGGAAGAGCACGGGAGAGCCGTGAGTACCTTCAACAACTCAGAGAACTGCAAATCCGAGAAGAGGGAGAACAGAACCCGACTTCGAGGGAAAATTGAAATTCGGCGCAGGAGACGGAGCAGAACCAGCCCAGTACTTCTCGCCAGGACAGGAAAAAAACCGCCGAAAAATCAATAGATTCTTGTTCGGTTGAGCACCGAGTAACTGCCACCATATTATTCTGGGAGCCAATCCAAGAAGACTTGTTGGACGAACGACGAACCACAACTATGAATTAACGCGTCTACCCAAGATTGTAGCCACCTTGAATGGATGCAACGTAGTCATACTCATCGATACTGGGGCGATGATTAGTGTTATTTCCGCCGATTGCCATGCCAGACTGAAAGCAAACTCTGAGGTGACAGAGCTGCCAGTTTCTGCTGTAAGAGTCAGAGGAGTCATACCGGACCGAGTTGTGACGTGCAAAATCCAGATTCTATGTACTCTGAAGATTTCGAGCCACGTGTACTTGCACGAATTTCTTGTAATGAAGGGCTTGCTTGCATCATGATGCCATATTAGGTGCAGACTTCATTAGAAAATATGATGGAATCATTGACATGGGACGTAATACGGTAGAGTTCAAGCCGAACGAACCCATTCAGATGAACCTAGTTGAAGAAGAACCGGAATTCCTATCCGAAGTCGACGTAGTCGAAAAATTAAATGGCAAGGAAATTGAGGAGACACTAGATGCCGACGAAGAGGCAGAATCATTATCAGCACCCATACGAGAGAACCTTGATACAATATTGAACGAATACAGGGATATATTCGACACCACACCTGGTGAGATATTGGACTACGAGTATGATCTTGTGCTACTGGATGATTCCCCATTCCAGAAGAAGATCTATCCTATCGCCGAGAAACATCGCGAAGAAGCTGCTAAGAAGATCCATGAGAAGGAAGTAGCAGGCACAATCAAGAAGTCACCGACTCCTTTCTTGAATCCTATAACACCTGTGGTTAAGGTGGATGGAAGCTTGAGACTTTGTCTCGACGCAAGAGCCTTAAATGAACGCCTAGCTCCTGAGCACGACAGACCGCCCAAGATTAGGGACATTCTCAGGAAGTTCAAGGGAAAGAGAATATTTTCATCATTGGACTTGGTACAGTCTCATTACCATATCAGATTATCTGAGCATACTCAGAAATATACTGGATTTCTGTTTGATCAGACCACTTATGTCTTCCGAAAACTACCTTTTGGATTGAAAAATGCCGGAGCTGCATTAATCAGAGCACTTGCTGCCAAGCTGACTCCTGAAGTGAAGCAGAAGGTGATATGTTACGTGGATGACATCATCATAGCTTCGGAAACAGAGGAAGAGCATTTAAAGACATTACGCCTTGTTTTTGAGAATCTTCGACAGGCTAACTTTAAGGTGAAATTTGACAAGTGTCGATTCTTCCAGAAAGAAGTGAAATTTGTGGGACACATAATCAATGGAGAAGGATACAGACCAAATCCGGCAAAGATCAGAACTGTTGCTGCATTTCCAACGCCAACCCGTGTGAAACACGTGAGACAATTCTTAGGAATTTTCCAATTCTTTGCTGCTCATTGTGAGAAGTATTCCGAGACTGTCGCACCACTGCAAGGTTTACTGAAGAAGAAGTGCAGATGGACCAGGAATGATGAATGCGAGATAGCTTTCAGGAAAGCTAAACAGATGCTTGTGGACTCAATTCAGTTAGAATATCCAGACTATTCCCGGAACTTTATTCTAGAAACTGACGCATCTGCAATTGGAATAGGAGCCATCAAACTGCAGGAGGATGATGAGAAGAAACGTCATTACATCGCTTTCTTAAGTCGACGTTTGAGTGCACACGAATCTCATTACTTCACTACTGAGATTGAAGCACTTGCAATTGTCTACGCACTTGAGTACTGGCAGAAACTTTTGTTAGGCCAGAGGATTATTGTGAGGACCGATCACCATGCGTTAACCTTCATATTACGAACAAGACTGGCAAGCGACAGGATCACACGTTGGACGCTGTTTCTCCAACAGTTTGATTTGGAAATAGTTTATCGACCAGGCAGAGAGAATGTGTTGGCCGACATCCTCAGCCGGAATCCTGAAGCTACTGTTAATGCCATAGACATCGAGGGAGAATGCGAGGAACACCTTCGCCGACTTCGTCATCTACCTGAAGGACAACGACGTGAGGAGGAACTCAGGCATATTATCCGTTTCCTAGAACGAAGAATGGATCCACAGAATGCTCATTATGCGAGAATTGCTGCTGTTGCAGATGATTATTTGATTTATCATCGTGTCTTGTACAAGTTTGTAGACGAGGACCACACTCAACTGCGTCCAGTTATTCCTAGGAGATACCAAGAATCTGTTATTCTTATGGTACATTTATCCATTGGACATGGTGGAACAGACAAGACCATTGTAACTATCAAGGAATCTTTTACTTGGAAAGGGCTAGGAGCCACCGTTAGACAGTGTTTACGTGCTTGCGACGCATGACAGCGGAACAAGTACACGTCACACTTGTTGAAAGAACAACCTAGACCAATACTCCCAACTCAACCTAGAGAGTTATATGCACAGGACCTGTATGGCCCAATACCTAAAGCTCGTCGTGGGAACCGCTACATCGTTGTAACTATTGATGTGTTCACGAAATATACGATGCTTCATCCTATTCAGAAAGCCTCTGGACATCAGATTATTCAGAGGATTAGACGACAAGTGATACCGGAGGCAGGAAAGCCACAATTCCTGTTGACTGATCACGGATCACAGTACACCTCAGCAGAATTTGCCAATGCTATGAATGAGCTGGAAATAGGTCATGTTTTATCATCTATTCGCCATCCAGAGAGCAACCCTGCAGAATGCGTAATGTCTATTATCGCAAAATTCTGTCGATTATATTGTCAAGAAGAACACTGTCGATCGACTGAAGTCCTAGTTATTATGGAAAAATGTATTAATTCAACAGTCCATGAGAGCACTGGTCAAATACCTATGATCTTGCATTTGAACCAGATGCCGCTGAGAATATGGGATCGTGTGATAATAAATCCACCTTGTTTACAACCATCACATGCCAGCAGACTTTTAGCTGCAAGGGACACTATGGACAGACAAGCTGCCAAGCGCTTGAGAAGAAATAGACGCCAGAGATTTAGAGAACCACTAGTTGAAGGAGACCTTATCCTTATAAGGAGACCCGGAATTTCAAGTCCTATAGACTGCATATATGGGAAATTTCTGTCTTTATATTATGGCCCTAGTCGTGTCAGACAGCCTTTGAACAATGGAAGTTATGTAATAGAAGACATTAGGACAGGAGAGCGCATTGGAACTTTTAATGCAGCCAATCTAAAAAAATATCACTTATGAATGAATTTTAAGGCAAATAAAAATGTCATCCCAACATTTTATTTGAAACGACGGAGAGGCAGATGAACCCGCTGAGCTATGGTTCATGTGATATTTTTTATAACAGCACATTTATGATGGGATGTTGTACCTTTGAACACACCCAGAAAGCCACGTGGAGCTGAGAGATCACGCTATACTCTTTGAAGTAGCGGTGAATCGCACTTTTGACTTTGGTGAAATCTGCTAATTATTTATCTGAGGTCTTATTAATTAATTTTATCTTTCCACAAGACTCAGAATATTCCATTTCGTCATGCTGCATTATTAAAACATTTTGGAGAATGTTATTTTCGCTTAAGGTAAGGTAATACCCTTGCAGATACGCAAACAGGAACGTAAGTAGTCGCTCAACGACTTCGTTTTGACGACCTACTTCCTAGAGACACTCAGTGCTTTGCACTACGTCTGGAGAATCCGCCCTGTGTAGGCGTGGAATTGTATTTGTCCTATAAGACGTAGAAAATATCCGCTGTTGAGCGTTGAAAGTGAGTATCAGGTGCCATCGAGCACGAGAATAATACAATTCACTGTTGTTTAAGCACAGTGAGCCAAAGAAGAATATTGGGAAATGATAATTGGCAAGTATAGTGAACTGCATAACATTGCCGTAACACCACATTTTGTACCCACGTGTTTGTGGAAGGCCAAGTGCCTAGTGGAAAATATACAGGTAAAAGTGTTACAACTATCTTGAATAAGTGTGATTATGATTGTATGACATATTTAAATTGCCAAAGTGAATATTTCAATTCAAAAACGACGCATAATTCACGGATGCTACGTGATATAAAAGTAGCGTCACTAGCACGTGAATGATCATAAAACAGTGTTAGCTCACATATTAATTCACACCTACGAAATAAAGGCTGTGTCATCTACTACAATTGAAGCCTATAACATTTACGACGAACATTATATTTTTGAAAGTGAAAGAATGAATTATTACGCAATTTATTTCACTATCCACGTGATTGGACTATTCTTCACCATGTTTGAGACCGTCATCGTGGGCTAATACCATCACGGTATGAGGGTGAAGTTTCTACGGGAACCAGCATAATGGTGGAACTTCCAGAACAGCGAACGAGAAGGAAGGAACCCAGGATGCCATTTCCAGGCATATCCAGCATATCCACGAAGTTGTCGACAGGGACAGATCGAACCCTGGTCTTTGGAGGAGTCCAGATGGGAATCCTGATGAGGATGATACCGTTCCAGAGAGCCAGAGATGATTTTGTACAACCCTTGTTGTTGAATAGAGGGCTGAGTGAGAGCTTCTCCATTTCGTGAGTTTTTGGACACCCCTTTCTTGTTCTAGTTTCTGGTGGTATAGTAGGTTAAATGTAGTTTGTGAACCAACTGAACTCAGTGTCAGCCATTTTTATAGGTAGGGAATGTAACTAGTTTAATTAGATGTCATTTATTTCAGTTAGAGTGAGACACCCTTGGGTCAGACATTTTGGTCAGCCCTGGTGCAGCCTGATGAATGTCGTAGAACGTCAAAGCCTATATTTTGCTAAACGTGACCGTAGTCATTTGAGGCTACTTTGTTCAACCCTATTTGGGATGATTTTCCAAGTCTTTGCTGACTTAAGTTATGACAATCAGATGCCATGGTTATTAGTTAACTGCATTCTTTGCAGCCAGTCTTTTTTACACCCCTGACTGTCGTTAGAACGGTCGTATCAGTTAGGTAATCAACTGTAATTACCAGTTTTGTAACTGCATTATATTTCATTTTAAATAAGCTCAGAAGCTATTCTTGGTCAAGTGTGAACCTAATAATTAGAAGGAATGTTTCGTTGTCAAGCATCGAACCCAGTTCCCAACGTATCATTAAGCAGATCCAGAGTGTGGAATCTGCGTCACAATTATTATTTTGTTAGTGTCATGTGAAGACACATTTAATTGATGTTGTACAAGCAACTACTGAATTATACATTTGAGAGCAAAGAGCTCCAGTAATAGCAACATCACTATCATTTAGACGTCTTTGGTTTGGAAGACGGAATTGTATTATTGTATTCAGATTTATAGCGTGTTTTTATACACGTATTCTTCGAGGTTTTTAACCCATGGTAAAGTTTTTTATGAAGAGGCCAGATGTATAGTTTTATTTTGTTTAAGTCGTCGGCCTTGAATAGTTAGTGTGTTGTGTCAGTGGAGCGCAGGAATGTTGTAACCTGCCAGCGACACAAAACTGGTTTGTAACCCAGTGCCCTTGAAAGCACGCCTGTTATATTGTGAGACAGAACTACTTTGACAAGTGACAGAATACTTTTTGTATTCGCATTTCCTTTCATTGCAACTTAGCTTATGGAACTCAGTGTCCATTCCTGTATCTGATCACATGTTTTATAGATTGTTTTTTGTTAGTTAAACGCTCTGTTGCGTGTACCGTCGTTCGACGTGTACAGTTATGTCAGGTTTTCTATAGTACGTTGAAGGCTACCCTGTTATAGCAGGAAGTTATTGTATGAAGGTATTTTGAGTATGCCTTGTCCGGGATTGTTCCCGTTGACCAGATGTAATTGGAGGGTAACTGTAGTGTGCAGGCCCGTCCCAGAGTTATTGAACGCGAGCTTTGCGCCGCTGGTAACTTGTGTTATTGTGTGTCCGAGTTGTTATTGCTCGTTGATTATATTCCGACTTTTGAGTCGAGGCTTTTTGGTGGAGAATTATCTCAGTGGAGACACTCCGTGCCCAGGCTATTGTCAATATTATTCGCCATAAACCAACGATAAACCTAAACCGACATCTTAATAATAAAACGCATAATTTTGGTAAAACAAAAGCTAACTAACGAATTCTTTCTATCTAACTTTGTTCTTTTGCATTTGGAACTGTTGACATAGCCGTGCAGATGAAGGTATTTTTCCTTTTGTGGAAATGACTAGGACAGCTGACACTATTGTAGCGACCTGAAGCATGCACGAACCTTGAGTTCGTAGTTTGTGAAGCGCAGGCCATGCGATGTTAGACGTAGTCTTAACTACGCAGTCGTCACCGTAACCACACACATTAGATGACTATGGCTTACAAAGAGTAAACCAAGGTGCAG
Source organism: Meconema thalassinum (assembly GCA_946902985.2). Taxonomy (NCBI): domain Eukaryota; kingdom Metazoa; phylum Arthropoda; class Insecta; order Orthoptera; family Tettigoniidae; genus Meconema; species Meconema thalassinum. Next base: position 113,233,850 of record OX336389.2, on the reverse strand, counting down.
GCAGGCATTTTAATAAAACTACTGTGTCTATTTCATTACTTATTTATGATGTACAAGTGTATAAATCCTACATGTTACCTTATTGTGTGCTGTTAGCACGTAGTTTCTAAGGATAATTAAATGTTTTTTTTACATGGCTGTACACTTAGCTTTCCAATGTAATTGTTTTCTTACGGACGTCATCGCCGTAAATTTTGTTAATTGATAGGACTTAGCTAGATGAATTAACGTTAAATGTAAATGTGGAGATGGTATCATCCTAACTTAGATTTGTTTTGCTACCCTGTTAAATGTAAATTCAGATATTAGCTTGATCTTGTAACTGGAACTAGGGACTTGCGTCGCACCATTTTCCTAGTGTTGCTGTTGTTGCTTTGTTATTGTGAGATAGATCTTCCGCGAGGGTTTTCCGTAACTTCTCAGGTAGGGACCTGCTCTTTATTTTTGTTTATTAACTTGCGGACTAGCCGATTGTAACCCTCCGAACTAGGCTAGGGGCTTGTGAATTTTATCAATAAATTTTCACGGTGTTTTACATAAGTCTGGATGTTTATTTTCTCAGTCTAGTTTTTAAGGTGAACCTTTCCTTAGGCATTCTATGACCATCGTCACCATGTACCACGATCCCTGTGGACTACGGACTCTCGTGCCGCTTTAGCCTATTTGGAAGTTCACCTGATCCTCACGGCAATTTTCTTTTATTTATGCCCGACGGGTGAGATGTTAGGGAAGTCATTGCGGTTGTTGGCTATCCTGGCAGTCCACCCTGGCGGTCTCAATATGATACTTGGTTTCTTGGTGTTTTTTGAAATCCTCCTTCGCATTTTTCCAGTTCATGTAAGGAAATTTTACTAGTTTACCTGGCGATGAAAATTGTTTCCCAACAACGGTGCAAAACAACGAACAATATTACAAAAGGCTCCGTTCATTGAAGGAGAATAAACTAGCCATTTCCACTCTGATAACCAGTTCAACTGAAATTTCAGATTCCTTGGACCCGATAAAGGGAAATTAAAATTGCTTCCAGGTGTCCTGGCATTTTCCAACAGTTCATTTTTCAGATAATCATCAATCTAAAGAAAAAATTAAATCACAACATTGAAATAATTAACATGTACCGACACATACGTAGGCCAAGGCCATACAAATACCGGTATAACATAATAGGTAAAGCATCGAAATGCAAATCAGTTACAGAAATAGCGATTATCATGAATCATATTGTAAACACACCTGTTGGCCAGCATAACCTTCTAAGTCTGTTCGATGTATTTGGTCGGTAGCCGGCTTGGTAGTAATAGCAAACACTTTTAATGACTATTTTCTGGAAATTCCGCAAAAATTATTAAATAAATCACAGGTAAATACACTAAATTCTAATAATAAAATAAATATATGCAGTGATTCTTTATTTATAAATCATGTCACAAGTGAAGAGGTAAGAATAGTTATAAAAGAGCTAAAAAATAAATTCTGTGCTGGCATTGATGGCATCCCTGATGCAATTTTAAAGAAATGTGCAGAAAATATAATAAATCCACTTACGCACTTAATAAACAGTTCAATTCTCTCAGGAACTTACCCGGATATTTTGAAGTTATCAAAAGTAATTCCAGTGCACAAAAACGGTTCAAAAGATGAATTAGATAACTATCGTCCTATTACCTTACCAACTGGTATTGCAAAAATTGTGGAAAAAATTATGTATAAGAGACTGATAAGTTTCATAGAAAAAAATAAAATATTATCAAACTCACAACATGGATTTAGAACGGAAAAATCTACACAGACAGCAATTTACGAATGTAGTAATAGTATACTGAAATTAATTGACAATAAGGAACATGTAACTGGCCTATTCTTGGATTTATCGAAAGCATTTGATGTAGTTGACCATAAAATCCTCCTTACCAAACTAAATCAATATGGTGTTAGAGGTCTAGCTAATAAATGGATAGAGTCTTACTTAACAGGGCGTAAACAAATAGTAAGCTTGAGACACAAGGATGATGGAACCAAATTACTTAATGAAACATTGTCCAATGAGGGAATTATTGAATTTGGAGTACCCCAGGGATCGGTTTTGGGCCCACTACTCTTTCTTCTATATATCAATGATATAACACAGAACGTTCATTCACATAAGGAAATTTTGTTTGCGGACGATACAACACTCGTAATAAAAGGTGAAACTAAACAGGTCATACAGCAGTCTGCTGACTCCGTTACAGGAGAGTTAACCAAATGGTCACAAGATAATCGCCTCATAATAAACTATAAAAAGTCAGTATGTCTAAATTTCCACACTATACAGAATAGGAATCCTGCGATGCCCAATATAACATTAAATGGTCATCAAATAGAAAATAAATCAGAAACAAAGTTTTTAGGACTATGGATACAACAAGACTTGAAATGGAATAAACATATACAATATCTGAATACTAAACTGAACTCGATGTGCTTTGCGTTACGTATTTTGAAAACCTGCACTAGCATGCACACATTAAGAAATACTTATTTTGCTTATTTCCATTCATACTTAAGATATGGGATCATATTTTGGGGTATGTCGCCAGATGTACTAAGCACGTTTAGGATACAAAAGAGAGCGATTAGAATTATGGCAAATGTAAACTCTAGAGAATCATGTAGACCTCTGTTTAAAGATTTAAACATTCTCCCACTGCCCTGCATATATATCTTTGAAAGTATTATGTTTTTTAAAAAGAATTTAATGAATAAAGATGTTTTTCTTAAAACAAACAATGATGTTCATAGGCATAACACAAGACAAAATCAAAACATTCATATTTCACACACACACACAAGCATATATCAAAAAGGAACTTTTCACACTGGAGTTAAATTATACAATAAACTACCCCAGTATATAAAACTGGCCCCAAAAATAAAAACCTTTGATAGAATGTTGAAAGCTTATCTGCAGTGCCATTGTTTTTACTCAGTAGTTGAATATTTTAGCGTATAGGAGTGATGGAATCTATAACTATATTTTACTTTTTTAATTTAATTTTAATACCTAGCTGTATGTTGTTGTATTTATAGAATTAAGTTTTCATATTATGATAATAGAGTGAGGTGTAAATAGTTGTGCAATAAGATTGTATCTATTAAGATTTGCTATTATAATAAGTTATAAATAGTTATAATCTTAGTAATATATACCTGTTAGTTCTTTTATTTTATGCATGTAAATTCTGACGTGTCCTATATCAAAAATGTATTGAATGCATGTATTTGATCAAATGGAATTAATAAAAATCTATCTATCTATCTATCTATCTATCCGATAATTCTTCAAGTTCATTTTCAATTCTTAAAGATGAACTACTTGCAATGGCAGTGTTGCATGTAACATCTACTCTTGGTTTTTTAATAATAAATCGATCCATTACGCATTACAAATAAACTCGGAAAAAAGTGCGACTCACGATCTGGCAGTTCACAGATATGCACGTTTAAAGCAGCACGAAGCTGCGTTACGATAGTTACCAATCGCACACTTTAACAGTAAAACGACAATTTTGATATTTCGCCTAGTGTAGTTAGTTATTATTGCTTTAAGTGGAAGAACAGCGAGGTCATCTGCCCCTCTTGCTCCGTTTAACATGTAGTTTAAGGGTGTTTACCCCAGGCCATAACCAGTAGTTAGCGCCAAAGCTGGAGAAGTCTCGTTGCGAGTTGAGTGGAGGTCATTTACCACGTGAAGAACGTGTTCACATTAAAAATATATTACAAAGGAGTAACATAAAGAAGCCTCACTGGCAGCAATTCAAAACATTTTCCAGGTGATAGATGGGTCAATATAAGGAGTCATGTAAACTAATGTCTCGGGGGGGGGGGGTTAAACCCTAACCCCCCCCCCCCCGTCGGTACGCCACTGGTCGTGACGGAATACACCTTGCCGATAGAGACCAAAGCCCAATTTGGTCGTCAGTCTCATCTTTTATTTTTATTCCCGATTTGGGAAAGCTGTGACTGGGTCGCTAAGAGCATCATTACTGCTTCGGCAGCTCTACAATTAAGTCGCAGCTAGTTGCTCCCCCGGGCACACAAGTGCTCTCGCTCGACAGTACGCATATCATGAAAATACTCGCTACTTGTCCCAGTATCGGCCTGGTCATAAAAACGATAACCTGTAGCGAGGTTCTGTTGGTCGGTTTCCCGTATATATTGGCCGGCCTTCGGGCCCGTGGCCATTATGAATAGGCAGAACGATCCACGTTTAAAGAACAAGCAGACAAAATTACATTTTTCAGATCCTGAATTACGAACCATAAGCTATACACAGTCTGAAATATCAAACAGTAATAATAATAATGGTAGTAATGGCCGTCAAACAGAGGAGAAAGATTGGGCAGACGAACAGGTATCGAGTAATGACAGCTACGTGGATGAAGTCAGAGAAGCTATTCGTCAAAAGCAAAAATCTAAATTCTTCGTGAAAAAAGCCTCAAAATCGACAAATGCCAGGAAGAATACCAGCAGTGGCAGTGACAGCGACTCAATATCTGAGTCTGAATCAACCGTAGACGACTCCCAAAATGGAGGACATAGGAACATGACGCGAGGCAGTAATACTAAATACCAGAAGAGTGGTACTTTAAGTACTAAACAGAATCAGAAAGGGAAAAGACCAGAGAAGCCCAAAGAGGGAACCGAACCAGCAACTGCTATATATGAAAAGACTGTAGCACACGGATTGGAGGGAAGGAAATTCAAACAGAGCACTGAATATATGGAAATTCCAGTAACTAGCGGACAAGATGGCCAAACGAGGATGAAGGCAGACGTCATAGCTACGTCAGAATCACATGCTGCCAACGTCACGATGACGTCTAAGTCACCTACACAGCACGAGCCGACTCAAGAAGTATGCAACCAGCCGAACACAACGCAAAGAAAGTGAGGACACTCAATGTCACCGAAAACTCAAAATCAAAACAATATTGTCATTACTAACTCAACAAAAAAAGTACAAACAAGTAGATAATGAAGGCTGGGTCACCGACCTTCGCCGGAATATTCCAGCAAAACCTGAAACTGACAACCTGCAGGAAATTACATTAGGTAACTCGTTAAACCCATTAAATAATCTACCAATGGGCATAGAGCAACCTTCGATCTGCCAGGCAACCAATGGAACCAATAGCAGGCCAAACAGGAAAAGCCTTAAGCCGCCACCTATCATAATAAAGGATGATAGGATGAAGTACGTAGAAAGGAGAAAAAATGATACGGCAGATTATCACAGGAAACATGCTGGCACGAATAATTAACCGCAACACCATAAAGTACCAAATGGAAAACCTGGAGGATTTTAAAAAAGTCCGAAGTTTGCTAAACGAGTCCAAAGTTGAATATTTCACACATTCAACTAATGATGAAGACACCACTCCCCTGCAGGTTTTCATCAGAAATTTAGACAGTGAAACTGAGACAGAAGAAATTCTACTGCAGCTGCAAGAGCTAGGATTTCCGGTAAGGAATATTATCCAGATGATAAAGAACTACAGGTACCGAATTGAAACAGAGGGGGACCAAAACGCGGACACCTATCGTTACGAAAGAAAAAATACCACTGTATATAGTTAGTCTTGACAAATGTGAGAAATCACAAACAATTTATCGCTTGACGTCACTTCTGGACATGGCAATCACAGTACAAGCCTACAGAGCCCCGTTAGGACCTGCCCAGTGCAAGCGCTGTCAGAGGCCTGGGCATATAGATAAAAACTGCAACCTGACGCCGAGGTGTGTAAAATGCACGCGGGCGCACGCTACCTCAGAATGCACTATAACATCGAGAGCGGATTTCAAATGCTGCAATTGTGGACAGAACCACACTGTTAATTATGGAGGGTGTAGAACGATTATAATAGCAAAACAAAGGTGGAATGAATGGCAGTTTAATAGAGGACAGCAAGGGAACAGCCAACAACAATATGGAAGAGTTCCCAGATTTAAGACAACCTCCAACTGTAGAGAATATGAAGCAGTATGAAAATCGAACTGGACAACATCAACAGCAACATCAACAACGGACTGGTGAACAACGTGAATTCGAAGTAAACAACATACAGACAAAACCTCGAGTAAGACAGTCATATAGCGCTACACTGACGCACACATTAACTTGTCAACAACAACACATCGGAGGTGTATATAAACAGCAGACAGGAACGCAGACGAGAATGCAGCGAACATATGGACTCAACAGTAAACAGCAAAAACAACATAAGAGAAGAAAGCCTTGCTGTTAAGTTAATACATACAGATAAGGAAATTACAAGAGCTGAAATGGAAGAGGCTACTAAAAATATGAACCCATTTGATAAATTCAAATATCTAAATTATCACTTACATAAAAGTGGGAAAATGGACGCCATAAACAACATCTTGATGGATATTTTGTTTCCCCCAAGAGGACAGACCCTGGGTGAAACAGTCGTTGCATTACTCGGTATGCCCCAATATGACAGGTAATACAACCAAAAGAAAGTTAACAAAGAAAAATTTAAATATTATCTACTGGAACGCCAATAGGATAGAAAATAAACTTAATGAACTGCAATTAGTTATGGAAGATATTAAACCTGATATTGTACTTATTAATGAAACTAAACTTGACAATACTGTACAATTAAAAATTAAAGGTTTCAAAACTTACAGAAACGATCGCAATTCAAATGGTGGAGGAACAGCGGTATTATTTAAAAGCAATATTCCCCTTAACGAATATCTCCTGCCAAAATTAGAACACCTAGAGGCTACTGCAGTTCAGATACACCATTCCAAAGACAACTTCATTCTCATATCAGCATACAAATCTCCCAAACTGAAATTTATCGAGAATGACTACGAACTGTTATTAAAACAGGGCATACCAACACTTATTGCAGGGGACATAAATGCTAAAAACACTGCGTGGAACTCTAAGAGTGGTGAACCCCTATGGACGTAAACTTTATGAGTATGCGACGACCAACAGTATATCCGTGATGGGTCCAGTAGACTACACATATGTGCCCTATAACCCGCTACATGAAGGCGATGTTATTGATATAATAATTTACAATAACATCAACAGCCCTCTTACCGTGAATACATTAATTAGAACCAGTTCGGATCATAATCCGGTACTGTTTAAGTTTGGGGCACAAGCAACCACAATAAATCCGAGGAAGATCAAATTACACAAAGTTGACTGGAATGTATTAAAAAAAAAAACAAGCAGAGGCAATCTTCTCAGATGAAGTTCACGTAATTCAAACCCAACAGGATATAGAAAATACAGCAAGAGATGTTGTCCAGAGATTAGTAACCATTACCAAAGCCTCATACAAGAGAAATCCTACAAATAAAGCAGAAGAACCAACTTTGACTGAGACATTGCCAGATGCAATTCTCAAAGATATTCACATCAAACATAATCTAAGGAAACATTGGCAAACAACAAGGGACTCAGCAACTAAAAGGCAATTCAATAGGATCAGAAGAAAAGTAAACAAGGATATCAAACATAAAAATGATTTTCTGAATGCATAATTGATTTCTGCGAGTACCAAAGACATTAGTCTATGGACCATCTCCGCAAGCTTCAAAAATAAAAACAATGACATACCACCGTTAAACACGCCGGATGGCCCAGTGCAAACTGCAATACAAAAAACCGAAGTGCTGGCCTCAACGCTGGAAAAAACTCACCCCAAACCAGGATCCAATAGATGAGACTTTTGTGAATGAAATAGAAGCAGAAACATCAACACAAACTGATGCAGCAACAAACTCAAGTGCTCCAAGAGCATGTGAGGTTAATGCAAACAATAGTGTTAGTGCAAGTGCTAGTGTAAAGGACAAGGATGAACATACACCCATCAAAGAAGTCACCATGTATGAACTTAAACGGATCATCAAAACTCTAAAGAAGAAGAAGGCTCCAGGTCCCGACGGGATACCGAATGACATTTTAAAACAGTTGCCAAATACCGCATTAAAACATACTGAATCTATTCAATGCCATGCTGAGGTGGAAGCATATGCCAGAGCGGTGGAAGCTGGCCAATGTTGTAATGCTCTCCAAGGAGGGTAAAGACATACCGGACCCAGAAAATGACAGACCAATCAGCTTATTAGACAGCCTAGCCAAAGTCTATGAGAGGATCATCCTTGATAGGCTGCTGGTTGAAGAAAGCATTAGGCTAGCACTGCCGGATGAACAGTTCGGGTTCCGCAAGGAGCACTCGACGGTGCACCAGCTGACTAGAATTGTAAATAAAATAATTAGAAGTTTTAATTTTAAGAAAGGAACTGGCGGAGTTTTTATAGATATCGCCCAAGCTTTTGACCGAGTATGGCATGCTGGCCTACTCTACAAGTTTTTAAAAATAGGTATTAATCCCATTTTATGGCAGATTTTAAAGAATTACTTTTATAATAGACAATTTTATGTAACATATGACAACGCCAAATCCAATAAGAAAACGATTAAAGCTGGTGTACCTCAAGGCTCCATTTTAGGTCCTTTATTGTACAACATATATACTCACGATTTTCCTAAAACTAGAAATACTGATGTTGCCTTTTATGCGGATGACACAGCAATTTTAGCAGGATCGTGGAAACCCGAGCTAGTCACCGGCAGGCTTCAAGAAGCATTGAAAAATATTGAAGAGTGGTGCGCCAAATGGAGGGTGAAGATTAATGTCTCAAAGACAAGTGCCATCACAATACGACCTAGCAGACCTATTAGGGATGAGCTGATATTACTGGTACAGTCGATACCTTGGAGTAAGGATGTTAAATATTTAGGTGTAATTTTAGATCATACAATTACTTTTAAAAACATATTTTGTCAGTAATTGACAAGGCCACTAAAGTAGCCAATAAGTATTATCACTTGTTGAATAGGAAATCAACTATAAATGTTAGAAATAAGGTGTTGATATATAAAGCCATGGTATCGACTGTAATCCTGTATGCTGCCCCTGCTTGGGGAGCAACTTTTAAGAGTCACATTGAACTATTGCAAAACTTTCAAAATAAACAACTTAGAATGATTGCGAAAGCAAGACTCTTCACTAGGAATCAATATATTCATAGGATGTATAACATAAAAACAATAAGTGAAGCTATCTTATCAGCATCGGCTAGTTGCCACGCTAAGGTGGAGCATTCGTCCAGCAAGCTCATCAGGACAGAGATTGGCGGAATAGATTCCAGTACAATGTATAAATACAGCCAGCCAAAGAATACATTAATGATAAATTACTTTTAAGTTAATTATTTTACCATTTTAATTATTTTATCTTTTTAATATTTTAACTCTTTTAACATTTTTATTATTTTTACCTTTTTAATGACAATGCAAATTTTAATTGTAGCTAAATGACCATTTTGGCAACTGTGTACATATGAATTGTCTTATGTATGTTATTAGTATAAGAGTGTTTTAGTTGTAAGTGACAAATGTATCCCTGATTATAATTAAAGTCATGCTACATGCTATGTAGGACGATAGGACCAGAATAGGGCCTTGCATAATAATCAAAAACTAAAAATCATATTAGTTAACAAACTAATTATTCTTAATAACGACTCACACCAAATATCATCCAATACACTCAGGGCCGGATTTACCCAATGTTACGCTATAGGCACCTCTCCATTGAGCGCCCTTCCTCCCTTGAGCACCCCCCCCCCCATTTTTATGATAAGGCATAGCCACTCGCATGAAGTAAGGTTCGGAAAAAAAGGAATAAACAGATTATGGCTGACAGCATAAGTTTATGCTTGAATTTTTACGTAGGGAAAACATAGTCAATTCAATTTAAAAAAAATGCTTGGAGTAAAACTACATGAAACAGTTCAACTTTTATGCAAACAAAACACTTTATGAATACCCTTTCCAAAAATAATGACTAGCCTTGATTCATACAACAAAAATGAAGAGTAGCTTCAAATATAAAAACATAATTTACTGCTGTAACTGAATGAACTGCGGTAGCACGAAATATATTTAAAAAAATAGTAGAACACACACTATTTTTAAAACGCATGAAGAGCAGTGGTACGAACGACATTTTAAATTGAACAAAGCGCCTCTAAAATACAAATAAGGCCAACTGTTTGCTTACCTTCCTGCAATATATTTTAGAGAAATTAAAGTGCAGATTAAAAACATGAATGAAGACATAACGGGGCCTGCCTCAAGCACAACGAGAACTACTTCAAAAGTTTCCTTCTTGCCTTCTTTTTAGCAAATTCATTAATTATGGAACCGCAGTTCAAGTTTATCGTCATATCTTTTTCAATCGCTAGGAGTGCAATAGAGTTTAATCTTTCTTCTTTAGTGACTGAACGCAAATAGTTCTTGACGCGATTCAGTACCGAAAATGATCTTTCTCCAGAACAATTGGTCACTGGAATGGTGAGAAGTATCCGTAAAGCAATGTTTACGTTCGGGTACATATCGTGTAAATCTTTTTCATGAAGGAAAGTGCTGAGCTCAGAGGCTGACTCACCTTTAAAATCTGCAATTTTTAAATGTGCCTTTAAATGCAAGCACTCGTCAGCCAGTGCACTTTCTAAGTCATCCACTTACTTTTCTGAGAGATCGTCAGCGATTTTTTTTTTATCATTGGTCCATCTAGGTCTAACAGGTTTTCTACAGTAGAAAATAAAACCTATTATGGAGGACTTTGTAAGCCTCACTTCGCCTCTTAAGCTCAGCACTTAGTACATCCAGAATTACATAAAATACATTGACGCGAAAATTGTCTGAGCCCTCTGACGGTACATATTCTCCTTGCTTTGTCTCATCATTCCTAGTCTTTCGTTCCGGTCTTCTCTTTAGTTCGTAGGAATACTGAGCAATACCGCTTAATTCTTTGGCTTCTTTCTCAAAGACATCGAAATTATCTCTTAAACTTTGCACAAATTCCGCTAACGAAGCGTAACATTCTACCACAGTGCACAAATTAGTGCTAACTTTTTGGAGCTTCTGGCTGACAGTATTAAACCTTTTTAGAATGGTACTCCAAAAAACAACTAGGAAAGCATATAAATAATTCATGATTTTGGGCTAATGCAGTGTGTATTTTGATTTTAACCATACGTTTCGGAGAAACCTTGCCTCCTTTTTCAATGGAAATAAACAATGTGGCCAAAGAAAGTATATCAATGAGATTACAAAAAAAAATATATATAGATAAATTCCTCTGTTCGTCACCAGAGAGCAGCTGCCAGAAATTACTGTATGGACCATGGTAGAACGGCGAACAGAGTAGTAAGTAACGAGAAGGTAAAGGGGGCGGGGTGAAAATATAGAAACTGCTCGAAGAATGAGGATGTCCAAAAGAAAAGGAGGGGGGGGGGGGGGAGGGGGAGGGTTAGATGGATATAAGTAAACATAAACAAAAGGGGAAGTGTAACTGAATGATACCTAACGTCATACAGTCAACGGCGAAAAAACAGATGGAAACTCCTCCAGTGACGAACAAAGGAGATCAACTGACAAATCAGCTATAGCTGAACATGCCCTGTCTTCAGGGCACGATGTATGTTTCAAGGATGCTCATGCGCTTGCCCTTGTTAAGCACAACTGGTCTAGAATTATAAGGGAGGCAGTTGGAATTCGTAAAAATCCCAATAATTTTAACAGAGACACTGGATATCAGCTAAGTGACACTTGGCTACCAGTTATTAAGGATCTAGGGAGATAGTTCCTCTCAGTCTCTCTGTTCTTCACCTATTTAAAATTGTACTTTTTCCCTTTATGGCTACAGAGCCTGGATTTGATCTCCTTTGTTCGTCACTGCAGGAGTTTCCATCTGTTTTTTCGCCGTTGACTGTATGATGTTAGGTATCGTTCAGATACACTTCCCCTTTTGTTTATGTTTACTTATATCCATCTAACCCTCCCACCTCCCCCTCCCCCCCCCCTTTCTTTTGGACATCCTCATTCTTCGAGGAGTTTCTATATTTTCACTCCCCCCCCCCCTTTACCTTCTCGTTACTTACTACTCTGTCCGCCATTCTACCATGGTCCATACAGTAATTTCTGGCAGCTGCTCTCTGGTGACGAACAGAGGAATTTATCTATATATATATATATATTGTAAACTCATTGATATACTTTATTTGGCCACATTGTTTATTTCCATTGAAAAAGGAGACAAGATTTCTCCGAAACATATGGTTCCAATCAAAATACACACGGCATTAGCCCAAAAGCATGAATTATTTATATAATAATCCGGGCCGTGAAAGCCTTAATATGCAAACTAGGAAAGCAGTTTATAATTGTAGGATATTGCTTAAGATGCCTTTGGCTTCACTTCGAGTGTTTGCCTTTTGATTTCTGTATTCGCGAATACTCTCAAGAGCTGCCACGACGCCACATCAGCCTTCCCTCAGAGCTTGACAAGCGTCATATCGTGCCGACCACCGAGTCACTGATGGGCTTTTTTAGTACGCGCGTAATAAAGTTCTTTACAATTTCCATCGGTAGGTCGAAGCAGTAAAAAAGTTGTGCAGTTTTTGAGCTGTTAAAAATACCTTACAGATTCTGAACAAGATTCAGCGGCATGAGTTCCAACCAAATTTAGTGAATGGGGTGAGCATGGTGCACAGAGAGCTAAGGGATTCAAGGCCGCTATTCGAGCTTGCATCCCGGAATATTCGCCGGACATATTACTTGCGTTATCGTAAGATTGGCCTCGAATATCCTCCACTTTCAAATCCAGATCTTCCAACTTAGCCTTTGCTGCATCAAAAAGCTGCTCTGACTTGTGCCCGATGCTCGCCATAAAACCTAGAAACCTTTCTTTTGGTTCACCATTTGCCGTAACGTTTTGTTTGTCCACTGAGGCATATTTAAATTTTTGTTGCTTTCTCTCCCTAAGGTGTCATTCGAATTACATGTAGGCCTAGAATTGTCATTCTTTTTTTTTTTCATCAATTTTGGTTTGTTGGAGCTGAAAAGGAAAATCCCGTATTAATTAGAGCATTTCAAACATAGTAAATTTTAAAAGAACAACTTTTAATATACTCTGCAGGCACGGTACGGTTTCGAGGCCAGTCTGAGTTTTTACGTATGTCACTTTGTGCAACAGTGTTTCAAGCAATCGCCTATTGGGAAAGGCCTACTTTGCGTAAAGTAATTCGTGTACGGCAGCTTACCTCAAGTTGCTGAACTCCATCGCAGTCAATGTCGTGAACCGTGTTATTGTTATCCGAATTTGTCGTTGGAGGTGTAGGATTCACACGGTCACTAAACATCTAATTTATTTTCCGACATTTTGATAGTGTAACCTCGGCTTTGCGGACACGGCTTTGGTAACCAGACAACTTTTTGCTGCCCTTAGTTTAAAACATTTACTTGCAGATCACAACACAACAAAACAACACAACGCAAGCTCGAACTCGCACACAGCACTGGCAAGGGGGTGGGGCGCGGGGCACTTCGATACTACTATAATGCAAGCAAACCCAGCTACCGCAACAACAGCGCGCGTAGCACAGCTCCGCTCGCCCGCCTCCCCGCCCCTCTCACACTTGTCAGAACGAAAGGGCGTCGAGCGGCATAACGAAGAGCGAAGTGGAAGGGCTTGCGACAAAGACACGATATTATTTCTAAATATCTCTGCTCATTTATCAATATTTATTTTAGCAATATACTGCCATAATCCTAATTTAGCACATTTAAAGCCGTAGCAAAGAGGGCGCCTAACGGCGGTGCCCTTCGGGGCGCCTCCAGTACAGATCATTGCCGATTGCCTTGGACTGCGGCGCCCCTAGGCACGTGCCTATTTTGCCTTACGGTAAATCCGGCCCTGAATACACTACTACACTTAAGGTTTTTCTTATTCTGCTGTTGCGAACCGCGATAAACTTGCATGAGACCTGAGGCCACAATCTGGTCGGCAGTCTCAGTTCATTTATTCCCAATGGGAAAGTCGTATGGGTCTCCTAAGAGCATGTGTTACTTTTAAGCAGTTGCTTGAGTAACATCGCGGCTACGTTGCAAATCTACGACGCTACAAAACTGTTATTATCAACGAAGGGGAACTTAGTCCTTGTGACTATGATTCAGGACTTGGTTATTTCAGTGAACGAAGCACTTGTACTTTTTTCACGAGTTACCTATCTTACGTGGAACATAGCCTACGATTTGGTCCCATCTGTTTGACAGATTGTGGTATCCAAAACCAATACACCAGTTATTAGGGGATTAGAGGGAGCTATCTACCCAGTAGATATGTCTTGAGGTATCCTCATTACCCGACCACAGGTTAGCCTTCGTTGCGAGAAAAGCATTGCTTTTCGAGCTTGTTACAGAGCATATTTGTTTACTCGCTTAGGTTTGATTATACTAGGATTTCTACGTTATCCACTTATTTCAGAATGTCAAAGTATACTCGATGGAATTCAAGCTGCTAAAGTTAACACTATCATACATGGTTAAACGCAGAACAGTTAAATCACAGTTTACGGATGAACTTTTATGAAGTGAACGCATCGTGTTCAAACGCAGAGCATTTCTTATTGACAACAGTCAAAATGTCGAACAGTGAAAAGTATCGCCGTGAATTTTATCTATGCGTATTTACAAACGCTAGTATGTGTCGCTAAAACCGTGGAAGGATAGGTTTACAATGGATGGAAACGAAGATGAAGCTAATGGGGGAGCTGATGACCGCAGGAGATCACCATACTAATGCGATGGTTGTGAGACCATTAGTTGGTGACGAACACCAAAGACTCGCCACTATCACATCAAGAATGAAGTAAGCTGAATTCTACATGCATTTTCTTACTAGTTTAATGTAATTGAGAAATTCCTTTTTTCCCATTCAATTTTTAGAAGATCAACACTACCTTCGTACCGATTTTTAATATTTTTGTCTAGCGTGACAAATGGAGAGCAACTACAGCTTATAATGATTCAATATGTGATTTTCTTTACTGTCAGAACAGTAATAGTCGTGTCAAGAAGACATGCTGAATTTATTTAAGGAATCAGAATATTTTCACCGCATCAAGGAAGCTTGGATTATTCAAAATAATTCCATATTTATTTCTAGTAATACTTTACTGTGACATAATAATGTAATAATATGAATTATTTAAATAATTTAAAGGTGATAGCACCAATTAAATAATTTAATTTACACTACGGTATTTAAAATCTGAGTTGATATTTAATAATAATCATAATGTGAGATTTATTATAAATAATTGGTGTTAGTTTTTAATTAGTGTGAGGATTAAATAATTTGTTTAAATATTATATTTAACTATTTTGTGAATAAGGTCTAAATAGTAATTGTTTAACAGTTGTTAGAAGGAATAATAATAACAATGGTTATTTAAATTATTGATGAACAGGAATAATAATAAAGACAATGAATATTCATTTAAAATATTTATGAAGCAGGATTAATAAACGGAGGCAGACAGGTTTTTCTCCGGGTACTCCGGTTTTCCCTGTCAACATTTCATTCCAGCAACACTCTCCACTATCATTTCATTTCATCTGTCATTCATTTAATCATTGCTCCAGAGGAGTGCGTCAGGCCTCGGCAGCCGGCACAGTTCATATCCTCGCCGCTAGATGGGGGCTTCATTCATTCCATTCCTGACCCGGTCGGAGACTGGAAACAGGCTGTGGATTTTCATTTCATTTCATGAAGCAGGATTAATATTTATGAACAGGGTCAATAATAACTGAGTTTGTTTAAATGATATTTTATGGCAATATTTACAGAGATAAGCCATCAACAATGAAGAATAAGTTTAGATGACATTTCTGAAAGCACTAAGTGAAAATAAGGGAAAGAAAACATAGTAATGGCAGGTATAAGGTGCGTTCAAAAAGTAACGAGTCGGAAGCTGGAATGCGCAAACCGGTGACTATATCGGCTAACCGTGGCGTGTGTAACGAGGTGTAGTTCCGACCAGAGCGTGGAAGGTCACGGCCCGTCGCTAGAGAGCACGCATGCACGTCACGTGACGATACAAAGCGAGCATCAGCATGCATCAATCGTCCAACGCTGCCAGTCGCATTGCAAACAGTGACACGGAGGCGTCAACCGAAGAGGAAAGAGGTGTTGTTCGGTTTCTGACAGCGGAAGGAGTAGGGGGAACGGACATTCATCGCCGAATGTCCCAAGTGTACGGCGAACACTGCATGTCCCTTGCAAGGGTCAAGTCGTGGCACAAGCACTGCAGGGAAGGACGGGTGTCATTAGCCGATGATGCCCGGTCTGGGGCACCCCCCTGCATTACCGATGACAACATCCAGCTGGTTGATGCACTCATTACCCCGGACCGCCGAGTGACAGTGAACGCCGTAGCCGCCGTGGTCGCTCCACGACAATGCACGACCTCATACGGCCAACACAGTCGCGGCACTCCTGCAGAAATTCAAATGGGAGGTTTTCGGCCACCTTCCATACAGTCCAGAACTCTCTCCCTGTGATTAAGCCATGTTTGGTCCTCTGCAAAAGGGCTCTGCGGGGCCAACGATTCACCTCGGACGCCGACGTCCAGCTGTACGTGCGGAACTGGTTCACATCGCAGCCCAGGGAATTTCATGAGACAGCCATTCACCGCCTCGTGTCACAGTGGGACAAGTGCCTCAACAACCAGGGCCAATACTTCTAACATACAGGTACTGGTCTCTGTAATTATGCCTCCGGCTCGTTACTTTTTGAACGCACCTTATAATATAAAATATTTCAAATAGGATGAGTTTTTGTTAAATAGAAACAGGGAAGATTTTAACCAGGAATTAATACACCTACCATGGAAACTTTATAAATTTCAAGTACACAAGGTCATTTGTATGACGGAATAATACAATGTTGAAGAAAAAAATATTAAGAATCACATGTGGTGATTGATGTTTAAAAAAAAATATCATTATTATGCGATATGAGTATCGGCATTAATATTGTGGTTATGTGGAGACTGAGTGTCGTCCATTAGGAATATATTTCCGGAATTGTGGAAGGAGTTAGTTGGAGCACGTGTTTGCTCATAGTTGTAAAAAGACGTGTGAAGCGATTTGGCTGCCCCATATTCCAGTCCAATTCAAATCTTGTAGAAATGGATGTTAGTTTCAATACACCTGGGTCAATTATCTAGATTGCCGATATTACACTGAATAAATAAAAGAGATAATTATTTGATTTGATAAACCTGACCAGAAATTACTAGTTGCAAGTGCATAAAATAAAAATAAATATTTGAGAATGATTTTTACTAAATACTTGTGAGTGCATAAGAAAGTAGGCTAATAATTCTAGAATTAGTCGGCTAACTTATATGAAAATCTTCATAATACAGATCACGAGATAGGAGTGATACCTGTTATAAACAATTGTGAAATATTATTAATAATAATAATAGATGTTGTTATAAATTTTTTTGAACTTAAACATTGTGGAAATTAAATAAGAATGAAAAAATAATTATTTAGAGAGAGAGAGAGAGAGAGAGTTACATTTTTGATTGATTGAAAAGATAACAACAATTTTCATTGTTTATAAAAAAATATTTATAATTCAAATATTTTATCGTTGGATAAAATACAAATAATTCTTTGGTGATGTCATGCCAATTGAGAATGAAAGATTAAGAGAAATTTATAAGATGTTATTCTATAACAAAAGGGTGAAGGTTATTAACAAATTGTACTGTGGAACAAAGTTACAAATGCAAGAAATATTAACATTTGACCATTATGTTAGTCGAATATTAGTATTCCTTGACTGCATAGCACCACAAAATTACATTTGTGCAATTATTCTATTTTTGGAAAGCACATTTGCAGAGACTATTATATAACAATTTTCTATTAAACATAATATTGTTTAAATACTTGAACAATCTAAATCGATCTACGGAAATGGAAAACTACGTGTGATATATATATATATATATATATACAGGGTGCTTCAAAAAATGTATACACACTTTGAACTTCCATAGAAAATTTATTTACCGTTCTACAAAGTTAAATTTCAGGAAATTAGAAAGCTGAAAGTCCAATGTAAATGAAACATAAATAACAAATGTTAATACTGTTCAAATTGGCGACCTGCAGCATCAATACATTTCTGAGTACGAGTCACCACTGATTCTGTACATCGTATCAAAACGTCCAATGAGATTTCTCTACACACGGCTTGAATCTCATTCCAAAGAATGTCTAGGTTACGTGGTTTACGTTTGTACACCTCATCTTTTACTGTGCCCCATAAGAAGAAATCCAGTGGTGTAAGGTCTGGAGAGCGTGCTGGAAACTCGATTGGCCCCCTGCGTCCTATCCACTGGCCCGGCAAATTTTGATCCAGGTAAGCTCGTACGTCCCTGTGATAGTGCGGCGGGGCACCATCTTGTTGAAAATAAAAATTATCATTACCGTATAATGCACGAATGGCAGGAAATATGGAATCAGCAAGCATTGTTAGGTAAGTTATACCAGTTACAGTGCCTTCAAATCGAAAAGGTCCAATGAGTCCCCTTGAAGACAAACCGCACCACACATTTACACCAGGCAAATTTACAGCTTTTTCAATTGTAATGTGAGGATTTTCTTCACCCCAGTAAACACAATTGTGCCTATTGACAGTTCCAGTAAGTTTGAATTGGGCTTCATCCGACCAAATGATGCTACCCATAAATCCCGGTTCACGTATCACCATCTCCTGAACCCATTCACAAAATTGCAACCTTCGATCTGGATCGTCGTCACTTAGCTGTTGCACCAGCCTTGGAATGTAAACACGATACTTGCCTCTCTTCAGAATGCGTAGCACGCTGCTAGCACTTACATCACTTTCACGTGCCCCTTGCCTTGAAGATTTGTTAGGAGAGCGTTGAAACAGTTCCAAGACTGCCGTTGATGACTCATCACTTGTAGCTGTTCAAGGTCGACCTGAATGACCTTTATGCACATCACACACTGTTCCATGAACTTCGAATTTGTCTCGTATGCGTGTAATTGTTAATCTTGAAGGTGGTTCTGTATCATACTCCCTTCTCCACTGTCTTTGAACTTCATTTACATTCTCAAACTTCCAGTACCACTTAATAACCTGCTTACGTTCTTCAAACCTCAAACGTACGTCCGCCATGTTGATATTACAAATTCCAACTGACAATATAACATAGAGGGACGATTATGCTGCCACCTGGCGAAGAAATATAACATTAGCCTTATAGAGCGGGAAAACTACGATAGTTTAAAGTGTGTATACATCTTCTTGAAGCACCCTGTATATATATATATTTGTGATAATGTTTTGTGATTAAACAAAACCAAAGTATAGATAGAGATCATATGAACTCTTAAATTAGTCATGATCACCTCAAGTGTGTAAATAACATAAAATTTAGAATACATGATACCAGATAGACTATCAATTTCTGGATAGCATACTACAAGTGTTAGGAGTGTTTATTTTTGAAAAGTTTTGAACTTTTATGTTGAAGGTTTATTTATTTTGATGATTTTCCCCAAAATTTTAACTTTTTAATTGTTAATAAATTGAAATATTTTAGGACATTTTGCTATTTTAGTTGTTCCTTCTTCCTACCTTGCTTGCATATTGCCTATATCAGTGAAGCCAGCTTTTACTTAGTTTTCGCCCAGATAGATCCTGAGATAGCTGATATCTCGTGCTGAACTGATTTCGGGAAATTGCAAAATGGGGCCGTTGGACTCTGGTCTAAACGGGCTCAGTACTTACCTTTTGGAACCCTGCGAGTAACACTGTCCACTAGAAATTTCGGACAGACCTCTCCATTCCCTGTATTTAGGCCCTTTGGCTCAAATCTACACAATTTTACCGATCAGAACCAAATTGTATATACTTACCCTTTGAAACCCTGCGTGTAACACTGTCTACTTGAAATTTCGGACAGACCTTTCCATTCCCTGCATTTAGGCCCTTAGGCTCAACTGTACACCATTTTACCCACCAGAACCAAATTTTATATACTTACCTTCTGGAAACCTGCGAGTAGTACTGTCTACTTGAAATTATGGACAGACCTCTCTATATCCATGCATTTAGGCCCTTTGGCACAAATCTACACCATTTTACGGATCAGAACAAATTTTATATACTTACCTTTTGGAACCCTGCGAGTAACACTGGCTACTTGAAATTTCAGACAACCTCTCCATTCCCTGCATTTAGGCCCTTTGGCACAAATGTACACAGTTTTACCAATCAGAACCATATTTTATACACTTACCTTTTGGAATCCTGGGAGTAATACTGTCCACGTGAAATTTCGTACAGACGTCTCTCTTCCCTGCAATTAGGCCCTTTGGCTCAAATCTACACCATTTGACCGATCAGAACCAAATTTTATATAGCCTACTTACCTTTAGGAACCCTGCGAGCAAGACTGTCCACTTGAAATTTTGGACAGACCTATCCATTTCCTGCATTTAGGCCCTTCGGTACAAATCTACACCGTTTTACCGATCAGAACCAAATTTTATATACTTACCCTTTGGAACCCTGCGAGTAGTACTGTCCACTTGAAATTTCGGTCAGACCTCGCTATTTCCTGCAGTTATGTCCTTTGGCACAAATCTACACCATTTTAGCGATCAGAACCAAATTGTTGCCTATATACTTACCTTTTGGAAACCTGCGAGTAACACTGTCCACTAGAAATTTCGGACAGACCTCTCCATTCCCTGCATTTAGGCCCTTTGGCGGAAATATAGCCTACACCGTTTTTCCAATCAGAACCAAATTGTATATACTTAACTTTTGGAATTCTGCGAGTAATACAGTCCACTTGAAATTTCGGACAGACCTCTCTATTCCCTGCATTTAGGCCCTTTGACACAAATCTACACCGATTCACCGATCTGAACCAAATTTTATGTACTTACCCTTTGTAACCCTGCGTGTAACACTGTCCACTTGAAATTTCGGACGGACCTCTCCATTCCCTGCATTTAGGCCGTTTAGCTCAAATCTACGCTTTTTTTTTTACAGAACTGAACCAAATTTTACGTACCGGTACTTACCTTCCGAAACCCAGCAGGTAGCACTGTCTACTTGAAATTTCGGATAGACCTCTCCATTCCCTGCATTTTGGCCATTTGGACGAAATATCGAATTTGTCGAAGGACCAATCTAGGCACATTTTTAAGCCCTGCATTGTATAAACCAAAACTTGCGACTTAAAATTTGGATCAGTTCGGTGAAATAGTGTAGCTTTGTGTAAATAAGGTTCAAATTAAACCTCGCAATGCAAGAAACAAAATACTGGACAACAAACGTGGCCAGTTTGCTGAAACGGTATATATTTGTATAAAGGACTGACAGACAAAATGTGTTCGAAAACCAGGTTTTAGGACCCTAGAACCAACTGTGTCGGTAGTATTTTGGTGTTGTAATAGAGGTTCAGAGATCCTGTGAATTGAGGTTCAACTGTAAGAATATTTGAATGAGTCTATTGTTCGCTGGCAATGCGGGCTGAATCACGCTGCCACTACCCGTGTTCTGGTGCAGAATTGCGAACATTGTTTTATCTTACGTTGCTTACAAATTGAAGACACGGGGAGTAATTTTTGCCAAACGATTTCTTAGGCCTCTTAAAACAGTTATCATCATGTAAATATTAGGCCTCTGTAGCCTATAAGTGCGATGGATTTGGCGCAGTACATTGAGGTTATCAGATACAGGTACAATAAGTGTTCATGCTTTCAAATTTTCTTTGATGTACTCCGATCATTATCCTAGAGCGCTATGTGGCGAAAAATGGCAATATTGCTCGGGACAGCTGAAGTTTTCTGAAGTGCTGGGATTATTTTCCTACTGCGCCATGCGGCGAAAGACGACACTATTGCTCTCTACTTTTATAACAGCCAATGGTATATAGGCAGCGTCTTTTATTTGACTTGCTCCTCTTTCCAATATTTCTTTTTTTTTTCAATTTGTAGTAAATTACATGTTTCAGTACTGTAGTTAGTAAATAGGTATTTCCCTGTTCATTATTATCATTATTATTTGGGGGAAATGTCCTGGATATTACGTCCATTATGTTACTAATCACCACCACAAAATGTTATATTTTTAACATATTTTTTCTGTTAGTTTGTAAGTTAAATGTGTCAGTTCAGTAGTAGCATTTATTATCATCCATATAACAAGTAAATCCACCGGGCGAAGCCGGGTACTACTGCTAGTATTTTATATTCTCCATTCCTACCCTGGATCAACTGTGGTCCTTGTTGCTCTGAAGCCTTGATTTTTAATTGCAAGCTTGCTGTTCATTGGATAAAAAGAAAGCTGTTTGTTTATCTCTCGGCAATCTCTCCCACAACATATTTGAATGTGCGAATACAAGGAAATTTTCCAGCTTCTACCTTGTGTGAAAGAGCACAATGACAATATGGGCTGACTGATAATGATTTGCTGGGTGGTAATCTCTTGCTTTCTCCCAATCCACCTAGACAATGAAAACAAAATCAAGAACAGGGCTTACATTTATTTTCAATTGACTCATTTTAGTAGCATTTGGAGGTCATTACCAAGAATATCAATTGCATCTCGGATGCTTGGAATACCCTTGCAGATGATCGCACGGGTTGGCTTGGAACCACCTCAGCTGCTGTCTAAAATTTTGAACTGAAGATAGGAAATGGAAACTCATCAGAGAAGGAAACCATGCCAAATACTGCCACATTCTCCACCTTTCATTGGATTGAATGTGTGTGGCCGCATGTTCTATGCAAGGATTGGTCTGTTGAGTCACCAACAGCATCTCCATTGAGTGACACAAACATTTAGAACTGCGGGGAAGAAACGTACACTCGGATACGAGTAGGCCTATCGACCGACGACATAATACAGTCCTCAGTTGCAGTGCTTCAAAGCCACTGTATATACCATATGCTGTTAGTTCACATTCCTTTTACATTTACCAGAAATAAATATGTACGGTACTGAAATATAGTCGGGCATTATTGAAGGTTCTTCTTCATTTCGAATCACCTACTTTGGGGTACGTCAGATCAAACACTTCTTAGATGCGTGTGCTCTCGTTTTCTCCCAATACTTCTTCTTTCTGTCTGATCTCTTCCTTTCCTCTTCTGATATCTGCATTGGTTTTCTGGTGTCGACTCTGGCTTGGTACTTCTTGTTGTCTTTGGTCACGGCTTTTTCTGTAGGCTACCATTCATTAACATGAGTTCAGTGAGTTCTCGCAGGTCATCTTCCACTTCCGTAAACCAATTAGGTTTAATCTTCTTTTTGGAAAAGAAGTCCAAGATTTGCTTGGTTATTCAGGCAAGATTCATTCGGTATATGTGTCCACAGAAATCAATCCTTCTTTTCCTTATGGTATCTGAAAGTCTCTCCGACTTTACACACAGGGTGTCATTCCTATAGGAAACTTTTTGTTATTTTGGAATTTAGGACCTACTATCTTCCTCAAAATTCTCCTCTCTTTGATTTCCAATTTTTCCATTTGCCCTTTTCTCCTCAAGACTAGTGTGCCTGCTGCAAAGAGTGCCTCTGGCTTAATTACTGTATTATAATGCCTTATTTTGGTGTTCCAAGAGAGCATTTTCTAATTCTATGTGATTTGGGTTTTCTGAAATGCTAGTTCCATTTTGGTTCTTCTCGCCTCCATTGTTTTCGATTATTATTGTTCCAGTCAAGCCATTCTCCTATGTACTTAAAACTCTTAACCACCTCGATTTTTTTAGTTCCTACTGTAACTCTCTTGGGCACATCCAATCTATTTGACATAATTTTCGTTTTATCGAAGGAAATCTCAAGTCCTATTTTCCCCGCCTGCTCTTGTAATTCTGTGATTTGTTCCTTAGTTTCATCCCACGTTTCTGCGAGCAGCGCCAAGTCGTCAGCAAACACCAAGCACTTAATCGTGATCCCTCTGTATTTTGTTCCAATAGGTATTCCCCCTCTTGTTTTCGCATTCCATTCTCTCATAACTATTGCAAGTGCACAGTTGAACAACAGGGGGTGAGACCATCCCCTTGCCGGACTCCTGTTCTGATCTCAAAGGATTCAGACAGTTCGCCCATGAATCTGACTTTAGAGCAGTAGCGGCTTTTCAGGTGCATCAGGTACAGCCCGGCTGCACTAACATTTCTCAAAACAATTGTCTATCATTTTTTGAATCCCTATATTTTCTCTTTAAAACCTACCGTATTCGTTAAAAAGAACGAAGAGTGCGCTTTATATGTTGTGATTACACAACCGGCGTAGCGCTGATATTTAATTAAGCAAGCACCACAGTCCGTTTCCTTCGATTGCGCTTTGCGTCTGAGCTTGGATGACAGTTAACAGGGAGCGCGTGGGTCGCGGTAAAGCTCTGCTCTGGATGTTCTGCCAACCAATGAAGAATTAATTTTAGCACTAAGGTTCCGTAGTTGGCACTCATGAACGCTGACATCAAACCAGGGGGATGACAGTTCATAGGGAGCGCGTGGGTCGGGGTAAGGCCCTGTACTGGTTGTTCTGCCAACCAATGAAGAATTAATTTTAGCACTAAGATTCCGTAGTTGGCACTCATGAACGTTCACATCAAACCGACTGGCGGAAGTGGGAATAGTCTGTTTTGATTGATATTCCTCGTGGTGTTGTTGGTTGGTTTGATTTGTTCAGTATTTTGATTGTTTATTTTAATTGAATTGAGAGTCAATCATGCCATTGCAAGGGAGGAAAAATTGCCAAGCACCGGGATGTAAGAATTATAATGATAGTAAGAACAATACGGCAATTTTCATCTTCCTGGTGTTGACCATGTGAAAAACTAGTGGGCAATATGGACTACTCTCGAATAAAAATATATAGAGAATAAATGTGTGCATTTCATCTCTTGTTTGTTTCCTTACCCATTCTCCTTTGCATTGCAATAAAATTTCGGTTTAGGGCTACGGGGAGGGGTGGGTGATGCGGGCATGCTAGGCAAAAAGTGAGGTTATGGCAATGTAGTGTGTGCATTTGGACGATTTTCTTTATATTCATCGAATATCCCAACTATTTTGTAGAGTATGAGAGCATTTTTAATTAGCCTAGAGGTGAATTAAGCTCTAGAACGGCATAACTGTGTCTTTCGTGACAAATCCATTGCCAACATTGATATATATCAAAATGTATTCTTTTCCTATCTGGACGTATATTTCAGCACCTAGCGAAAGGCGCAGTTATGTTTGAGTTATATTCATCAATAATCAATAACTCGTCGCAGAACATACTGTTCATTTACGTGTAATAAAGGCTACTTTCATATGGCTTTTTACTTTTTATGTTGCCAGACTTGGCAGTACAATCCATAGCCTCAGGTGGTGTTCTCTCTCGGAAATTCTATAACCAAAAGTGACGAATCTCTTATACTTACATGATCCTTGCATCAAACCGACTGGCGGAAGCGGGAATAGTCTGTTTTGATTGATTTTCCTCGTGGTGTTGTTGGTTGTTTTGATTTGTTCGGTATTTTGATTATTTCTTTGAATTGAATTGAGAGTCAATCATGCCCCTGCAAGGGAGGAAAAATTGCCAAGCACCGGGATGTAAGAATTATGATAGTATGATTATGAAGAACAATACGGCAATTTTCATCTTCCTGGTGTTGACCATGTGTAAAACTAGTGGGCAATATGGACTACTCTCGAATAAAATTATATAGAGAATAAATGTGTGCATTTCATCTCTTGTTTGTTTTCTTACCCATTCTCCTTTGCATTGCAATAAAATTTGTGGTTTAGGGCTACGGGGAGGGGTGGGTGGCAGCCGGCATGCTAGGCAAAAAGTGAGGTTATGGCAATATAGTGTGCATTTGGACAGTTTTCTTTATATTCATCGAATATCCCAACAATTCTGCAGAGTAGGAGAGCAATGTTTAATTAGCCTAAAGGTGAATTAAGCTCTAGAACGGCATAACTGTGTCCTTCGTAACAAATCTATTGCCAACATTGATAAATATCAAAATGTATTATTTTCCTATCTGGACGTATATTTCAGCGCCTAGCGAAAAGCGCAGTTATGTTTGTGATATTTTCATGAATAATCAATAACTCATCGCAGAACATACTGTTCAATTACGTGTAATAAAGGCTACTTTCATATGGCTTTTTACTTTTTATGTTGCCAGACTTGCCGGAGCAGTGCATAGCCTCAGGCGTTGCTCTCTCTCGGAAATTCTATAACCAAAAGTGACGAATCCTTGACATGGAGTGTTTTCAATGAACCGCGGATAGTGAGGCTACGGAAGTTAAGATCTTTAGGTTACCCATTGCCCTTAAATATGACTGCTATTTTGCATAATCTTGTATTCCATTGGTCGAGGCCCTAATGGAATATTTGGACCATTTCCCTTTTACCTTATAACTTCTGGTCAAACCTTTAGTTTGCTGTTTTTTTTTTTACAAGTTCTACGGTTTGGCACGAAGTATGCGTGTGTTGATTTTTCCTTAATCCTTCTTAGTGTATCGTATATACCGGTGTAATACAGTCCCTATGGACAGGAGTGTCTGTCGAATAGATTAGGTTAGCGAGTTTCTTTCTGTGTGTACAAACATTACGTGTGGCTGCTGTGTGCTACTGTGGTGACAAGCATCTCGAGATCATATGAATGCGGCTGCACCTCAAGGAAAATATATGTCAGAGAGAGAGAGTGTACCACATCGTTACTTCCAGGCTTCCACCTCAGATAATTATATTCTTTGCTCCGCCGCCATTTGGATGAATTTTAACCGTCCACAGGATCGTGTGACCCTCCGAGTGTGACGATTGACGTATACCTGCTTCGTAGAAATACTTGTTGGTGAGAGTATCCAATAGTTTTTGTGTGTCCCACCATTTTGATTCTTTAGTGTGTGTGTTTCCTTCCTGTGTGGGTAAGTCACATACCATTCTTCTGACTACAACATGGGTGATAATAGTGGAGGGGGTGAAGATACGCGTCCTCCTGAGGAAGGGATGGAATATTTACTACTGAAGTAATTGATCTCACGGCACCTGTCCTTAATGTAACCCCTATGATTCCCTCGCCTGATACACGACCTACACAACCAATCTCTATAGCTCCCGTCATACCACCTACTGTGAATGAATCACCCAGAATGTATTATGAGCACCATACTGGACCATATTATGTCATGGTGGAATCTTCTGATCGCACCAACAGGATAGGTAATTTACATCCGATGGGTCTCGGTAAACTTTTCTACGAACGTAAGATTGTTGGGATACAAGAAACCAACCGCAAAGGTAGGAAATAGAATTCAGGTTACCTTTCGAACCTCCCGGGATGCAAATAATTTTCTTCAGAACCCACTGCTCACGGAAAAAAGCTTAAAGGCGCTCATTCCCTCAGTTAATATACATAGAGTGGGTCTGATCCGCGGGGTTGACACTTCTTTCTCGTCTGATGAAATATTACAATATTTGAAGTCGCCTTGCCCCATTGTAAAAATTCAACGCATGAACAGAAGAAAAGTCACGGATGGGAAGGTCGACTTATTACCTACAGGTACGGTGAAGATCGTCTTTGAAACTCAAACTTTGCCCACCTTTGTTTCTATATTTCATGTGATGTTAGAAGTGCAGGTTTTCATCTTTCGCCCTATTATTTGCAATCGATGCCAAAGATATGGGCACACTGGACAAAACTGTAGAGCTCGGGAACCGAGATGTGGGCGTTGCGCCCAAGGACATGAAACTACTCAATGTACTCAGGTTTTGGTGCGCTGTGCACATTGCGATGAAAATCATATGAGTGGCTCACCGAGGTGTGAGTACCACGCAAAACAAATTGACATTAAAACTAGGATGCGCACTGAAAATAAAACGTATCAAGAAATACTCCATTCCCTATCAGGACATCCGTTTCAACCCCTTTCAGTCCCGCAGCAATTCCCCCCCCCCCCCCTTACACAGCAAGCTTCTCTTACACCGAATTCTGTACAGAAGAAACGCAAGTTTACCACGATCGTCACGAGCCCCCCTAAGGTCATTTCCGCGTTGGGGTATGACCGACATGCATATTTGTCCATTATCCGTGGGGACAAAGCCTCAGGCTCTGTGCCCCCTTCTGCTTCCTTGCAGCCGTCCTAGGTTTGGCCACCCCCCACGCCCCCACTTCCAATGCCTCCCGCCAATATTACAGAGGATGTTATGCATTTGATGGAACTATTGGGTTCCAATGTCCAATGGGCCCATTTACTCAAAAATATTTATGATAAGATTTAACTCTTATCCTTTCCTGCTGAAACCCGACTGTCTTCTAGTAAAGAGACCCCGTCTGTTAGTAATTCTGTTGCTTCAACATGAAAATTATTCAATCGAATGCTCGTAGCATTCAAAACAAGAGACATGAATTATTATTTATAATCCAAGCGTACACCCCTGATATCATTCTCATCCAGGAAACATGGCTATCCCCAAATTTATCTTTTCACGTTCCACGATATAATATTGAGCGCCAAGATGGACCGCAATGTGGTGGTGTCCTAACATTAATCCATGAAAGACTTTCGTACCAGGTTATCCCATTTCTTTTTCCTCTCCCCAGAACCTATGTACTAACTATAACTGTCGCCTCCCTACATATCACTAATTTGTATATTCCTCCGGCCGTCAAAGGTAATTTCCGACAATGGTATTCCTTTTTTTCCTACTGTAATTCCTTTACCTCCCACATTATTGGTGGGGATTTCAATGGCCATCATACCGACTGGGGTTGTGTCTCCGCACGACACCCAAGGGTAGGAATATCATGACCACTGCTCAGCAGTTTCATCTCCAGATTTTAAATGATGGTTCACCCACTCGTATTTCTCCTCCTGCTCAGGCCCCCAGTGCGGTTGACCTAACGTTTGTTTCCCTTTCTCTGGCCCACCGAATTATATGGCACACGACCCCTGATTTACATCAAAGTGACCACTATCCGATCTTGATGACCTTTGATTCTGCTCCTCGCCCTAGTAATACCTTGCATACTCCGGTTTTTACTAGGAGTTTCAAAAGTTTTGATTCAGCTCAATTTTTCACCTACATCCAACAGCACTATTGTCATACGGCTCCCCCGATTCGTGCCTCCTATAATTTGCTACTTACTTACATTGTTCGATATTTTGACACCTATCATCCGCTTATTCCCAATGCACGCACCTCTGGAACGAGAAGGGCCTTACTACCCTGGTGGGACGAGGAATGTACGAGAATGGTGAAGAGACGCAAACATTTATTACGACTTTTTAGAACGTACAATACTCCGTATACTTATCGCAATTATAAAAAGTTTGTTGCAAAATGCCAACAGTCTTTTAATGATAAATGACGATCAGCTTGGAGAGAATACGTCTCTCATATACATCACCAGACCCCCATTACTCAAATATGGACTGTGTTAAAAACCTTATCGCGCCGCCACTTAGGTCCAAGTCTACATCGTTTGAATTATGATCAGTCAGTAGAATTTTATCGCACGATGACTCCTGAATTTGTGGAACAAGACATTATCTTTCCATCCCTGGAACACAACCCTATGCTTACTTGTCTTTTGCATCCGGTTACTGTTTCCGAATTTCAATTAGCCTTAACACAAAAAAAATCTACTACACCTGGACCAGACTATATCTCATACCACGTCATTAAGAGTCTCCCCAATAATGCACAACAAGTTCTAATAGATGTTTTAATTCCGTCTTAGCCTCCGGCAATGTTCCCGAGGACTGGAATGAGTTTTTAGTAGTTCCTATATTAAAACCAGGAAAAAATCCGGATTTAGCAGGAAGTTATCGTGGTATACATCTTGGGTCCTCTATTAGGAAGACATTCCAACGTATTCTGTTGACACGCTTGGTATGGACTTTAGAATATTATGATCTGTTTCCAAAAACTCAATACGCCTTTGCTAAACGGAAATCTACTACTGACGCCTTGAATATTTTTCTTCTTGATGTAATTTTGTCATTTTGCCGTAGACACTCAACAGTAGCAGTCTTTTTGGATATTAAAGGGGCTTATGATAATGTAAATACCGTCCTTTTACTGCAAACACTACAACAACAACAATTTCCGATCAGCTTTATTAAAATAATCTCGGCATTTCTCCGAAGAAGGCATATCACACTTTCCAACTTTCCTACTGGGTTAAATTACAGGTATTCGTCTTCTGGCTTGCCGCAGGGTGATATTTTGAGTGGAATCTTATACCTTATTTATACTTGTGAGATTGAGCTGCTTTTACTTCCTCATGTCCGCCTTATGCAATATGCTGATGATATACTCCTATATTGTTCCCATTCTCATATAAATATGTGTCGGCAGATCATGTCACGTGCTCTCACGATATTACATTCATGGCTGTTTTCACATGGTCTTGATACTGTTCCACTCAAAAATGCGGCTTTGCTCTTCACTCATAAACGGGTGTGTGACCGGTCGCCGATCCGCTATAATCAGGGTACCATTTCTATTGTACACCATACAAAATATTTAGGACTCATTATAGATGATAAGTTGACCTGGACGCCTCAAATTACTCACTTAAAAGCTCATGTGTTCCAGAAATTAAATATCTTACGGTCATTAACTCGTCGTAAGTGGGGAGCTGATCCTCAGATATTATTGTTATTTTACAGAAATCTTATTCGATCTGTCCTTGATTACAGTAGTCACTACTATGACGTCATGCCGAAAACACACCTCAATGAATTGGATAAGCTACAATTTTCCGCCCTCAGAATTGTTCTCGGGGCCCTTACTTCCACCCCCACACAAGCTCTTCTCGTTGAGGCGGCAGAGCAACCGCTTCACCTTCGGAGACGTTATCTTTCTTCACGATATCTCCTACGACAAATGGCACTATTAACAGCACCCATTCTTCCCAAACTACAACTTCTCTCCGAATATCATCAAAAAAGTTTATTCAAACGCTATGCACCTCCCTCTATTCTCCTGTCTTATCTATAGCTTTCGGCTTTTCGACCTCAAATTCTTCAAACACGAAAACCCATTTGTTATAATGCACCACTCTCGGTATTAATATTTCAACCTGATGTTGTGCGACATTCCTCACATGTATCTCGTATGTCTTCTATGCTTGCCCCTACAATTGCCCACAGATATGTATATAATCTTGCATTGAATCATCCACAATATACGACAATTTATACAGATGGATCAAAATTTCCCTCTCCTTCGAATACGGGTGCTGCTTTTTATATCCCCTCTCTATCTTATCTTGCCTCCTTTAAATTACCGCATACCCTCTCTATTTTTTCGGCTGAAGCCTTTGCTATTCGACAAGCCCTTCTGTATATTAAACGGAATAACATCACTAAAGCATTAATTCTACCTGATTCTCAAAGTGTCCTCCAGGCTTTACATCATGTCCAAACTACGAATAATTGGTTTGTATTTAATATTGTACAATTAACGTATGACCTATATCATTCGGGCTATCGGATAGTGTTTTCATGGATACCCGGACATGCCAACCAATCTGGGAATGACTTAGTGGATAAAGCGGCCAAGGAAGCGGCATTGGGTCATGCTGTATTGATGAATGTGGCTACCCCGCCTCAGATTATCTCCCCATTCTCAAATCTCAATTACTTAATATTTGGTTACCAATGGCAGGATTATACACGCACGAAAGCCAGGTTATATTATAGAATTCAACCTACTATTCCTAGACACCCTTGGTTTTATAATGGATCCTACACTCGACGGCATATTATTACGATTATTCGTTTACGTTTTCATCATGCTTTGACTCCGGTATATATGGCCCGCTGTAAGCTTCGTCCTTCGGCTCTCTGCGACTGTTCTCAGGCAATCGGTACTATTAATCATTTAATTTTTCAATGCCCTATATTTGACACTCAACGAGCCCCCTTTCTACATAGGCTGTGTTTCTATCTCCCAAAATTTTAATAATGGCACCCCGTCGTGTTCGTTAAGCCGCCATTTTGTTCGCTGCCACGGCCTAGGGTGGGGGCTTAACGAAGAGGAGTGAATCAAAACTATCTAAAATGTTTCCGAGCATAGTGTCCAAATCAAAACGTCCCTGATTGGCTGAGCACTTATTGGATCCTTCCCGCCACACAGCCGCAATCAATTCCGCCATTAACCTCAATTTAACATAACCTAAGTTACTTAAATTACAAATATTAATGTTGGTGAAGGGTGGGTGACTTGTGGATTAGATAAGACATTTTTAGTGTTGCCTTCTATAGATTTGTGGGTGGCATTGTGTTTTTTTTTTTTTTTTGCAAACTCGTCATCTTGTAGACATTAAGATATAGTTCTATTTCGGGGGCCTATCACTCAGTAGCGGTTTATCACAACAGTAGCCTACTATTACGAATAGCTGTACTTAATTAAGATTTTTCTGCACCTTCACGAAATAGTGGCGGTGGTTTGAGATTATTTTTGACTACCATTATGGGATTTTAATAGTTATTCATAGAGTATTTTTGTTGTCTTGTAGGTATGATTGATTTGCCATGTTAGGCCTGCATGTACAGTTTTTTTTTCTGGTTTTCGGAATAATGCTCATTACTATTAAGTGCAACCGTGTTGACCGACTGAAAGACACTGAATAATTAGTTTACTAAGGCAACACTGAAATATGGGTTCCTACACGATATGGACTTGGAACTTATGTTCGCTTAGCAAAATAATGATACATCAACAAGTCATCCTTGTAATCTCTGCAAATAATAAAAATATTTCCCATCCAATATAGGCCTATTCATGTTGAACGGTAGAAAGTTCTCAACCTTTATTAAGGCAACACTGAAAAATGTTCATTTTGATCTAGCCTAGCCTACTTACTCTGAGTCATCAGCATCAATGTCCCTAGAGGTTTCAGTTTTTTCAATTCTCCCTTTCCTATTGTCAAATAACACATGAATGTTCCCTATTTTTCTTAAGGGGATTCAATGATCTTATGCTGAACTAATTAAGAATAGGGCATGTACCCTAACCCCTTAAAATATGAAGTTGTCAGGATAAAAACATGTCCATAGCCATCAGAAACTTGAGAACACTGAGATCAGGAGAATGCTGATCGACCATGGATGCAAGACCAGAAAGTCTTAAAGAGGAGTGTTTCATTTAGAGGCTTGGAACATCATGATCAAGACCCCTGTACTCGGGTGTCTGCTCAATCTGTTTGAAAACCCGTTGACAGATCATGAGTTAATCTGTGGGTAAAATTCACTCTGTCCTATGCTAAGCTGTGAGTACTGGGCACCATTAGTGTTCTGTAACTACTGTATCAATTTCTGAAAGTTGTATCATAGGCCTATGCATAGACAAGTCGCTGAGATTGTTCTCTGAATGGTGAATACCAGTAGGCTAGCCTACTTAGCTGCCTCCGTCACTAGCATTTCCAGGCAACTGGTTAGTTGGTAAAATGAAATAGAAAAATCACTTGAATGGTTCAAGTTGTCCTTGATTGTCCTCGTGGGACAGTGTACCTCATTCCAGATCTTAGTTCAGAATTAGTTTCCTTGACGGAGTTGGAGAAACAGTGATAATACCTATGGTACTACTAGACCTGTAAGGTACATGTGGATGGAAGCAATGTGAGACCAACCACTAGGTAGCTTATGTCCCATTAGTTGGGAGTGTTAGGGAATGGGAGATTGGTTCAACATGTCAGCCTATGTTGTATATTTCATTAATGTATGGGATCTAAAAGTGTATCATAGGAATATTAAAGCAAGCCATAATATATTACCAGTTGGTCAATTGGATACAACAATTCAATGAAACATTCTGTTAATAATTAGGAAGTGTCGTAGGCAACCAGAGAAGCGACACAAGAAAAAACACCTGAGTCATTCAGGCAGTTGCCATCAACTGTATTTCACATAGAAAAGAATAACTAAAATAGTTCCTCATGAGAAAAATAACTGGTCAATGGCTTGAAAGACAGTAGTAAGGACTTACATGCTGTCAATAAAAGTGGAGTTAAGAAAGATGTCTGGAATATTTAAATCAGTAGTTGATAGCCAGGATTTTTAAAATTAGCGTAGGTAATTGCACCACAATATGATTAGTAGCCTATGTGCAAGATTTTAAATGGTAGGTTTTTCTG
The DNA here is from genome assembly GCA_946902985.2 of Meconema thalassinum. NCBI lineage: Eukaryota > Metazoa > Arthropoda > Insecta > Orthoptera > Tettigoniidae > Meconema > Meconema thalassinum. The sequence continues at coordinate 113,199,698 of OX336389.2, read as the reverse complement.
TGAACCAAAAAACAGCTCTTAACATGGATTATATTCAGGTTAGGCCTACAAGTTATTGGGAAGGAGGTTTATTCTACATACCAGTTGCACATAAAATGAGCTTCTGATTAGAGCTCTGTGGGAATGTTTAAATGGATTGATGATACAGGGTTTATCAAGCCACTTTCTATGCATTTTTAAAAACATTTTAGCAATTCATAAGTTACTGTCATCATTGCTAATGCTGTAATCTGCCATGTTTATTTATGCAGCATGAGGAATTAGGAAACCTTGGTAGGATTGGCATATTGAGTGGAGATATAGTAGGATAAAATGCAACTGTGTCATGGAAACCTAAGATGTATTTTTATTTCTCAACTTTATTTTCTGTAGACTGCAACACAGCCTACCACCAGGGAAGAAAAACTTGATGGTGATGTTTAATGAGAGCAAATCTTGAAACACTGTGATTTAAGTGGTTGGTATCAAAAGTTGTATAGGAAAAATGAAAATGTGAAGTCGCGCCATGCCAGACTCAGCTAAAAGTATCTTCGATGCAAATCAACTCTCAATAGTAAAAACTTTAGGATGACCTTTGACATGAGCACTGTAATAGGCCTACATTTAGGACATAGCCTGCAGTAGGTCTTATGCTACTGTTTGCACTTGGGCAGGTTTAAAAAAAACTCAGCCTGCAGGTTAATAAGGTAGAATATTACTATAAATCTACCTCGAGCAAATCCAAGAAGTTACCAGCCTGATAAACTACATATCAATATTTAAAAAAAAAAAGGGTGGCGGTGCAAACTGCACTTTTAATTCTTGCTTCATTAGTTAAACCATAATATTTTTACATAAATACAGTAAGGACTTCACATTACCAACGGCCACTTAAATTATATGCCTTAGGCATAACCTACAAATTACATGTCATGAAATTGGTAAATATATTCAGACAGCAACCAACATCAATACGCAATGGTCAATAATGTAGTTTTATAGTGCACAAAATGTTATTGTGCTGAATGTGTTGATTTGTACTTTTATTTTCACAAATTTTGATGAACAGTGTCACGCTGCAATTTAAATAAAAACGTACATACAATTCCTCATCAATAAATGATTTGCACTTCATACAGTCATGAACTGGAATAGATTTCTAGCAATTTAATTGATGTAGAAATCTATTCCTCTCGCCGCCATGTTGGTGATAATTGTAAACAAACCAGCGGGCAGCTGGTAATAATTGCCAGCCAATAACAAGCCAGGATGACGCGGATCACAATTCACGTTTCACTCTCATTGCGTTTTAACTTGAGGTGATGAATCAGCTGTTCGTTAACGCCACGGGGTGCCATTATTAAAATTTTGGGAGATAGAAACACACCCATACTAGAGATGAGCTTAACCGATATTTCGGGATATCAGTGACCGGCGTATCGGTGACAGAAAAATAACTGTGACTTTTATCTGTGACTCTGTCACAGGAAGCACGTAATATTCACCTTTTATAATTTAAGTGTTTTTATACCAAATGCATAGGGAAATGTTTGTTAACCCTCAATTCACTACCAGGAAACATGTCACGTATATTCCTACCCTGAGTCCCACGGACTCACCTTTTTAAATATCAAAATTAAGAAAAAAATTAAAACGCACTTGACTTGATATGGGCATTCCATGTTAATACACTTAATTACTAATGCAGTAATTTAGAAATATTTACAAATAATGAGAAATTCTCACAGTGATCTCAATAAACATCAAACAATCACATATTTTCAAAATGGTAAAAAATATCAGAAACTATATAATTCACAAATATCATCAGCATCATTTTTAAACGACAATTACTGTTGTAATCAACACCAAAACAAATATCACATGTATTGTATGACAGTGAAGATCCAGCAAGGGTCTCTGTTACACAGGATCTGCATATCTTTTTGAACATTTTTTACTTTGGTTTTCTTCTTCTTGGAGCCATGAATTTACAACAGACTCTACATCAGAATCAGTGATACTTACTGAAGAACATCCAGCATGATTATGAACCATACTCAAATATAAAATAAGCATATATACTGCAAGCTCATGAATAGAAGTTGTAACATAAATATCTACCATGAGTCCCCGGGACTCATTCGAGCACTTTTGCCCAATTTCCAGCCACCGCTTGCACACGTCTCTTCCGCTACACATTCAACACTCAACTGAAGGAAGGTATACAGTGGCAGCAAAAAATCGGCGCAAAATCACGAGATGCACAAAGATTGAAAAAATGACTGTGAGTCCCGGGGACTCAGGTAGTGAATTAAGGGTTAACATGATGTGCAATAAATTAACAAACGGAATAATAATAATAATAATAATGATAATAATAATGCATTTTATTAATCCCTTAACGAGTCAAGGACTCATATACAAAGGAATCGTACAGTTTTATCTTGTTGGCGACAAATTACAATACAATGTTTAGTTTACAAAGTTTTCAGTATGAAAATATATACAACCTTTTGTAGCTTTCATAAGTTTTTGTACACAATGTGTTCTTCTTTTGTCTTCTCAGATTATGAAATTTCTTCAAACTGACATTTTATAATCATTCCACATAAACTGTTTTAGCCTCCTGTTAAAGATTGGTAGGCTAGGTGCAATTTTTATATTTTCTGGTAGTCTATTGAATTTTACAAAGGCACTATACTTAATGCTATTACTGCCATATTTTTTGGAATTGATATGGAAAAGTGTTATGTCATCTGCATGTCTAGTTTTGTAAGCGTGTAAATCCGATTGTTTAGTGAAGTTTAAATTTTTGTGGATTCTGTTGTGTAGGATTAGGTACATTAGGATATTTGATTTGATTTCTGCATTTAGGGCTACTGGTTGAATTTTACTCGTAATATAAAGGTGTTTGGTTGGTGTTAAAGAAGGGTAGTTATAAACATGGCTCTATTCTGAATTACCTCAATTTCCTTTTTTAGGTAATTTGAGCATTTTATCCAAATTGTATTCAAATATTGTAAATGGCTATGGATTAAGGAAAAATACACTTTCCTGAGTAGATATTTTGGGATATAGTAGCTCAATTTTTTATCATCCCAGCGGCAGGTGATATTATTTTACTAATGCATCAATGTGCTTTTGCCAGGAGAGATTTTCATCTATTATTAAGCCTAGGTATTTGACAGATGAGACCCTTTTAACTGCTTTTCCATTCAGCTTTATATTCTGAGTGATGTCTAACTTCGTTCTACGCTTAGATATTATTAAATAATTTGTTTTATCTTCATTTATTGTTAATTTATTTAACTGGGTCCAGCCAAGTATGGTATTCATGTCCTCCTGCATGTGTGTAATCAGCGTGTTGGTGGTGTACGCATTGTAAAAGATGATTAAGTCATCTGCAAACAACGTAAGGTGAAACTAAACAGGACATACATCAGTCTGCTGACTCCGTTACAGGAGAGTTAACCAAATGGTCACAAGATAATTGCCTCATAATCAACTATAAAAAAACAGTATGTCTAAATTTCCACACTATACAGAATAGGAATCCTGCGAAGCCCAATATAACATTAAATGGTCATCAAATAGAAAATAAATCAGAAACAAAGTTTTTAGGACTATGGATACAACATGACTTGAAATGGAATAAACATATACAATATCTGAATACTAAACTGAACTCGATGTGCTTTGAGTTACGTATTTTGAAAACCTGCACTAGCATGCACACATTAAGAAATACTTATTTTGCTTAATTCCATTCATACTTAAGATATGGGGTCATATTTTGGCGTATGTCGCCAGATGTAATAAGCACGTCTAGTATACAAAAGAGGGTGATTAGAATTATGGCAAATGTAAACACTAGAGAATCATGTAGACCTCTGTTTAAAGATTTAAACATTCTCCCTCTGCCCTGTATATATATCTTTGAAAGTAATATGTTTTGTAAAAAGAATTTAATGAATAAGGATGTTTTTCTTAAAACAAACAATGATATTCATAGGCATAACACAAGACAAAATCAAAACATTCATATTTCACACACACAAGCATATATCAAAAAGTAACTTATCACACAGGAGTTAAATTATATAATAAACTACCCCAGTATATAAAACTTGTCCCAAAAATAAAAACCTTTGATAGAATGTTGAAAGCTTATCTGCAGTGCCATTGTTTTTACTCTGTAGTTCAATATCTTAGTGTATAGAAACGATGAAATCTATAATTATATTTTACTTTTCTATTTTAATTGTAATACCTAGCTGTAAGTTGTTGTATTTATAGAATTAAGTTTTCATATTATGATAATAGAATAAGGTGTAAATAGTTGTCCAATAAGATTGTATCTCTTAAGATCTGTTATTATAATAAGTTATAAATAGTTATAGTATTAGTATTACTGTATATACCTATTAGTACTTTTATTTTATAGATGTAAATTCTGACGTGTCCTATATAAAAATGTATTGTATGCATGTATTTTATCAAATGGAATTAATGAAACTATCTATCTATCTACCTGCTTTATCGAGTTTCCCTAAAAGAATTTCATGGTCAACAGTATCAAACGCCTTTCTCAGGTCTATGAAAAGGCCACTCGCTGTCATCTTATTGTCTAAGACATCCTACAAGTTAGAGATAATATCAATTGTGGCTATTTCTTTGCCTGAGTTTTCTCGGAATCCATATTGCCCTTTGTAGAAGTAATCATTTTTATTTAAAAAATTAACAATTCTGTTTTTACTACTGTTTCGCGTACCTTGGATATGGGTGGGAGGATGGAAATGGGCCTGCAATTGTCCGGATTGCTTTTGTCACCTCTTTATAGACTGGTATGACTCGTGCTATTTTTAGATCATCAGGCACCAGACCAGTCTCTAACGATAAATTTATTTAAGTAGTTAGTGGGCTACTTAGCATGTCAATTGAGTTTTTTAACAATTTCACTGACATACCATCTTTGTCTTGGCTACTTTTCATTTTAAGGCTTAATATAATATTGCGAATTTCCATCTCATTAGTCGGGGTCATAAATATGGAATCTGTGTTGACATTAATTTCATTAACTTTCTTCCCTGGGGGGATGTTTATGGCTAATTTGTGTGCTATGTTTATAAAGTGAGTGTTTAGAGCATTGCAAATATTTTCTTTTCCTGTGAAAGATTTACCGTCAGTTATTATCTCACTGGGACCATCTTTGTTTTCAGTTGTGCAGTTGTAGATCATTTCATTGATTACTTTACAAGTATATTTTATGCTATTGGTATTCAGTGTTAATTTATGTTCATAGTATGAGGATTTCAGTTTCCGTTTTAAAGCTGTCACTTTGTTCCTACATATTATGTTCTCTTCCTTTAAGAGGTTATTGTTTCTGTGAATGCTAGTTTTAAGTTTAGCATGTAGTAGGTCCCTTTGTTTTATTAGTTGAATTAATTCTGTTGTTATCCATGGGGTTTTGTGGTTCTGGTGTATTACATTCAAAGGTGAGTCAGTGTTTTCTTTGCTGGGTGTCTGTGTCAAGATTTTGTGTTTCATGGCGATGTAAGTTTCGTTTAGATCATCCAAGCATTCTATTTGATTGAGATTGTTAGACTCAACAACTGTGACACCCAATTGGTCAGCGATAGTCTGACAATTTGAACGGGGTTTTCGTTTGAAGTGTGCGGCACGCCATGAAGCTCTAAGTTGTTTCGCCGAACGTACTGTTGAAGCTCGAGAATCTCTTGCTTTAACAATCTGACCTCACTGCAGGCGATATTCTTATCCTTCTCTAACTCACAAACTCTTTGGCTGAGCTTTGTTATTTCTGACAAGGCTTGCTTCAGAGTTTGTGCGGCAGTTGAAATGTCACTTTTCATACCATCAAAACGATCAGAAAAGTATATCATGGACTTAAGCATGTCATTCTGAGTCTTTTCAATGTTTTCGAGTTTTGTCAGTCGGAGGTTGATTTCACAAACAAGATCTTGTAAGTCTGGTTTACTTACATTCTCGTCTGGCGAGGCGATTTTAGAAACCTCATCCGTAGTTGACTTATTACTCATTGCACTGCACACGACACGATACCATTGCTTGGCCTTGTCAGACAAAAGCCGGTTAAAAACTTTTTTCTTTATGTTTACACAGGTTCTGTGGTATGATTTACCACATTCCCCATCACAAATTGTGTAATCTTCATTATCAGTTACATATTTTTCACACTGGCCGCACTTGGTTGATTTGTTACTTGTCGCCATCTTTCCAGCTTACCCGTGTCGTGTCTCTGAGATACCAATTATTTACAGTATTTAATGTAGGTTTAATAATAAAACGACTAACTTTTATGACGAGTGTTCATACAATATAATATACAAGTACAACGTACAACAGGGACTGGTACTTAACCTGGAGGTTTGTTACAGAAACAATCTTAACCTTATTTATGTACAGTTATACATTACAAATTGTAGGATATAGTGGCCAAAATTGGAAGTATGCAGAGTTTATTTTGTCACAGATACTTCCGTGACAGCATATCTGATATATCGGTGACAGAAAAATATCGGTGACAAAGTAGCAGGCTGTGATTTATCGACCATCTCTACTACATACTTTACGTTCTTTAGGTTTCCTCCTCCCTCTCCACATTTCTGTGCTCCTTCATTCTCCTATTCCTTCTGTTATTCATGCCTTCCTTAGATTTCTGCACGAATGTTCCCTTACTTTGTGTGACGATGTCATGTTTGTGTTCAAGTAGTAAGTCACTAACAACACCACCTAGAGAGGTGGTGTTGGTCACTAAGATACGTCGCTTGGTGTGAAGATTAGTACCTATTTGTGTCCTTGTATGTCTGTGTCACAATTTTCCAGTAGTTTATAGTTCAAATATTGGATACTCTTCACGTGTAACAATATATTTTAGGGCTGCGACTGGGTTCAGAGCATACGTGCTATGCCCATTACCTAACCTACAAAAAAACCCGTTGTGAACGGTGTTAAGGTATTTGCAGTTAATATTTTCCTTTTTAAATTTATGGATTAATATAATTGTGAATTATGTTGATAGTTGTTCCTTTCTCTCCCGGAACGATTCCTGGTACCATGCGGTGGCCAGGAGATGCTCGCTGGTTATGTATTGTTCAGGTTATCAGAATTCAAAAATAGTACGTTACACACACACATTAATATTTAAACTATATATTTACACATATATCACAACTAAATACACTGGCTGTAGCCGTGATGGCCACGATTTAATTCGGTCCCTTTCAAGCCGCGCCATGCTTGTCCTGATGTCAGTCAGCCATGTGCTGCATGCCTGGAGAAGCCTCGAGTCGCCCCAGGACACATGATCACGCGGCCAGCCGACTAAACCCGAGACAGGGCGTCAAGGAAGTGCTGCCGAGACCAACGCAGCGGAGCACTGAGTAACTACCAACATACCGCCACACCTAAATGTATCACATTTAACAACTGCAAGAAAATGATTGATTTACATGAATCAACAGTGGTAATTTAAAGTTCTTTCACCACCAGTCCGTATGGATCGCCGAATACAAAACACACACAAACCCCAACCAAAACAACTTAGGAACAAAAATACACAGCCAATAGTAATGACAATGAAATGAACATGTTAAATCATACAATAAGAAGGTTCAAAACTATACACAAACAATAAAGGACACTGGTCAAAATTGAACTCTTGCGACACAAGAATAAAGTAATTAACTAAACCAAAAGACGACACTGAAAGTAATTGCACATATCAGTCTTGAATTGGCAATAGACATAGTTTATGTACAGAACGCCTCAAAATTCCACTGCTGGTACGAATGGTGACTGCACGCACTCGTCCATCCTTCCCAGGATATGTTTCCTCGACCGTTGCAAGCCTCCAAGAAAGAGGAGGAGTGTTGTCGTCCTTAACCAACACGACAGTTCCAGGCTGAAGGTTAGGCTGACTCGTCAACCATTTCTGCCGCTGTTGCAAGCTATTAAGATAGTCATTAGACCATTGTCTCCAAAACTTCTGCTGCAGCGCTTGAATGTAGCGCCATCTGGAAGTATAACAGTGCACACCATCTCTAAGGTCAGGTTCAGGGAAGGATAACAGGGCAGCACCTATTAGAAAGTGGCCAGGAGTTAAGTATGATGGTTCATCAGGGTCGTCCGATAGACTAACGAGCGGTCGTGAGTTCAGGCATGCTTCTATTTGGCAAAGTAGGGTGTACATCTCGTCATACGTCAAGCAGGCATTGCCGGCTGTTCTTCTTAAATGGTGTTTCATGGATTTAACTCCAGCTACCCACAAACCACCGAAGTGTGGCGAATCAGGACGAATGAAATGCCAAGCGAATCCTTCTTGGGCTGCGTTGTTCAGCATTTCTATCTTCCACTGCTCGGACTGGTGCACTCTCATCAATTCATTTCTAGCCCCTACAAAGTTAGTAGCATTATCACTGTATAGATCTGTACACCTTCCCCTCCTGGCTGCAAATCTCCGTAAGGCGGCGATGAAAGCCTGTGTAGTCAAGTCACGAACCAATTCCTAGTGTATCGCCTTGGTGCAAAGGCAAACGAACAACGCTACATAGCATTTAACCTTGACCTTGCTCCTGGTTGCACCCTGTTTAATGTACAGCGGGCCAGCGTAGTCAACTCCCGTGTTCAAGAATGGCCATGATGGAGTCACTCGAGGAGATGGTAGCTGTCCCATGAGTTGAGTGGCTGTAGTGGCTCGTAGTCTAAAACACTTCAAACACTTGTGAATGACAGTCCGTATCACTTTCTTTATGCTTACTATCCAATATCTGGACCTAAGTGAAGCCGTTACATGATTAGCACCAGCATGTAGCAGACGAGCATGCTCATCAGCCATGATCAACTGGGTTACATTGTGACGCTGAGGTAATATGATCTGGTGCCTTTCTGAAAATGGTTTCAACGAGTTTTGTAGGCGACCACCTACTCGTAATAAGTCGTTCCCGTCTAAGAAGGGGTTCAGATTTCTTATTGCACTTTGCTGTGAAACTGATGAGTTTGACTTCAACTCGCCTATTTCCCATGCGAATGTCACACGTTGAGCAAGCTTGATACACGTCTGAAGTCCAGTCTCAAGCTCTTCTGCAGATAGTGGTCCCGTTTTTCTTACGTTGTGTCTTCTGGTATTGAACATAAATCTGTTGCAATAAGCCATTACTCTCTGTAGGCGACGGAGGGATGAGAACCTCGTCGTGATTTCGTCTGATGGAGTAGCACTAACTAGACATTTCACCGTATCCCTTCTTTCTGGAAGTTCACCTGCAGAGTCGTTCGAGTCCCTAGTGGGCCAGCTACTTAAATCTTGTAGTAACCATGCTGGACCATGCCACCACTGTTGATTGCACTGCAGGCTGAGTGGTCCTTCTCCCTTTGAAAGAATATCGGAAGGGTTATCTTCTGACATCACATGACCCCACTTGGCTCTTCCAGTCAATTGCTGTATCTCGGAGACACGGTTGGCGACGAACGTTTTCCATTTTGTTGGTTCAGCTGCAAGCCACGATAGTACAATTGTCGAGTCAGTCCACAAGAACGCGTGGTCAATTTTCAGGTTTAGGGTGTTGGTAGTCTTATCAACCAGACGTGCCAACAAAAGAGCTCCACACAGTTCTAAACTAGGTAAGGACTGTTGTTTCAGAGGAGCCACTCTAGATTTTGAACATACCAACTTTACTGAAACTTCCCCGTGTTGGTTGGTGCTCCAAATGTAAACACACGCTCCATAGGCCCGTTCAGAAGCGTCTGAGAAGCCATGAACTTGTATGAGGCTCACCCTTCCCGTAGAGAGAATCAACCTGTCGACATGAATGTTATTTAGAGCTGGAAGATCAGTGAAGATTTTGATCCAGCCTTCAAGTAACGGAGATGCTAGGGGTTCATCCCATCCTAATTTTTCTTGCCATAATTGTTACATGACAATTTTACTCCTCACAATTACTGGTACTATCAGCCCGAGGGGATCAAATATAGAAGCTATAATTGAAAGTACCTTCCGTTTTGTGGGGCTTCCACTGTTCTCCTTGATGTGGACCTCAAACTGGAACTTGTCAAGAAAGGGATGCCATAGTAATCCTAGCGTTCTGACGTTGTCTTCCTTATCAAATCCTAGTGGTAACTGTGATTCTCTGAGTTCTTTAGGTATAGTCTCAAAAACAGCCGCGTGATTCGACGTCCACTTGCGAAGCGGGAACCCTTCTCGTTGCAGCAACTCTTGTAGTTCTCCTCGTAGCTGTATAGCATTTTCTACAGTGTCGCTACCACACAATACATCGTCCATGTAAAAATCCCGTTTCAATACGCGAGATGCTGTGGGAAACGCATGTGCTTCTTCTTCAGCCAGCTGGGTTAGACATCTTGTGGCTAGGAAGGACGCTGAGGAAGTACCGTATGTTACAGTCTTTAGTTGGTATGTGCGTAGAAGCTCAGATGGATGTTTTCGCCACAGTATGCCCTGTAAGTTAACATCTTCGTCGTCTACTCTGATCTGACGGTACATTTTTGTAACGTCTGCCGTCATCGCAATCTGATGAGTACGAAACCTTGTCACAATTGATAGCAGATCTTGTTGAACGGTAGGTCCCACTGCGAGAGTGTCATTAAGTGAAACGCCGTTGTCAGTTGCAGGAAGCATCGAATACAACTCGTGTTTTAGTAGTGGTACTCTCAGCCTTCAATACTGCATGATTAGGGAGATGGCAGCATGCTTCTTCGTCCTCGCTTATATCTGGAGCCAACTTCATATGACCCAGGTTCTCATACTCCTCCATGAATCTCACGTAATATACACGCAGATCAGGTCTCTTTTCGAATCTCTGTTCCAGTAGTCTAAATCGTTTCTCCGCTATTTTGTAAGATTTTCCAAGTTGTGGACTTTCTTCCCTTGTAGGTAATCTTACACTGAAACGTCCGCTGTTGTCCCGCCAGGTGTGAGTTGTGAAATGCTCCTCGCAATACTGCTCTTCCTTGGTTAAGTTGGTTCTTCTAGTTGTCACTTCTTCTATCGACCATAATTTTTCCATCTTCCTGTCGAGGTCATCGTCCTGTCTGAGGAATAAAGATGAAGTGGGTGGTGCTTCCGCCTTCTTACTGGTCCGATCCTGGGATTTTATGGGACCTGACAGTATCCTTCCCAGGGCGGTATTCTTCAAAATGGGTAATTCATCGCAATTTTTCCGCCACCCTTCTCGCAACAGCTGCATGAAAATCTCTGCACCGATGAGCATATCTACTGGTCCTGGCTCGTTGAAGTGAGGATCCGCTAACGTGATATCTTTAGGTAGGTTCCACGATTTACAATCAACATAGTTTGCCGGAATATTGACTGTTATGTGACGGAGTATAGAACATGTGATAACAGTTTCAAAATTGGACACGTTAGAACTGATACGAACATCAACACTTTGAGATGCAGTGACCGCAGTGTTATTTATACCACTAATTGGAATACAGCTTCTGTGTCGTTGCAACTTAGCTTACTTGCAAGTGACTCCGTTATAAAATGGGACTGTGATCCATTGTCGAGTAGCGCTCGGCACTGGTGAACTCTACCATTGTTGTCTGCCACTCCTATTACTGCAGTAGACAGCATTATTTGTGACTGTGGCTTGAATTTAAGTGTGCAGTAATTTGCCTTACTATGCCCTCCTTCGTCTTCTCGAATACCTCTACCAGCAGGGGCATCCCTGTCTGTAGTCGTTTGACTGCTTGTGGGACTATCGAAATGAATTAGGGTATGATGTCTGCCTTGGCATCTCTTACACCTATCAGATTTGCATTAGCTGACATTATGATGTCTAAAACAGTTAAAGCACAGACCCTTCCTTTTGACAAAATCATACCGTTGTCTTACGCTAGCCTTCAGAAAACCCTCACATCGATGTACCGGGTGATCTGCATCACAAAAATCACACTTCCCCCTTGTAGATACGTATGAGCTAACTCGACCTGGATTGTCATTGTTCCTCACATGTTGATTCTTGGGTGGATTTGCTGTGTTCCCCCTTTGTTCCCGTGTTGCCATCATTAGCTCCAACACTTGTGCCCTCTCTTCTAAAAACGTGGATACCTCAGTGAGTCTTGGAAAATTAACGCTGAGAGCCTTCATTTCATACTCTTTACGGGTAGCGGGATCTAACTTATCTAACATCAGCTGCTGAAGTAAGACTTCATGTAGCGGCACTGAAAGGTTGAGATTTTGAATAGCATTCGAATTGCTTACTAAGTGGTTGTTCAATTTCCTAAGATCAGATGCTGTGTCTTTGTGACAAGTAGGTAACGACAACAGAGCCTTGATGTGTTGTGTTGCTATCAATTTTCTGTTGCTGTACCTCTTGCACACGATTTCCCAAGCTACTGGAAAGTTAGGGTTAGAAATAGGGATATTTTGAATCAATTGGTGAGGTTCACCCTTAAGTGCGGACAGTAGATAGTGGAAACGTTGGATGTTTGATAGTTTTAAATTATCAACAATTAATGCCTGAAAGGTGTCCTGGAAATGTGTCCACGTCTCATATTGTCCATGAAATGTAGGGAGGTTAATGACGGGCAATCGCACCTACAAGGAAGCCTGTTGTGAATTACCGCAAGAATGCTGAGATAATTGATCGTTATTCTGCTCTGAAGTTATGCTCCGATCTATAAGTGTAGTCATTTTGGCTTCTAAATCATAATAGTTTTCTTCGAACTGTTCCCTATCCTGTTCATGGGTTTCACTATTTCCGTCGTCATTAATTTCAAGCTTACATTGGACATGCTTATATTCTTCCCAGAGTGAAGGCAATTGCTTCAGCCTGCTACGTAATGTGTTAATATCGGAGCCTGCCGCAAACTTGTCTGCATATTTACTTATACGTGTCAGTGACCCTTTAATGACCGCTCGTTGTTTCACCAACAGGTTTTTCTCACTAGACTCCATGATAAGTTAGGAAAAGGAAAGAAATACATGGATTGTCTGACCTCGGTATACTGCTATGATGTGCACTTATCCTATAATCCTTTGTGTCCTCCCCATCGTGTACAGCATGCCGCCGGGATGATGTTGCACGTGCTCCAATATTCTCGCCACAGGTTTTCCGCATTCGGAAAGTATACTCAAATGCACCGGAGGACCACGTAATATTTTAGCATTACGACACTTGCACAAATCCGGCCCGGTATGACCATGTTCCTTTCTCTCCCGGAACGATTCCTGGTACCATGTGGTGGCCAGGAGATGCTCGCTGGTTATGTATTGTTCAGGTTAGCAGAATTCAAAAATAATACGTTACACACACATTAATATTTAATCTATATATTTACACATATATCACAACTAAATACACTGGCTGTAGCCGTGATGGCCACGATTTAATTCGGTCAATTTCAAGCCGCGCCATGCTTGTCCTGATGTCAGTCAGCCATGAGCTGCATGCCTGGAGAAGCCTCGAGTCGCCCCAGGACACATGATCACGCGGCCAGCCGACTAAACCCGAGACAGGGCGTCAATGAAGTGCTGCCGAGACCAACGCAGCGGAGCACTGAGTAACTACCAACAATAGTTATCATTTATTTTCACTTCTAGGTATGTTAATTAAAACAATCGAGACGAGGATTGGTCCCTGTGTGATAATTCAAGATAGTATTTTGTATTAACCTATAAGATAGCTTCGTTATGTTTGCATTATTGTATGGTTTATTGGGATGAACTAGCATTATTTTGACGAATCCTGCATTATTTTCATGAGAATTTCATCATTGTTTTTTTACACAGAAAAGAAGTTATATCAAGAGTTTCTACAACCTGGCTATCTCCTTCAGGCTTAGCTGCCGGGAAATAATCTTCCACACAGGTCCGAATTCAACCAAAGGAGACGAGGATTGAACCCAGTCGGAGCGTGTCCCCAGTTTCTGACTGCCTCAGGTAGAGTATTTTATTATTAATATTTGTTGTATGAGTGTGTCCTCCGATATCTGAATGCCTCATGCATAGTAGTATTTTGGGAAAAACCGACGGTAGGATTTAGACTAGTCCGCAGCTTTGACATGAAGCGCAAGTGCTAGGAAGGATGGGTTGTGAAGATACCAACACAAAATAATTTATTTCTAGTTGAGAAGGCAAGAACATGCCTTGTGACTCAACTATGATAATACATGATTTTCATACCGTTCTATGGGACAATACCAATTGAAATTGATGCTTATTATCACTAGTGCGATGGAAATATGTTCTAAATTACGTTATGGTAACTGTACAGGTTTTCGTCACTGAGCCAATAGTCGTCACTCTCGTATGTAAGTACATATAAGGTAAATGCACCAATGGCCGTCATGTTAAGACAGATTTAGTCAAGAAAATATACACACCTTATACATTTTGGTAAATTTAATCAGCAAAAGCACTCGACCTAACCTCAAACTCTACTCTAACACTGGGAAACTCTCAATATCGAAAATGTTCGTTTTCGAAAAAATTGCGTATTAAAAAAAAGTGTGTGTTTGCCCTAGTTCTCGGCACGATGTCTGGATTTTTCCTATATTCGTCACCCGTTTGCACCAATTGCCGTCACATTGCTAGTTTTCCTTGTCTGTTCCTTATAATGCATTTCTGTCAATTGTTGTGGAAGACACCGATTTATCGACTTGGATACTAACATTTACGAATACAACAGTACCAGTAATTATGTCTTTTTTCTTAATAAAAATGAAATATTAAAGAAAGAAAAAAAACACTGCGTCGGGAAGCGGGAATGGTGGGTAGAAGACATACGGGCATGAAAATATCATAATTCTGCTCTAAACACATTTATTATAAGTTATTTTTGTATTAGCTTAAAGTACAATATTAATAGTCTAATGATTAAAATTCGAGCAATATAACAAGAACGTGTATTGATGTAGGATTCCCCGACTGGTGTTCAAGAGCGAATAGTCATTTTCCGGGCTGTTATGCTATGATTTTTTTTGACGGGGGATGGGAGGCATAGTCACATAAAACATGAGACCAGACCATGTCATAATATTAAGTCTGCGTTGAACAATCGCCGAGGGTCTGACAAGATGGACTGTAAGTCGTTTTCCACCAAATAACAGTAGGTTTTAATTTGATGTTCTGTAATATTGCAGCACGGTTTACTGTCAAATTTTGAGGGATTCGTAAAGACAAGCTTGGATTTCTTTTTAGGAAAGATTCACACCATTTCCTCCCTGGCCACCCAGCTTTGAAAGGGGAGTCCCTCTTCAATTCATTTGTGAGGCACTGGACGCTATATTGCAAATCGTCCTTTGTTACCGGGAACCCCGCTTTTCCTAGTGAGATAACCCATTGAACTAATACCCTCTGTTAAAAAGGAACTTGGCCCCATCTTCCTCTCTCTAGTTTTTCCTTTAATTTTGTCCGAGAAGGCGTTTCTCGAAACACCATTCCTCTCTGCAGCCGTTGTAATACTCACACTGTCCTCCTCACCGACCTTAATAGCAGCTTCCATTTGCCTAATATCGTAATTGGGAATTGTGCGTTTCGACATATTCCTTGAAAGCAAAAATTTAAGTATTAGAATATATTTTTTATCTCAAATTAAAAAGAATCCTCTGTAGCACACCTAGCCATAAAGACCTTAGGCCTACCTACTGATAATAATGTTATTTGTTAGTAGTAGGGAACGTCAGACTTTGAATATTGCGTAATCGCGATGACGTCATAGCCCTTTGGGTGACGTCATGGGCCCTTAGAGCGAGCATGTGCACTGCACGTGTTAGCGTGGGAAGAGGTTGACCTTTTAGCTTGTTTATGCGATGGTGATAAAAAGTTAATGGGTGTTGACGTCATGGGGGTTGTTTATTAGGATGCTAACTGTCATCTGACACCCGTGCGAGTGTGAGCATGTGTGCCAGTGCGAGCGATCCGCACATGTGGCGCGCAGCTGTTATGTTTTTTTGCTCGCGCCGGGCGGGCTGAGTGGAGAGGCGGCTCCTATCCACACATGTGGCGTGCAGCTGTTATTGTTTTTTGCTTAGGATGCTAACAGTCATCTGACACCCGTGCGAGTTTGAGCATGTGCAGCAGTGCGAGCGTTCACGTGATATGTCTGCAGTGTTCGCGTGAGACAGAGTTGACCTTTAACGTCATTGGCTAAGGATGTAATCTTTGACTTCTTTAAGCAATAGTGGAGAAAAAGAGATGTTTGCGTTAGAAGCTTGTTTGCAGCATATGGTTTCTTGAGTGTAGGTGGGGGTGAAGGATATATAAATGGACGAGTGCGTGGAAGAGTTTAACTTTTACTTTTGCGCGAAGAGAGTGTGTGTGTGTGAAAGAAATAAAGAAAGTCAACGACGAGGAACAAATTGTGTGATGGATGCTCTAACGAAGTTCAATAACTTATCCACTTGTATTGAATATTCTAATAAGAAACTAGCAGAACTAGTAATTGATTTACCGTATGTGGTCCAAATTATTCGGCCTGTGGAGACGAGATATGGAAGAAAAATAGTGGTGGACATTATCATTGAAGATGAAATAACAAGTGTATTTTTACCAGCCGAATTTGCAAAACTAAGCGCATCAGAGATCGATCAACTAAACTCAATTGGAGGCACACTGATGATGGTGTATTTGGGGTTGAAAAACCGCTCACATCAAGTCATTTTGAAACAGTACTCGGAGGCAAACTGATGACGGTGTATTTGGGGTTGAAGAACCGCTCACATCAACATGCCTTAAAACAGTAATTTTTTTGGTAAGTATATATGGGTTATATGTATTGATTGATATAACGATTGATATATATATATATATATATATATATATATATATATATATATATATATATATAGTTGCTAATTATTTCTTAATTTGTTTAATTTTTCAGATTATCTAAAAACTAATAAAAGGAACAGCATAATGAAGTGGAAAACTGTTAATTTTCTGAGTGGAACTGAACATCGATCGCACCCGCTAATAGAGTATCATCGTGTATGCTTTCAACAGCCTGAAAATGAGGAAGAAGAAGATGATAATGAGGTGAGTCGTAATGAGAAAGAAGCTTGTTTTAACAAATGGACATCTTCGAGTGGAATTTCAACATTTTCAGTCTACGTTACTAATGTTAGCAAATCAGATGATAGTCAGCGAGAGGTGACAGAAACAGTTCTAAGATATCTGTTGAAAGAATTATGTGAAGATGAACATTTTATTTGTTTCTTCGGATACAGTACATTTGATGAGGATTACAAAATCGAATTTTCCATGACTTGTTACGATGTAACAAAATTGAATGTGTATAGAAACAAATTGCTTGGTAAACTTCAAGAGGAATTTCCTTTTGAAACCGTTCATTATTCATTGGAGATTACAGGCAGTAATTTATCTCAATGGCTTGAATATACTTTAAAAGATTATAGGTTTATGGTAAACCGATGTTACAGCAACTGCTGGTGGTGTATTAACAATAGTGCAAATTGGACATATGCTTAGACAACAGTGATGTTACACCAACTGTTGGTGGTGTATTAACATTCGTGCAAATTGGACAATTGCTTAGACAACAATGGCCTCACCTTCTAGCAAACGTAGAAAGGTTGATATTGTAATACATAATAACAGTGAAAATATAAGAAACCAATTGGACAATGCATTTGAAAGTGTTTCTAATTTTAGAAGTGAACTAAACGGTGCTATTTCAATATCATACCAAATCGGGGAAAACACTCAAACCGACTTGATTGAGAACAGTGATGAGTTGATAGAATGTTGGAGAGTTATTAGTGACCACATATTGCAACAAGCTGTGAATTGCAAAGAAATTACAATTCAAATAAAGGATGAATCTTTCTTGAGGTGTGAGTTAATTGAAACAGCAATCAATTCTAGAGTGTACACACTTGCAGTATCGAATGTTAAGAATGAGTTTTTGGATCCTCGCGAATTTTTAGCAAATGCTAATATTTGGTTTACAAAGTATGTTAAGAAAGCGTTAACTGTACAAGATTTAAAGGTGAATTCAGTTTTGTGTGCACAATATGTAATTCGCGACATATCAGAAACAAAATATTTTGCCGTCAAAAATGAAGTAGTTATCGAGTATACTGATTTAAATGAATTTTATAATAATCATATCATTGAAGGTACATTGACAAAAGTGAGCGAATTTGAAGCAAACGGTTCTGAGTGGGCTTTAGAAAAAATTCATAGTTTGAGAATTAATATAAATAAATATGTCGGATTTCAAGTAGTAATATCCAATACTAGTCGATTGCCTGACGTAATAGTCAATAAACATGCAGTGCTAAATTTGTATGATACAAAGGAAGCTTGTTTTGCGTGGAGTGTGGTTGCTGGTTTGTATCCAAAAACTCGAAACGTGAATCATCTTTCTTCCTATCCTAATTACAGAGATGTTTTAAATTTAGATGATATTCCAATTCCGATGGAAATGAAATATTTAAACAAGTTTGCAAATCAAAACAATATTTCTGTAAATGTGTATGGAGCACAATATGAAGAAAACAAACGGGTATGTATGGGAACAAACGAAGTAAAAGGAAAAAAACTTTTACTATTGTACCTTTGTATGTATCAGATAAAGTATATGAAAGGAGTGTGGACTTATTGATGCTGCAGATTGGAAACAGCGAAAGTTATCACTTTTGTTTAATTAGAAATCTCGCTCGCCTTGTGCGTTCAAGCCTCACTAGCAATTGTAGACGGATTTATATATGTAGACGTTGTTTGTCATATTATTTTCTTGAGGATGAGTTAAATGTTCACTTTGCAGACTGTAAACAGTTTCCTGTTGCAAAAAGCATAATGCCAACTGATGTACAAAGATTTCTTAATTTTACAGAATTTAAAGTTAAAGATCCAGTTCCATTTATAATATATGCAGACACTGAATGCGTTTTGTCTCCTATTTGCTCTTGTTTTCCAAATAGTGACATTCCTAACTCTACTTTAACACATAAACATATTCCTTACAGCATTTCTTTACATATGCATTGTAATTTTGATAGTGAATTGTGCAGTTTCAAACTCTTTAGGGGAAATAATTGCATTGAACTGTTTGTAAAGAAACTTTATAGTATTGTGGATAAACTTCATTCATATTACTTATCGGCTAAGCCAATGTTAAAGATGACAGAAAATGAAGAAAGATTATTTTTGTTAAGTAAAATTTGTCGCATTTGCGAGAAACCGATTGCAGATAATGAACTCAAAGTACGCGATCATTGTCACATAACTGGAAAATATAGAGGAAGCGCACATAATCGATATAATTTAAATTACAAAGTAACAAAGGTCTTGCCTATAGCATTTCATAATCTAACGGCCTATGATGGACATTTTATAATTAAAGAAATTTGTGAGAAACAAGATGGAGAGGTGTTACATAATCCTGGTCATATAAGTTTGTTAGCAGTGAATATGGAACGTTATAAAGGGTTTACAAAGTATGTAGGGGTTAAGAATGGATTCATTCATTTAAGATTTATCGATACATATAATTTCTTGTCCTGTTCACTAGATCAATGTTCATCTTCGTTAAGTGAAGATTCAAAGCAAATAACTCGACGTTATTTTAATGATGATGCACAGTTTCGACTTACTGCGAGAAAAGGCGTGTTTCCATATGAATACGTCACAAGTATGGATGTACTTAACGAAACTAAATTACCTGAAATATCCAAGTTTTATAGCAGTCTTTATGATCAAACAATATCGAATGAATAGTATGAGTTTGCTCAATCGGTGTGGGAAACGTTTTCCTGTCAAACATTGGGAGAATACGCCGATTTGTATTTAAAAGTTGACACACTTCTTTTGGCGGATGTCTTTGAAAATTTTAGATCGAATGGCATGGAAACTTATGGCATTGATGCAGCTCATTTTTACACTACTCCATCTATTTCTTGGTGTGCAATGAAAAAGATAACCAATGTTCAACTTGAATTGCTTCAAGATATTGATATGTTACACTTTTTGAACGATCTATTCGAGGAGGAAATGTTCAGTGTATAACACGACATGCGATTGCTAATAATAAGTATATGAAAACTTATGATGAGAAAAAGCAAGAGTCCTACATAATGTACTTTGAAGTTAATAATTTATATTGATATACGATGATGGAATATCTTCCAACGGGTGGCTTTAAATGGGTTGCAAATATTGAAGGGTTTGATGTTTTAACTATTGATGATACTTCAGAAATTGCATATATTTTGGAAGTAGATTTGACTTATCCTCGAGAGTTAAATGACAAACATTCAGATTACCCTCTATGTCCAGAAAAGTTGACAAAGCTAATGGCTACCCTAGATAATAAAGAACGTTATGTTTTGCATTATAGAATGTTAAAGCAATGTATTCAACTAGGAATGAAATTAGATCGTATTCACAGAATAATTGAATTCAATCAGAGCCAATGGCTAAAACCATATATTGATGAGAACACAGAGAAACGAAAACATGCAAAAATGATTTTGATTTTTTTTATAAATTGATGAATTATGCAATTTTTGGTCGTTCACTGATGAATGTGAGGAAGTTAAGGGACATCAAATGGGTCACCAAATGGCATGGACCTCATGGTGCTAGGTCTTTAATAGCTAAGGCTAATTTTAAACATAGAATTATATTCAATGAATAATGTATGGTCATCGAGATGAGCAGACTAAGGTTTTTTCACAATCAACCAGTATATGTTGGTGCATCTATATTAGATTTGTCTAAATGTAAAATGAATGACTTTCATTACAATGTTATTTTAGCAAATCCTGAATCAAATGTGAGGTTGTTATACACAGACACTGATAGTTTTATGTATATATTTTATTATGATATTGATGAGTTCATGAAACAGCATTCAAATTTGTTTGATACTGGAAACTATGAAACAAACAATCCTTTTGGCATTGTGAGACAAAATAAAGGTGACATTGGTTTAATGAAAGATGAACATGCTGGAAGGATTGTTGAAGAATTTGTGGGGTTAAGACCCAAAATGTATGCAATAAAAGTGTGTGATGATATGAATAGCTTGTGTAAGGCTAAAGACATTAAGAAGAGTGAGAGTAAAACTATGAATATTGATGAGTATCGAAAGTGTCTTTATAACAGAGATCAAGCCAACAAAGTTCAGGTTTGTATAATTTCAAAATCTCATTCTGTATTTACTGTTCGGCAAAATAAGTTGGCAATTTCATCAAACGATGATAAAAGGCACATAACTGAAAACGGAATTGTTACTTTACCATTTGGTCATTTTTCTCTGATAAATGATTAGAAACAAATTTGAGATTAAAGCACTTCTTTTCACTTACTTTATTTCTTTCACACAAACACACACACACACACACACACACACACTTTTATTCTGTTAATAATACTACTTTTTGTGTGTTCCTTTGCTTATGAAAAAAGAATAAATAATAACCCAAATTTTGTGTGTATTATTTAAAACACCTCCCCCCACCATTCCCATTTTCCAGAAATATATATATGTATAATTACTTTATATTACATATCATTTAGTAATGGTGCGTTGTAAGAGGAGCAACCTTACCACTCAATATAAACGATCAGGAAGTGGATCATTAATTAGTCGTGTACTTATAAAACTATTGATAATTTACCCGTGGAATTACACATCCCGGGATATGAATATTGTGGACCATGAACAAAATTAGAAAAGCGATTGAGCCGTGGTGATCCAGGAATAAATATATTAGATAAAGCGTGCAAAGAGCACGACATTGCTTACGCAAAGCATAAAGATTCAAACAAAAGAAGAGAGGCTGATGAAATTTTAGCTTCAAAAGCTTGGTCTCGTGTAAAATCCCGTGACGCATCATTAGGAGAGAGAGCGGCTGCACTAACAGTCGGTGGCATAATGAAAGCTAAGTCTAAGATTGGAGGAGGTAAACGAAACTTAAATTTAAAAAAAAACAAGAAAAGATTTAAAAAAAAGAACATCGAAAAAGCAAGGAGGTATTTTACCCCTACTTCCGATATTTGCAGCCTTGTCGGGCTTGGGGGGTCTAGCAGGCGGAGCAGCCGGGGTAGCGTCTGCTATAAACAAAGCGAAAGCTGCTCAAGAAGAATTAAAAGAAATGAAAAGACACAATCGAATGATAGAAGCAATGCGAGGAAAAGCAGGTCAAGGCATTTATTTAAATCCTCCTGCATACAAAAGATAACTAACCAAATACCAAATAAAGCATTAAGTAATTTCGATTTAGCTAAATACGCACATCAATTAAAGATTTTTAATTTTTTTAGAGGAGTCTTTATGCGAGATACGTTACCAAGACATCCTCGAAAAAATGAAAACTCTATTGTTAACCTTGAACCGATGGTTAAATCGGGTTCACAATGGGTGGCTTTCATTAAACGAGGTAAATACGTGCATTATTTTGATAGTATCGGTAATTTAAGACCACCATTAGAAATTTTAACATATCTTAAAAATTGTTATCTACAATATAATTTTCATTCATATCAATCAATTACTTCTTCGATTTGTGGACATTTATGTTTAGTCTTCTTGTATTGTATAAATAAGGGAAACACAGACCGTCTTTAAACATTTCAAAGATGGCTTTCGAAAGACGGATAACTCTTTAAGGTAAAGGCTCGAAGATTGATGTTACATTGGAGAACCCGATTCATCTTGTAGGAGCAGAGTTTTTTGAAATAGGACTTGCAGGATTGTATACATCTAATTCTATTCGAAATGTTACCAACAGAAATAAAAAATTTATGAATTTGAAGATCTAGCCTCAACATTTGACAAGTTATCACTCATTGTCGAAACTTATACCAAAACATTTAGAAAAAACAAATATGTATGTGGAAGAGGATATAGACGGAAAAAGAGACAACCGTCTTGTTTTTTCTTCTCCGTTTAATGTTGATTTCACTGTAGCCAACAGTGTAGCAGGGCCTTTAGGTATTGAAAAGAAAGTTTACCCTAAATAGAATAAAAGAGAAATTGAAATTGATTGAAATAGAATCTAAAATGAAGTAATAATTAGCGACAATAATAACGTTTTAGCTATAAAGTTGAACGAAGTGGATAGAGCGATTTAATAATACCCAATGCTAGCTAAACGTTAAAACAATTAAGTGTAAAGATTAATGAATTATTAGTAGAACATTTATTAGGTGAAAAAGACAAATTCCCATCATTTTATATTAATTATGATAAAGTCTTTTATCATTGTAAACTACATTCGAAAAAGTTTGCTATAGATTCGAGTATGTTGCAACCTTGTGCTTGGTACGAGTTCTTATTTGAACCATAAACCAACACACTCTTTATATAATTTTAAAGCTCATGTTCCTGCTGGTTACCCGATTGTTGTACAACCAACAACAATTAATTTTTTGCCTATGAACACCAAGGTTATTCAACATGTATCTGTGCAACTTGAAGATCATCTTCAACAGCTCATTGATTTGCAAGATGAAGATTTAACTGTAGAATTAATTATTCGTCCAGCACGATATCTTGCTATATAAAGTAATGAAATACTGTTATATTTTCAGTCTACTTGAGTAAGCTTACTAGAACACATTCACAAATATGGTTATACTATATAATACTCAAAGTTTGAAAAAAAAAGAAGCCGACTCTGATTCGAAAAAGTAATATAAATCAATCAGCTAAAATTTCTAAAACAAACAAACAACAACATCGCACCTTAAAATCTAAGAAACAGTTATCGAGTAACAACAAACATTTATTACAGTCTTTAGGCTATCGCGTACTTTCATTTCAATATAAATATATATGCAATCGTTAATCTTATTTAGTTTCCATCTATATTTGAAGCTGTTAACATGTTTAACATGTTCAATATAACGGATAAAAGAGAGGTTGACAACAGAGTTGTGCGACGAGAAGATAGAGTTTATCAACCTTATTCAGCTAATAAATTCGAAAATAATAATGAAATTCGAATACCGATTCAAAATGAAGAAAACATAGTTTTATTATCAGAAGGTGTTCTTCACTTAGAAGGACAAATTATTATTTCTAACATAAATCCAGCTGCTTCTACTACAGCACATCCTGACCAAAATTTTGGGGCTAATCTTTTTAGCGAAATTCGCGTTACGTTAAATGGTAAAGAAATTGATCGTACATGCCATCTAGGTATAACAAGTTCTATAAAAACCTTTGCATCATATTCAAAAAACGAATATACAGCTTTACAAAATGCTGGTTATTTTCCCTCTTTAACAACGCCAGCAAGTGAAGCAAATATTGTTGATAGGATCACAAAACGTTTTCATGTAATACTTCCTTTAAGCAACCTGTTAGGTTTAGCAGAGGATTATAGAAAGCCGATTTTAAACTGCAAACATGAGCTAATACTTCTCCGATCGTCAAGTGACGTACGTGCGTTGCAATCGACAACCGAAAACGATCTTTCTAAGGTCAAGTTATTTAAAGTTTATCTAAAAATTCCCGTTTTATTATTATCGGACGAAGAACAAATTAAAAGATTAAAACTAATGCAGAAAAATATTCCCATTCAGGTTGGTTTTCGATCATGGGATGTTCATGTCTTGCCTTCTCTTCCTAGAACAACTAAATATATTTGGACTGTAATGACAACTTCTGAAACTCAAAAACCACGTCAATTTTTATTAGGTTTTCAAACTAAAAAAAATTACTAAATACATGCTCTTCCTATTTTGACCATTGTAACATTAAATCTATAAGAGTTTTTTAAATTCAATTTTTTATCCCTATGAAATGCCGACTTCTGAAATTGCTATAAATGACTACAGCGAATTGTATGACATGTTTGTTAAATTTCGTAATGTATATTATCAGATCGATGATTTTCGTTCAGAGACTCTAGTTTCACGAGATGAATTTAAGTCTCATTGTCCGATTATTGTAATTAATTGTCTCGAGCAAGTGGAAGCAGTGAAGACATCTTCAGTCGATGTGCGAATTGAAATCGAAACAAGTGAGAATATACCTGAAGATACAACTCTTTATTGTGTTCTTATTCATGATCGTCAAATATCTTACAGACCATTAACTAATGCAGTAATTATCTAAACCATTATTTGCTAAGTTATAAGCAAGCAAGTAAACAAGTATTCTCACTTTAGTTGCAAACATGGAATTGACAACAACAAACTCTCCTTCTACTGATGCTGGCACGTGGAATAAGAAGCAGCCAATAGTTGCAGACATTCGAATGCTACAGAACGGCAGTTTGGAACTTGCTTACTGTATGTTAAATAAGAGCATTATACCTTCATTCAGTCCTGTGTTCACATGGATCGCAGCGTATTGTGAAAAACTCCTTCTTATTTTTGTGACTCTATTAAGAATAAATATGATTATTTAGTTGTATATAATTTGCCACATGAATTTTCTTTGTTTGCTCTGAAAGCACTTTTCCCCGGCTCATTAATCGATCTTAATACGATTGATGGAATGTCAGATCTAATGTTGAAGCATAGCCATCATTTACCTACAGATTGTCCAAAACATTTACCATCTCTTGCAATGGGAAGCAATAGTTGTGCTAAATTTAATGTCAATGCTGTTCAACATTGGTTAAATTCTTCTGATGGCATCATGAAAATCGTGTTTTCGATAATAAACAAGTTTCGAAACAATGGACTTCAAGGTTTTAATAAGTTTGATTGAAACTACTTTCCTTTAAACATACTGACTATATATGGGCCTCAACGAATTCGTCTGGAGTGGGAACATCTACCAGATCATCTAAAGAGAAAATGTCAACTGTTTCATCTTCGCTGCAAATGTGATAACTGCATTTGCTATCCATAAAAGGTAATTAATTAAATCTACTACTGTCATTGACACCTATGCATATTTTGTTTTCTTGTTTGCTTTTTAACACAAGGTGTATTTTTGTCTACAGGAAATAAACATCTGGACAACTAAAAGAACAAGATCATCTCAACACACACACTCATCTGGACAACTAAAAAAGAATGAGATTACTTCAAGAAAAATAAAATTGTATTAATTGTAATTCTAAATGAATAAAGAAGAAAAGGTCTTTGTACCACTTCATATTAAAGTATTTTTAATGATCAAATACCTCCTCACTCCACATGTAAATAAAATAATATTGTCAGGTGAGGGATTCGAACCCTCGCTTTCAATTTCTGAAAATTAGATCTTAAGTCTAACGCCTTAGACCGCTCGGCCAACCCAACACACGCAAGTCATGCATATTAGCCAGCGTGTTTAGTTGATTCATATCAGTTCACATTTCGCTTCGTGTGGTGAACATCTTTTTTTTTGTGAAGTAAAGCAGCATCATGAAGTATTTTAATTGTGTAAAGTATTCCAAAAAACAGTTAATGCAAATGATATTGAGTCAAAAAGAAATGAATTTAAAATCTGAAAGAGATCGGCTAAAAACATTTAAGAACTGGTATTCAGACAGTTTTACGAACACTGCGTGGTTAGCAGCTGCAGGATTTTACTATTATGGATATAAGGATATGGTCAGGTGTGCTTTCTGTAATCTGCAACTTAGTTATTGGGAAGAAGATGATGATCCGTTTGAAGACCATAGGAAATTGGCTTTTTCTTGCCCTTACGTCAACAATATTTCTCCTAGCATGGAATTAAAATCTGAATATGAAAGACTTAAAACTTTTCAAAATTGGCCTCTTCCCTGTCCAAACGAATTTTGTTTAACATCAGCAGGATTTTATTATACTGGTCATGGTGATAAGGTGAAATGTATATTCTGTAAGATTGAAATTGAAAATTGGAAAGAAAACTATATTCCTTTAAATGATCATAAAAAATGGGCACCATATTGTCCATATTTAAGAGGGTTTTACGTTGGCAACGTTGATTTATATCCTGAAAATCCTACTATTATTCCATATAATACAAGTTATGATACGTGTGGAAACAATATATGTTGATGTGATGTGATTTTTTGTGCAGTGTGCATTCTGAGACGTAAACGTAGACATGCTGAAGTTTGTTAAGCAGTCAAACACTCTACCAGTAATTTCATTTACTAATGTTGAAAACCAGAGTAAAAGTGAAAAAGAAAGCATAGTGTTTTACTGCCGAACACTATTCGATGTATCATTTGCGGTCCATCGAACTGTGGCAAAACAAACGTAATGCTAAATTTATTATGTCATAAAAATGGAGTTCGTTTTGAAAACGTTTATATTTATTCTAAATCACTTGCTCAAAGTATATGTTGAATTAAAAAAGTTTTTGGACTCCATAAAAGAAATAAAAAGTGATTTTTTTTCTGATAATGATGAAGTTATGCCTCCATAAATGGCTAGAATAACTCTATAATTGTTTGTGATGATGTAGCCAGCAATCACGATGTTGACGTATTTTATCTTTGTCAAACATATTCTTGTATACCTAAACATATAATTGGAGATAACGCTATTTTGTTTAAATTCTTTTTAAACAAGACGGAACAAACTTGCGTCATGTATATAACGATCATGTAAATACAGATATGAGCTATGATCAGTTCTTTGATATTTGTTCGTATTGTTGGCAAAACTCGAAGTTTGGCTTTTTGGTTATCGATAAAGATAGCGATATACAAAATGGTCGATATCGCAATGGATTTGATGTTTATTTTCAGTTATAAATATGACTTCAAAAAGAGCTAAATGCTCATTCGCGTCATACATTTTGTGTGGTTAACAACTTAACTATGACATCGTTTAACAAAACCAATAATGTGTCTATCGGACGACCGACTTCACGACATGATATTGCAACTAAATCGTATGTTGATGATAAGCTACTGCAATATGGAAATCAACTAACAACAACAACAACAAGCGACGGACATCTAAGTATTAACGGCAAACGGTTAAAAAATGTTGGAACGCCAATACATGTTGAAGATGCATGCAACAAAGGTTATGTACTGAAGTTATTGAATGAGCTAAATAAAATCGAGTCTAAAGAAGACATACAACGAAACTTTAGCGACCTTAAAGGTTTATTTTTTTCAATTTGTAAAGTAGAGAAAAAAGAACTTGACTTTCAAAACAAACGTCTCGCGGGCTTAGCGTTACCATCATCTGCAAATGATGCAGTAAACCTTATTGCAATGCAGCTACATACATCAAATATAAAAAAAATATCTAGACACCCGAATAACCGAAGTGTTACAACAAGTAGAATTCATTCATAGTTTAGTGCGTGAATTTTCAGAAGATCACTTTCCGTATGATTATGATACTCTCGATTTGGGTAACACAAGAATAAGAAATGTTAAAGATCCAATTCAAAATCAAGATGCGGTATCGTATTCTTTTCTTAAAACTCATGTAACAAAAGAACTCAATGAAATTAAGAAATCTCTTTTGAATATAAACAGAGATGATGAAACTGTAGATATGTTAAATAGGAGAATAACAAACATATCTCAACCAATCGATTCGTTAGATGCAATAAACAAATATTATTTAGAAAACTTTGCTGCTTCTCGAAAAGATCTAGAAGACTTAATCACTAAATTTAATAAACAAAATCTTTTAAACGTAGACGATGGTGGTACTTTAAATATGACGATTAAACGAATTACTCACGTAAACAATCCAATATACGATAACGATGTTGCAAATAAAACATTTGTTGAACAATATGCCGCTTCACGAGATGAATTTCAACAAATGAAACAGACTGTAAACAATCTACAACATCAAAAACAAACAAATGTTGAGTTTCCTGTTAACGACCAAGATGTGACAAATAAACGGTTGGTAGAACACTATGCTGCTTCACGAAGTGAAGTTAATCAACTAAAAGAATTTTTAAGCAATTTACAAACCCGTATTGAGGGTGTTGTGAACAATCTCAATATTGTTAAAAAAGAAGATGAAAGTTATGCTGCTGCATCCAAAGATGAATATAACAAGTTAAAAACTGAACTAGAAAAAATTGAGCAATTGGTTAACAAAGAACCACTCGAAAGTTTTAGTGCATCCAAAGAAGAATATGGTATATTACAAGATGAAGTAAGAAAAAGAACTTATCGAAATTTATTCTGAAATTCTCCAACACACCATCAATCCATTCACCAGTATACACGCTTCATAATCATAACATACAGTACCAACTTCCCTACAAAGGCATATTAAAACCAATTTTTGTTTCACCAAAATCTCCAATTGTGTATGCAATTTTAAGTATACGTCAAGAGATTGAACTGGATGGCAGTGATATTGTTGTTGAAGAACAAGATGAAATACAGTTTCGACTTAGAGACCCTAAAAATCATAAAACCAATGATCTTCCTCTTCAAATTGATTTTGAATATACTATAAATAAGTAAAACAACCACAATTTCAGTTTAGTCATGGAGAAGAGCTCGAAGACTAAAGCTGGAAGTCGAGTAAAGGATAAACTTTCTCGCTTAAAAAAGATGTTAAAGACAAGTATCTTTCACTTCAAAATGATGTTAGACGTAAAGAATTAGATATAGAGACTAACTTTAAACCAGTAACAAATTCATTAAATCAACTTGTAGCTATTGCTAATACGTCAACTCAAAAAAAAAAAAACAAAAAAGAAAAGGAAAATATGATGATTCTAAATCAACTGCTACTTCAGACGAAGAAGATGGAGATAGCATCAAAATAATTACACTACTTAACCGCTACTTTGATCCGTTCATTAAACAAAACGTGGATAGAACATTTGGTGTAACGATAAGAAATGATAAACAATACTTGGGGCGTGAACGAGTTTTCTTAGATAAAAAGTGGATAAAAGTTGGTGGTGAAAAATTTCCTATAACAGAAGGTCTACTTGAATTGATTCAAAGGAATGTACCAGACCCCACTCTAATAGATAGGAGTGATTTAAGTTCATATTTGAAATTATTAAATGTTTCAAACGTGCACAAAAGAAATTATACAAGCAATGCAGCTCCGAGAGGGACGCAATCTTATAAGTATAGAAATATAATTGAACCCCTTCTTACTGAAGACATAGATTGAATTATAAAAACAGCAGATGAGAATGAAGAAGCAAATACTACGATGCATACTGGATATGGCCAAAAGAAACACATCACACCACAAGCCATTTGGAAATTCGAAGGCGGAAACAATATTGAATTCGTTCACTGGAATGAACCAAACAAATTGGTATCAAGACTTAAAAAATTAATTGCATCGAAAGCTGCAGGTCACACAGGACTCCACAGCGAAATCTTTGCAATTGAAGAAGAACTAAGAAATGCAGGATATATTGACAACACAATGCACAGTATGTTATAAATCATTGTTTGGAAAATAACTATGAACGAAATCAGACGAGAAATTGCAAAAGAACTTCACGCACCGCTTAGAAAAAAGTTTAAAAGACGACGTGTTATTAGCAAAGGAATCGATGACCTCCATGAAGCAGACCTTGTGGACATGTCCAAACTTGCAAAATGGAATAATGGATTCAAATATTTATTAACCATTATTGACGTTTACTCAAAATATGCATGGGCAATTCCTCTTAAAACAAAAAAAGGAAGTGAGATTGTAAACAGTTTAAAATTTGTTTATTCTCAAAGTAAAAGATTGCCCAATTATTTTCACACTGATCGAGGAACGGAATTTTATAACAGTGAATTCAAAACATGGTCTCAGAAACAAAATCTAAAGCATTATTCCACTGGGAGCAGCATTAAAGCTAGCGTGGTAGAAAGATTTAATCGAACTCTTAACCCTTAGCTGACCGACGGTACTTACAAGTACCACTTATTTCTTTGTCCCATAGCCCCTGATCTTCAACGACTAGCGCCTCTGGAGGCCTTTAGTACATTAGAGGAATGCTAATTTCATAAGGAAAAGTGATTTTTTTTGCCGTTGGCTAACCTGCCGTTGACAATGCAGGCGATAGAAACTTCCGTTTCCATGGTTACAACAGGCTTTGAAAATGTGATATTGTTATTGATGTTTATGTGACTTATAACTGCACGAGACTTTGTGAATGAGTGATTAGCCTTGAAGTTGGCATTTCTACTTGTGTTTTACCTAAGTCATAACTGAATTGAGGGGTTAATTTTTGTGAGGATGGACTTTGACTGAACTGGACTCCAGAGTACCGACGGTCTACGAGAAGGCCTACCGTATATATCAACATAACCTTCCTATCAGCTGTGTTGTCCTGCTAACCCTAGGCAATATGTTGGATTTTTTAATGTTTTCTTTCGTTATGGCAAATGTTTGAGTGATTACCAACTTTCAGAACTTCTAGACACCGAAATTGAAGTGGATAATCACAGTGACACTGATATTCAGGAAGATGATGATGATGAATTTGACCAGAATCTGTTGCCACTTGCTGATAAACCGGCACCTGATATTTTCTATTTGGTTTTTAATGCTGAAATCACGAAAATTAGACAGATAGGAGAAAATGAGTCAAGAATGAGGTAAGGGAAGAATAATATGTTTTGACAATTATTTTACTCCTCTTGACCTGTTAGAGAAGCTGAAGGCTGAATGCACTCTAGCATGTGGTACAATAAGAGTAAACAGGAAAGGTATTCCACAGAATATGACAGATGACAAAAAAAATCTCGTGGTGAGAGTGATTTTAGGATTCTTCAAACGGAAAGACACAAAGACTGTTGCTTTTGCATCCAACTTACCATGGCACGGAACAAGCCTTCCCTTCTAGAAAACTAAAGGATGACACAAAGAAAGATGTGACTGTCCAGTTATTGCTGTTGACTACAACTCACACATTGGAGGTGTTGGTATGGCAGACCGACTTAGAACAGTATATGGACTTGATCGAAGGTGTAAGAAGTGGTGGCAGAGGGTCTTTTGGGGGCTATTGGAAATATTCATCAATTCGTATGTGGTTTTCTGTGAAATGAATGGGAAACTTTCACTGAAACAATGTCACAGGGATGTTGCTCTTGGATTATTGGCTTTCACTGAACCAAAGGAGACAACTCCTAAGAGGAAGTCTAGTGCTGAATGCGAACTTACAAGTAACAAGAACAAGTAACAAGAACTTCTCTGTCCCTAAAGATGTCAGGCTGGAGAACAAGGGCATCCACTGGTCTGTTTTCACAGATGAACGGGGTGGATGTGAATTTTGCTGTCTTCAACAGATACAGTCTCGTCCCTACAGTAAATGTAGTCACTGTAATGTACATTTATGCTGCAATGAACGAAAGAACTGCTTCACTGCCTATCATGATGTAAATGCTTAGCGGCATGAAACTGTGTTAGTCCCAGTAGCTTTCAGGGCAGAATCTTTCTGTGAGTTTTGGAGTGTCTGTGCTGACAGTATCGAATACAGTAGGCTAGGCTATATCCTGTTATATTTCTGAATTTATTATTATGTTTTACATGCTTTCTATTATAATATTATGTTTTTGAAGAGGGAAATCAGTTCCCGAACAGAGCAATATTTTATGACATGCTTCACCATACATAACAATTTGTTATAGTAAATAAATAACATATTTGAGTTATTATTCATCAGTATTATTTCTCAGGTAAGTCAGATGCAGTCAGGCTATTTGTACTGGAGAGTGTGTTCTACAAAATTCAAAACGTAATTAGATAATTTTCTGGGAGGAGGTTTCTCATTATGTAACAGAGTTAAGTCCAAATGTTGAATCGACCTACGTAGGGACCAACGGTACTCTGAAGTACCACGTCTAAAAAACATTGATTTTGAAAACTTAATTTTAAAAAGGTATGATATTCTCTTTAGTTACCTCCTTTCTTGCCAATTTCCATTAGCCAACTATGATAAAAATGTTTTAGCATATCCTTGGTCAGCTAAGGGTTAAGGAATCGATGTGAAAAGAATTCACAACACGTAGTTCATACCGATGGGTACATATTTTGCCTGAGTTATTAGTAAAGTATAATCACAAAATACATCGCAGCATTGGCATGAAACCTATTGATGTAAAAAGAAACAATCCACCCAGCTTGCCAACACAATATAATGAAACTTTAAAAAAATCCAAAGTATAAAATTGGCGACATTGTGCGAATATCAAAAATCAAGAAACATTTCAGCAAGGGGTACGAAGCTAATTGGACTCCGGAATTATTTACAATTTTTAAAGTTCGAAATACTAATCCACGAACATATCTTTTAAATGACAATAAAAATTTGCCGATATTCGGGGCATTTAATGAAGCCGAGTTACAACGAACAAAACATCCTAATATTTACTTAGTTGACAAAGTACTACGTAGAAAAGGAACCCGAGCCTTCGTATCTTGGCTAGGATTCGATTCAACTCACAACTCTTGGATTTCGAACAAAAACATATTCTAATTACAACAGTGTAAATTTTGTTTTTTAATTCATCGCAAAAAATATTATTATTATTATTATTATTATTATTATTATTATTATTATTATTATTAATGTGTCTCTATATATTTTTCAGCTCACTAAAACCAACACACTCAAGAAAAGAATGATTGTACTTACCCGTGCACAAGACCAGCATATTCAACTCTGCAAGCAACACAGCATCTTCAATTTTCCGCAGCTTGTTGGAAAAAGAACTACTTACCACTTTAAGAACGAAGATCATATAATTTTTCACTATTTCATATTATATAATTAATGTAAACCACAAATGATCAAAATAAATATATATTTAAAAAAAAATACACTTCACATTTTAAATAAAATTAAAATAAAAACCACTGTCCACTGTCCATTCAGTTTAGAATCTGAACTTCTTCATCTTCCTCTTCCTCTCCCACACGCTCGTCACACTCTTCTTCTTCTTGGTCTTCTGATAGAGGAGGTGGAGGAGTCATATAATCCTCCACCCTCAGTCTGTTAAAAGGAATCAGAGTTTCCTCATCTTCTTCTTCTCTTAAAGGAGGAGGAGGATGAGTCCAAAAATCCACCATCCTCTGACTCACATCCTCTGACGAGAACATACTCAGTCGCTGTATGACGACTTCCAAAATGTTGGTTGTGAACCCGTTAAAAAGGAATTCCTGACAGTATTGCGGGTGATGAAAAATTTCCATCATCTCATGGTTTAAGAGTTGTTTTTCCAAAGCGTTTAAGCTATGGAAGATGATATTTTGTTCACCTTTCGATGCGGATATTATCAAATTAAATCCCATCGACCCCGCTCGCTCTGCGTATATTTTCATCTAATTCAGCTGCTCCAACTTCTGTAGCAAAGTGCTGCACAAAGACATGGTGAACTAGTGCATCATGATATAAAACTCCGTGTTATATACTATGAAGTTAAAGCAGCAAAAAGCTCTTTTAAACATTTCACATGGAGCTCTGGGAACCGACATCCAATCTCGTTCTCTCATCAAAAATTACAGACTTGACTAATGACGGATAAGAATCTAAAAACAAACACACCAAGTTTCATTTCACACTTGACTTATAAAACAGCGTAACCAGATTGAGACCATGAAGCAAGCCGGAACACAAAAAATGTTAACATCATTTAAATTAAACAGACATAACATGACGACAACGAGTAACACAAGTTCACTCCCACGCTCTGGTGATATATGATGTACTTAAACACACTCTAGCTTTACGACACCACTTTACTTATTTAGCAAGCGCGAGCAAAAAACTTTAACAGCTGTGCATCACATGTGTGGAGAGCGCGGGCAGCTCTCACGGCCCGCCCACCCAGCGCGAGCTATGTTGAATGCCTCGCCCGTACAGTCCCATTCAAAAAGTTATGACACCCAAGACTCTCTCCACTCCCTTGATCAAATACCTAAATACAAATCAATAATCAATCAATAATTAATAGGCATGATACACAGCTGACCTCTCCATGCGAACACAAGGCGTGGTGGTCATCCTAGCCATTAACCAATCACCTGATCTCCCCCGGACCACGTGCTCGCTCTAAGGGCCAATGACGTCACCCAAAGGGCTATGACGTCATCGCGATTATGCAATATTCAAAGTCTGAAGTTCCCTACTACTTTTGTTTTACGTCCCTTTTAACTACTGTGGCTTTTAGAGATCCCGAAGTGCCGGAATTTGGCCCCGAAGGGGGATCTATAACGTGCCAGTAAATCTACTGACGTGGCTCCCTCGCATTTGCGCACCCTCAAATTCCAGATGACTGCGCCAGGATTCGATCCTGCAACAGCAGGCGAGAACGTTACCGCAGAGCCACGCAGCCAGCATAGACCTACGGCCGTCAAAGAGACAGATCTACATAATAACAGCACACTAAATATTTATTGGCCCTGAAATGTTAACGCAAACGTCTTTCTCAACGCACAAAGTCTTACGAGATTCGTTTCGTCGTTCCTTCCTTTTCGATAAGGAGCAACTTTGCGAAATCATGCGTGCGATGAAATAGGTGATTCCCAGCGTCAAACATCTCCTGAGAGTTGAGCTGTCATGACGCGGCGAATTGCTTCCTGCATGTGCTAAGCAAGCACGCGAGTTAATTATGTGCATACGTGTTATGTTCTGACATTTTAAAATGTTAGAAGTGTGTGATATAGTTGGTAATTGTTTCTGTAACATATGCGATTTACTATTTCGTGCTCACGTTCCTAGTTTGGTTAGAAATGCTGGTGACGAACACTGGATTAAAAAAAAATGCACTTTACCCATGCTCGTTGTTTGTGATGATAGCTGGCACACTGTCATTCCTCCTTGTAAGACCTAACAGCGGCAATATACTTATAATGTAGCTCTGAAGCACCCTGCATTAATTAAATTGTCGTTTGATCATCGTGTCCAATAGTCGTCATAGCTGACGATCTTTTGAGCACATGCTTGACGAACACTAGTGCTCGATAATGTTAAAGTTTGCGTTAACGTTTCAGAACCAATAAACATTTAGAGTGTGTTGTTATTATGTAGATCTGTCTTTTTGATGGCCGTACGTCTAGGCTGGCTGCATGGCTCAGCGGTAACATTCTTTCTTGCTGTGGCTAAGGTTGCAGGATCGAATCCTGGAGCAGTCATCTGGAATTTGAGGGTGCGCAAATGCGTGGAAGTCGTGTCAGTGGATATACTGGCACGTTAATGATCCCATTCGTAGCAAAATTCCGGCACCCCGGCGTCTCTTAAAGCCGCAGTAGTTGAAAGGGACGTAAAACAAATAACATTATTATTATTATCAGTAGGTCTAGGCCTAGGGTTTTTAGGTGTGCTAAAGAGGATTATTTTTAAATTGAGATGAAAAATATATTCTAAGACTAAATCTTATGTCGAATATGTCGAAACGCACATTTCTCAATTAGCCTACGATATTCAGCAAATGGAAGCTGCTATTAAACAGGACGGCATGAGTATTGCAACGGCCGCGGAGAGGAATGGTGTTCCGAGAAACGCCCGCTCGGACAAAATTAAAGGATAAACTAGAGAGAGGAAGATGGTGCCAAGTTCCTTTTTAACTAAGGGTGTTGGTTCAATAGGTAATCTCACTAGGAAAAGCGGGGTTTCCGGTAACAAAGAATATTTGCAAAATAGCGTCCAGTGCCTCACAAAAGAATTGAAAAGGGACTCTCCTTTCAAAGATGGGCGGTCTGGGAGGAAATTGTGTGAATCTTTCCTAAAAAGAAATCCAAGCCTGTCTTTACGAACCCCTCAAAATTTGACAGTAAACCGTGCTGCAATTACAGAACATCAAATTAAAACCTACAGTTATTTGGTGGAAAACAATGAAGTCTATCTTGTCAGACCCTCGGTGATTGTTCAACGCAGACGTTGCGTTATACCATGGTCTGGTCTCACTTTTTATGTGACTACATGTCACATCCCTCGGCAAAAAAAAAACAAAAAAAAAACACGGCATAACTGCCCGGAAAAAGACCATTCGATCTTGAACACCGGTCGGGGAAGCCTAGATCAATACACGTTCTTGTGGTTATATTGTTCGAATTTCAATTAATATTATTATTGTATTTCCAATGCAATTTAGGAAATAAAAAAATAACTTATAATAAATGTGTTTAGAGCAGAATTACGATCTTTTTATGCCCGTATGTCTACCTGCCATTCCCGCTTGCCGAGTCCGAATTTTTGTATTTTCCTTTTGTAAATAATTACTGGTGCTGCATTATTCGTGAATATTAGCCTCCATGTCGATAAATCGTTGCCTTACCCAACAACATTGACAGAAATGCATTATAGGCAGCAGATAAGGACAACAAACAATGTGACTACAATTGGTGCAAACGGGTGACGAATATTGGAAAAATCTGAATACATCGTGACGATTACTAGCGCAAAAACACATTTTTCTTCAAAAATACATAATTTTTCCTAAAACGAATACTTTCAACATAGAGTTTCCTAGTGTTTGAGTAGAGTTTGAGGTTAGGTATAGTGGTCTTGTTGATTTAAATCACCAAAAGGTATAAGGTATATATATATTTTCTTGATTAAATCAGTCTTAACATGACGACTATTGGTGCATTTACCTTAATATGTGTTTTTTTTTCTTCCTCAGTGAACGACGGCAGCCATGTTCCTCAAGTGCTGAGCATTAGTCACTTGTTAAGGCTACCCACAATGTGCAGTTGGCAGACGGTAGTGGGTAGTTGACAGTCGGCAGTTGAAGTCAGACCCGTGCTCTCTTATGGCGTCATGCTCAATGTGTAGTTGTATGTCGATAGTTGATAGTTGACAATCAGCATCGTGTAGTCGGCTTTCGCCAATTTTATCTTTAACTGCGGCCTTGACCACGGGAAGTTAGCAGGGTACTATTGAAGACACAATCGGCTGTAATTGTTGTCAATAACCGTTGTTCTAGACGAGTTTAGCTGTAACCATTGTCAAAAACCATTGGATTAGACAAAACGAGGATTAGAATGGTCGGGTTGAGGGCCTTGACCACGGGAAGCTAGCAGAGCACTGCTGGCGACTCGTTACGCTGTAACCATTGCCAAAAACCATTGATATGGGCGAGTTAGTCTGTAACCATTGGATTGAACAAAAACAAAGGTTAGAATGGTCAGATTGAAGGCTTTGACCGTGGGAAGCTAACGGGGCACTGTTGACACGTCAGGCTGAAACCAATGTCCCGGACGAGTAAGGCAGTAGCCATTGTCAAAAACCATTGGATTGGACAAAACAAAGGTTAGAATAGCCAGGTTGAGATGCCGCCTTGACCGCGGGAAGCTAGCAGGGCACTGTTGACAACACGCTAGGATGTAACCATTGGAGTGGACAAAACGAAGGTTAGAATGGTCGGGTTGAGGAGCAGCCTTGACCTTGGGAAGCTAGTGGTGCACTGTTGACGACACGTTAGGCTGTAACCATTGGATTGGGCAAAACTAAGGTTTGAATTGTCGGGTTGAGGTGCGGCCTAGGACGCAGGAAGCTAGAGGGGCACTGTTAACGACACATTAGCCTGTAACCATTGGGTTATATACAGCGGAAGAGTGAACTACATCCTTTCCACATGTATTTTGTAAATAGACCAAGAATCTGTTGTGCTCGTCGCAATTTTAATGTTCTGTCTATTGAAGCTCTTTCATTGGCATTCCAAGTTATAATCTCACCATGAATTTCTCTACAACCATTATTTTTTATCACTATTTAGAATCATATGCGATGTGTTAACTCGAAAAGAGGCATAATTTCTGTTTTCTCAAAAGAAATTTTAACCCAACCTTTGCTGGTAATCGTCCCGATTCTTCTACCTGGAATTTAGCTTCTTCAATACTATTATTTGCAAATAATGCTAAATCATCTGCTGGTACAAGACAATTTATCCAAATATTTCTTCCAATCTTAATAGTCAGTGGACATACTTTAATCCATTCACGCATGAATTTCCTCAGCATACAATTAAATAATAATAAAAATAAGCCATCTCCTTGCCGAAGACCAGTGTGCATTTCAAATGGCTCAGAGATTTCACTTCTGAACCTTACTCTAGATTTAGTATTTTGAAGAGTGCTCACAATAAGTTTAACATGTTTCGATTTATACCGAATTCAATAAGAGTATTCAATAATGATTTGCGGTGGGCACTTTCTGAAAGTCAACGAAAGTGATAACTAAATTCTTGTTCCTACTCCTTTGATGTTTTATAATCCATTTGATACTAATAATTTGATCTGGACAGCTTCGTCCAGGACGGAAATCACCCTGATATTGACCAAATTCACTATCCTGCTGTTCTTGAATTCTGGAATATAAAATCTTCGAACAAATCTTATACATGACATCCAGAAAATATATTCCTAGATAATTACTAGGATCTGATCGATCTCCTTTTCTGTGTAGTGGCTGTATAATAGCAACATTCCATTCTTCGGGCATTTTTTCTGTATTCCAAATGTCAATAAGAGGTTTATGCAGATTCCGAATAGTCTGTATATTTGCGCACTTCTAAAGTTCCGCCACTAGTTGATTCTCAACTGCCGATTTAAAATTCTTAAGTGAATCAATCGCTGCAAGCACGTCTTCATGAACCAGTGCTATGATATTTATGTACGGTACTTATGTATTTTTATTTATTTATAAAATTGGACTTTTTGTCTGTGTCTGTCATTTATAAAACTAGAACGACTCAACAGATTGCAGTAAAAAAAGATGGTATATTGGCTTTCACGGCCGGTGAATTAAAACTCAGCAATTCTTCTAGATTGCTGAGTTTAAATTCACCAGCCGTGAAAGCCAATATACCATCTTTTTTGGAAGCCTTCATAGGGAGGTTAAGGCTGCTTGAGTTTTAGTTCTCGCAGTCAAGTGGTGCAGTTGCACCTAATATAAAGGGAGGTGGCACGCAGTTCGTCACTCCTGTGGGGGTCCGGGCGGGGACACCAAGAGCCAGCCGATGAGCCACCTTGGTCTCCTAGGCGAAACCCCACACAAGACACGGCACAAACCTAGAAGAATTGCTGAGTTTTAGATTGCAGTAACCTTTTGTAAATGCCTATGATGA
Organism: Meconema thalassinum; assembly: GCA_946902985.2. Lineage (NCBI taxonomy): Eukaryota > Metazoa > Arthropoda > Insecta > Orthoptera > Tettigoniidae > Meconema > Meconema thalassinum. The sequence goes on along the minus strand of OX336389.2, from coordinate 113,159,792 downwards.
TATTGTGGGGTTTGAAGCCATTTTTCAGTGTTGCCTTAGTAAACAAAAGTTTAGTGCTTTTCATTCGGTCAATTAATCTCATGTTATTTATTTCAGGATTAGGGCATAGCCCAGCTTTTTTGGGTACATTCGTGTTGACCGACTGAAAAGCACTAAACTTTTGTCTATGATGATATCCTAGAATGAACTTAGTCTATAGAAGCCATTCATACATATAAAGCTCTTAAGAGGGTCTCTGTTTTGTTAACTTTTGTTGTCATCTTTATTATGCTTAGTCATTTTAGTATGTACAGTTCACTGTCGCTGGGTTTGATAATAATTAAATATCATTCATCACTCATCAGACCAGGGAGCATATAGAGGCAGAGTCTTCATGATTGTTCTACCGGGCTCTTTTCAACTTTCATTCCTGATTGCAGAATTTGTTGAGCGCTTCTCGCCAATAGCCAGAATAGCCAGTATGTCATTGTTTGTAGCATAAAAATTAGATGTGGTAATAAACTTTTTATTTTTATTTTCAGGTACCAGTTGGGCAGTTTGTAATTTCCATTTCACATGTGAGCTAACCCCTGTCTGGTGAGCTTGCGTTCCACTGAATAATGCGTGAGAAAATAATTTGTATCTTATGTATGAGATTTAAGTAATAAATTATTAACAAGACATGCCTTGCCTACAATTTTCTTTCCTTCCCTCTGAACAAGAACATGCATAAAAATGTTAGAGAATACTGACTTCAGTACATATTTTTTACCTTAATAAGTAATGAATTACCGACAGTAGTGGCTGCGCTCGCTAAAGCGCTGCGTTAGGCCATGGGGCCAAGCTCTCTGCTGACTCGGTAGACGCGTGGGTTCGAGCCCCACCGTCGGCTGTCCTTGAAATGGTTTTCCGTGGTTTCCCATTTTCAACTCCAGGCAAATGCTGGGACGGTACCTTCTGATAGGCCACGGCCGCTTCCTTCCACATCCTTGACCAGTTTCAGTCACCATAATTCATTTCATCTCTCATTAACTCCTCTCATGAGGTTGGTGTCAGGAAGGGCATCCGGCCGTAAAAATCATCCGCCCCAAAGACTTCCATCGCATCTCATCCCCGACCCCGTTGGATAACGGGAATAATAAGGGGTAGACATACACATACACAATAAGTAATGAATTCTGGCCAATATTTTTCTTAAAAATAAACTTACCAGGAATACATACTTTGTATGTATGGAAAGGTGGGTAGATTATTGGCTGAGGAATAACCTAACCACCAAGGGAAGATGATAAAGAAAAGGAGGTGGGTTTCGGACTGGAGAGAAAGGAGAGAGAAATAGGAGGAGAGTCCCACAAAAATTATAAATTTAACTTTAAATACACTCAAAGGCGGTTGCCACTGCAAATCCGCTCTCTGATACCTAAAGTGGGTAAGAACCTGGTCGAAGCTGACGGGAAACGCAGCTAGGACTTGGGCGGTTTGCAAGAGAGTGGCTTTAGTGTATTCCCTCTCAAGCATGCATATGCCTACTATGTGGAAGGGCGATGGTCTGACAAGACAGAGAGGAACAGATTTATTGTATGTCTGTTCAAAGAAAATCGTTTTTGCAAAGTAATTCGAAGAATGCCAATAATTTGAATCAAGTTTAGTATTTCCAGTTTTCGAAGTTATAGAGTTCCTGAAAAAGCGACCAAGTGCTTCCAAGAAGGATAGTGATAAAAAAAAATATACCTTGGGGAGTAATTTTGGTAAGTGAACCAATAGTAGCATTTGGAAATGGCTAAGCTTTTACTCAGCAAGGAGCCGACTAAAGGTTTAGGCAAAGAGAAACACTTATCTTTTGGAAAACCAACCATAAGTTTTCGGAGAGGATCTCCACAAGCAGGTAGCTGGCGTAGCGAGCAGTACTTGCCTTACTGGCCAGTTAGAATTAGCTATTAAAGCTAAGAGAAACTTTAACGAGATTACCACTAAGAGTTCTTGCTCAAATGCAACGAGTGGTGAAAGCCCTATCAATAGATTTAATTGCATTGAGTAGGAAGAGCCAAGGAAGACAGGATCTTGCCTAACCGTTGTACTAGAAAAATGAAAAAGCGAAAAGAAACTCTTAATTTATTTAACAATTCTAAAGAAGTTGATAACTTTAACAAATATATATTTTCAATTTGGTTAACAACTTTGGGGTCGCAGACCTCAGAAAACATTTAACATATGCGCCAAGCAATTAACAATTTATTAGGTTTCAAACTTTTATAAAATCCTCGCAAGGATTTAAAATAGCGAAGATAAAAATTCAAAATTTTTAAGACAATTAAAGTGATTAAAGTTTAACAACAACTAGAGTACAAGGTGTGTACTTTGAGAAATTCCGGAGAGAATGTTCTAGAGAGAGTAACAACTTAGAAAATAACAATAACAAAAACAGGAAGAATAAGATAGAAGTTCCTAGAACTTCTTGTATTGAAGCAGCATTACTTTTAGTAGTTACACAAATAGGACAGGTCACTTACTGTGAAACCTGAAGAGAAAGTCAAAAGGAAGGTTCTAGACCTCCTATGTTTAGATAGGAATCACGAGACAAATGGGGCAAGTTTCCCTTTCGTGAAACCTAGAAATAACTCACTTATAAGTTGAAAGAATTGTATCCCCTAAATTAGAAGGGAGAAACAAGATAATTTGAACCGTGTACAAGACACGTAGTTATGCAGAAGTTAATTAATTACACATAAGAAAAAATGGGAGGGCACATCTTTAGATTGACACCTCGTTGAAACAGACCTAAATTAACAATTTATTATGGGTTGTTAGTAAGAGGTTTAGGAAAGAGCAATTGGGACGAAAGGTAAATGTTCATGACCGTGTTTATAACAATCGGATGAGCGCGACGCGGAAGAAATACTGAAAGAACACTGTTTATCACTATAGTTCGTTGAAATGGATGAAAAGTTCACTGTAGTAGCGCAAAAGTTTATGGCAAAGAAAGTTATTGCAATCGTGGAAAATGACTGGTTGCACTAGATAGGCGAAAGTCTATTACTTGAGAAAGTTGTGGATTACAATTAAATGCGCCAGAAAAAATCCCAACGGTGGAAGAAAATTTAGCTATTGAGCATTAATTTATAAGGTAGATTCCTTAGTTTGAAATTGCATTCCCACAAGTGAGTGAAAGATACATGACGGCGTGACTTGTAGATAAAGTGCAGATTCTGGAAAGTTCCAGAACGATCCTAATGGAAGAATAGGGCCAAAGTTACTCCAGCGGTGGAACAAGCTTAATATTTATAGACAGTGGGTATTCTATAATATCCCCCGTTGTGAGAAGATTTCTCATTTAATCAGCATAAGAAATGCTGCTTTTTACGAAGGTTGGCTTAATTGGACAGAAGCCCAACATGGAAAATCCCACGAAGAATGATTATTGCCACAAATAAATATCTCACACTGCCTATAAAATAATCGTTAAAAGCATGAAGACAGTAAAACCGATGAAGATGAGGTTAAAACCTGAAGTATGTACTTATCTTTGTTGCATGGCGAAGGTGAAGTTCCCTTTGACGTATAAACTTAATGTGCCAACATGGCGTAGAATGTAGAGAGTGCCTCTTGGTTTGAGGAGACTGGCTCTAGTTGAGCCTTGACTGACTAAGTCAACTGCCGACGTACAAGTGAGACATGCTCAGCGAAGCGCGGAGGGACCAAGGAAGGAAAAAAAGTGGGGGTAGGAGACAAAAGGAGAACGTAACAGAATAGACAACCTAATAAAACTAAAAGTTCTTCTTGATAAATGGTCTTCAAAGAGTTGATAGCAGGCGATACTAGCACAGCATGGTGGGTGAAAAGGTAGACGAAGTTCTCTTGATCACAGAGATGATAGCTGGCGATGGCGACGAGATCTGATGGCCAAATTGATAAGTAAGTCCTCTTGTACAGGGAAGAATTGAGGAACTTCTGAGATTCGCTGCTAGATGACGCTAGGTGGGTCATGGAAGATATATATCTAGAACAGACTCACAAAGAACATAAGAGACATGACCACCAAAGAGAAACTAGAAGATCGCTGTTGGTGTTTGAAAAAAAAAGGAAAAAATGTACATGCAAAGAGCATTAAAAATTATATTCTATCATACCGTGTATTCCAAGAATACACCATACTGGGAGGGGCAAACACCAACAGAGAGCAGGAAAAACAATTAAACATTTAAAGGTAATGAAGCAATTGAAGAGAAGTGGTCTTGTGATCTGACCATTAGTGGTCAAGGTTTTGGCCACCCTGACTCTCCCATCTCTTCCAGGATAACACTCGGTCACTCTACCAGAAATCCAGACCAGGGGAGGAGAGACATCCCTAACCAAGACCAAGTCCCCCACTTTGATGTCGGGACTGGAAAGAAACCACTTCTGTCTCCGTTGCAAGGAAGTTAAATATTCCAAGGTCCACCTCTTCCAAAAAGAATTGCGAAGGGCTTCAAGTTTACGCCAAACAATAGGTAGATTAGAATCCCTGTAAGAGCTGGAAAGGGGAGGAGGAGCGGAAAGAGAAGTGCCTATAAGGAAGTGACCAGGTGTGAGTGGAAGCAGGTCATCAGGGTCATTGGAAAGCGGAGTTAAAGGGCGAGAATTAACAACACCTTCAATCACAAAGTAGCCAGAAGCTGAGGGAAATAAAGCACTAGTAAAGATTGCGATAAGATGCGAAAGGAGAATTGACAAGTTTAAACAAAGCGTATAGAAGCAAGTACATCTATTAAGGATAAGAATATACCAAATAATCGAAGGAACTATGCGAGTAGGAGGCAAGAACGCCATAGGTAACAACAATCTAGTAGCCATAAACAATAACCTTAAGTTATAATAAGTATCAAAGGGGTTAATCAGAAAAATACTTAAGTCAGCGAGAAACTTGACGTGACCAGCATAAATATAAACACACATCGAATGTAACGACAAGAAAAAACACGTTTGTTCATCAATGAACAATAAGATTGCAAAATATGTAAGCAAGGTGCAATACATGAGCGCGTAAAAAATACGCAACGATGTTATGAAAAAGGAATCGAAGCAGCTGTAGGATACGAGCGTAAGCAAGTGGGACAGACAGGCAAACACGGCCTTGACCCACATAGTACAGCGAGATAAGGAATATAAATAGCTGAAAGAGTCCTTGACAGGAACAAGTATATTTTGGTAATGAGGTGAGCTGCTTCTGAACTTACGGAAGCAACTCGTAAGACAATGGTTGGCAGTCAGCCAGAGTTGAGATAAGGAAAACTTGCTCTGACCTTTGGCAAGCATACAGGAAATAAACGACAGCTTGGCGTTATCCGAGCTTGTATACAAACAAAATTGACAAACAAGCGGTTCGAAATAAACAAACAACTCTAGCGCAATCAGCTGTGACTTAAAGCGGAGCAAGTGACACGACATGCAGTCATTCGTGGCTTGGACGTGAAAAACCAATTTAGAGACATATGAAATAAAGTAGGAAATCAATTTCGCATAATTTTGAGGATCACGGAATCCGACAATTTTCAACAGAAAAAAGCTTAATTCTTCCGAACAAAGAAGAGAAGCTGGGACATTGAGAAGGAGTTTATGCATAAGAATAGTTATTCTAGATGCTAGAGAATTCAGATTTTCAAGCGTTTTCGAAAGCGGCTTCCAATTGTGAGGAAGGGGGAAGGAGCCGGCTGTGGCCATCCTACTAAATAGCGAAAGAAGTGAAACATAGCTTACAGCGAAATGATGGTGACTGATAGCCATGATTTTACACAAGGGGAAGATAGTTTTCCATAGAAAGTTTAAGCAATTACCTGCTATAAAAATGACATGAGAAGGTAAACGAAGTAACCCAAGGCAAGGCGAACTTGAATTGCCATTTTGTGCAGAAATAAGGCAAAACCATTTAAACAACTTAAAAAGGTGGCGTAGTTGCTTACAATGAGACATCGTTTCGGCAAGTGTTTTTCAAAAGTATTGAGATCGAAGCCATAAGCGTTCTCTTTTTCAGAAATGGGATTTATGTCAGCTGTAACAAAATGACATTGCGATTTGGTTTGAAGACTGGGATGTTGGATTTCACCAGTAATAACCCAACCAAAAACGGTGTCTCTGGCGACCACGTTTGGGGATAACTTGCGAACCTGTTTACGAAGGCAATTCCAGAAAACATTGGCACTGAAAAGTACATCAATGGGACCTTGAGCATTAAACTGAGGATCAGCTAACCTTAAGTGCGGAGGAATCTTTAAACCGGATGTATTAATAGAGCTGCTAGGAGTGTCCTTGCCAATACTGGTAAGAATGAGACAGTTTAAGTTAAGATTGGTGTTTCTTTGACAAATGTCTCTGATTTTCAATTTTGAAGACTGCAAGGCTTGAGTTTTCAAATTGTCAATGCCGGATACATTGATGGAAATGGGCGATGATGAAAGACCTAGTTTTTAAATTAACGATTGCGAAACAAAGTTGTGAGTTGAAGCGGAATCGAGAAGACCGCGGGTTCGAAACCAATTTCCAAATTTATCTTGGATTTCGAATTGTACAGTGGACAAAAGGACTTGCGCACTGTGAGAAGTTTCGGCGTTAGAAATGCAGGAAGAAGCATTAGTTTGTTCGGAGCTGCTCTGCATGGAGTTTGAAGAAGCGGGTACTGGTGACCTCGATTGATCATGAACGTGCAATAAAGAATGGTGCGGTTTTTTGCAATGGAAACAGAGGTTGGAAGACGTACAGTTAGAAGAAGAATGCTTAGGTGACAAGCAGTTTAAGCAATGTTTACTATTGAAGACAAACTTCCTTCGGTCTTCGACAGACGATTCTTTAAAGGATTTGCACAAGTACAAAGTGTGCAACTTTTTGCAGAGCATGCATTTTAAAGATTTGTTGAGCGGCCTGATATGTTCTCTTGGATGGTTGAAAGAAGCAGAACGGGTTTGCTTGTTCTCGACAGATGGGGGCTGATGACCATTTGAAGAGACAAGTTTTTTCTCAAAAATGTGACACTTATGACTCGTTTCGACATTTTCGCACTGAAATGAGAGTGCTGTAAGGACTTGGCACCGGCTGTTGAGAAACGAGATGAGGTGTTCAAACGAATGTTCCTCGTTGCGAGTGAGTTCGATCTCCCAAGCCTTTAATGTCGAAAAATCGAATCTTGATGTAGCTAGATGAATAAGGATAGTGTCCCAAGTTTGGACTGGCTGCTTGAGTTGATATAATGCTCTAACATTTAATTGCATAGAGTCTAAGAGGTCTCTTAAAGAGGTGACGTCATTAGGTTTGACGGCTGGCAGGAGATTAAAGGCGATGTGGTAATTATCTCCGCTTAAAGGCAGTGACTCGACCAAGGCCAAGGCCTCGCCTTCCAAGGACGTACGCAAGAAGTAGAATTTATGAATGTCGAGAATGTCATCATTTTCATGAATGAGGGAGCAGTAGAGTTCATAAAAGGAATACCATTCACCTTCCTGGCCTGAGAAGTGAGGTAGGCTTATCTTTGGAAGTAAAGGTTTCGGTTTATCCTTGTGAACTGAAGCGGGTGCGAACTGGGCCGGATTGATGACCCTAGTGTCCGGTTCTGAGATACTGCGGATCAGTTGGTGGGCCTTGGCAATCCCTTCAAAGTACAAGGGTTCGACCTCGTCCCGATCCGATTGAAGTTCTGAGCAAGCGGATTCAATCTCGGTTTGAATTTGATCGTAATAATCATAGGACCGTTCGTACAACTTAAGGCGTTGTGTCAAGATGTCTGGATCACACTCGGCGGGATTTATTTTGTTAATGAAATTTCTAAATCTGGTGAGTTGCCCTTTGTAGGAAGAACGTCTAGCAATGAGAGTTTCATCCTTTTCAGTAGGAGCCATGTCAAAGAAAATAGATTAAAATGTAACTCACGAAACTGTGGAACCTTGGAAATGCTGTCAAGCTGGCAGCAGCAAATAAGTTGAAAGAAAGGGACACACCACGGGAGACAGGAGCGGTCTCTTTCCCCTTCACAGGCTTTGCACGATGTAGTTATAGCTGAAAGATTCAAAGCAGATATTAATAATTTGCAAGGTATTGCCAACTGATCTTTAAAAAAGAATAGGAATAGAAAATGGACTCTCCCGGGTTTCGGCACCAAATTTTGGGTAGATTATTGGCTGAGGAATAACCTAACCACCAAGGGAAGATGATAAAGAAAAGGAGGTGGGCTTCGGACTGGAGAGAAAGGAGAGAGAAATAGGAGGAGAGTCCCACAAAAATTATAAATTTAACTTTAAATACACTCAAAGGCGGTTGCCACTGCAAATCCGCTCTCTGATACCTAAAGTGGGTAAGGACCTGGTCGAAGCTGACGGGAAACGCAGCTAGGACTTGGGCGGTTTGCAAGAGAGTGGCTTTAGTGTATTCCCTCTCAAGCATGCATATGCCTACTATGTGGAAGGGTGATGGTCTGGCAAGACAGAGAGGAGCAGATTTATTGTATGTCTGTTCAAAGAAATTCGTTTTTGCGAAGTAATTCGAAGAATGCCAATAATTTGAATCAGGTTTAGTATTTCCAGTTTTCGAAGTTATAGAGTTCCTGAAAAAGCGACCAAGTGCTTCCAAGAAGGATAGTGATAAAAAAAATATACCTTGGGGAGTAATTTTGGTAAGTGAACCAATAGTAACATTTGGAAATGGCTAAGCTTTTACTCAGCAAGGAGCCGACTAAAAGTTTAGGCAAAGAGAAACACTTATCTTTTGGAAAACCAACCATAAGTTTTCGGAGAGGATCTCCACAAGCAGGTAGCTGGCGTAGCGAGCTGTACTTGCCTTACTGGCCAGTTAGAATTAGCTATTAAAGCTAAGAGAAACTTTAACGAGATTACCACTAAGAGTTCTTGCTCAAATGCAACGAGTGGTGAAAGCCCTATCAATAGATTTAATGGCATTGAGTAGGAAGAGCCAAGGAAGACAGGATCTTGCCTAACCGTTGTACTAGAAAAATGAAAAAGCGAAAAGAAACTCTTAATTTATTTAGCAATTCTCAAGAAGTTGATAACTTTAACAAATATATATTTTCAATTTGGTTAACAACTTTGGGGTCGCAGACCTCAGAAAACATTTAACATATGCGCCAGGCAATTAACAATTTATTAGGTTTCAAACCTTTATAAAATCCTCGCAAGGATTTAAAATAGCGAAGATAAAAATTCAAAATTTTTAAGACAATTAAAGTGATTAAAGTTTAACAACAACTAGAGTACAAGGTGTGTACTTCGAGAAATTCCGGAGAGAATGTTCTAGAGAGAGTAACAACTTAGAAAATAACAATAACAAAAACAGGAAGAATAAGATAGAAGTTCCTAGAACTTCTTGTATTGAAGCAGCATTACTTTTAGTAGTTTCACAAATAGGACAGGTCACTTACTGTTAAACCTGAAGAGAAAGTCAAAAGGAAGGTTCTAGACCTCCTATGTTTAGATAGGAATCACGAGACAAATGGGGCAAGTTTCCCTTTCGTGAAACCTAGAAATAACTCACTTATAAGTTGAAAGAATTGTATCCCCTAAATTAGAAGGGAGAAACAAGATAATTTGAACCGTGTACAAGACAAGTAGTTATGCAGAAGTTAATTAATTACACATAAGAAAAAATGGGAGGGCACATCTTTAGATTGACACCTCGTTGAAACAGACCTAAATTAACAATTTATTATGGGTTGTTAGTAAGAGGTTTAGGAAAGAGCAATTGGGATGAAAGGTAAATGTTCATGGCCGTGTTTATAATAATCGGACGAGCGCGACGCGGAAGAAATACTGAAAGAACACTGTTTATCACTATAGTTCGTTGAAATGGATGAAAAGTTCACTGTAGTAGCGCAAAAGTTTATGGCAAAGAAAGTTATTGCAATCGTGGAAAATGACTGGTTGCACTAGATAGGCGAAAGTCTATTACTTGAGAAAGTTGTGTAATACAATTAAATGCGCCAGAAAAAATCCCAACGGTGGAAGAAAATTTAGCTATTGAGCATTAATTTATAAGGTAGATTCCTTAGTTTGAAATTGCATTCCCACAAGTGAGTGAAAGATACATGACGGCGTGACTTGTAGATAAAGTTCAGATTCTGGAAAGTTCCAGAACGATCCTAATGGAAGAATAGGGCCAAAGTTACTCCAGCGGTGGAACAAGCTTAATATTTATAGACAGTGGGTATTCTATAATATCCCACGTTGTGAGAAGATTTCTCATTTAATCAGCATAAGAAATGCTGCTTTTTACGAAGGTTGGCTTTATTGGACAGAAGCCCAACATGGAAAATCCCACGAAGAATGATTATTGCCACAAATAAATATCTCACACTGCCTATAAAATAATCGTTAAAAGCATGAAGACAGTAAAACCGATGAAGATGAGGTTAAAACCTGAAGTATGTACTTATCTTTGTTGCATGGCGAAGGTGAAGTTCCCTTTGACGTATAAACTTAATGTGCCAACATGGCGTAGAATGTAGAGAGTGCCTCTTGGTTTGAGGAGACTGGCTCTAGTTGAGCCTTGACTGACTAAGTCAACTGCCGACGTACAAGTGAGACATGCTCAGCGAAGCGCGGAGGGACCAAGGAAGGAAAAAAAGTGGGGGTAGGAGACAAAAGGAGAACGTAACAGAATAGACAACCTAATAAAACTAAAAGTTCTTCTTGATGAATGGTCTTCAAAGAGTTGATAGCAGGCGATACTAGCACAGCATGGTGGGTGAAAAGGTAGACGAAGTTCTCTTGATCACAGAGATGATAGCTGGCGATGGCGACGAGATCTGATGGCCAAATTGATAAGTAAGTCCTCTTGTACAGGGAAGAATTGAGGAACTTCTGAGATTCGCTGCTAGATGACGCTAGGTGGGTCATGGAAGATATATATCTAGAACAGACTCACAAAGAACATAAGAGACATGACCACCAAAGAGAAACTAGAAGATCGCTGTTGGTATTTGAAAAAAAAAGGAAAAAATGAACATGAAAAGAGCATTAAAAATTATATTCTATCATACCGTGTATTCCAAGAATACACCAAAAGGTACCAGTAGAGTTGAATATTGAGTATGCTCCAGTTGAGAACAGTATATAACTATTGAGTACTTAATGGCCAATAATAGAGACGAATTTGCATAAACTTACAAAATTAAATAGAAAAGTCAATGTGTCTTAATTTCAAATTTCGCCGTTTTGTGTTACGTCTGCATTTAATGTTTAGTAAGAACAAATGGAAAGGAAATACATCAAGGTAGGACCACATGCACCCATGCTGGCTGTACCGACAAGGGAGCTCTACTGCCCGTTTGCTCAGATTCTATTAGAGATCTGATTGTTTCCACTTCCATGGAAGGTTGAAGTTGTTACATTTGTGCCATGATTATAGATTAACAGGTGACTGGGAAGGAGTATCCAGCAAGTTAATTTTTTTTAAATCCAAAATGATGTTTGCTAGTTCCGAGCTTTATCGCTGTATGCTAAGTACAATATGCCAGGTGAAGGATAGTCTTGCTATTTATTTTCAGTAACCATTAAATCCATCACCATGTCTACTACTCTGGAAAACAGGGAATACTCAGGGAATTTATCAGGGTACTTTAATCATACTCAGGGAATTTTAGTCTTACAATGCCCAAACGTGAATAATTGGAAATTAAGATTTTTTATTATGATGGGGGAAAAGTATATTCTGGTGATTGTTGTAGATGTAGGTTCGTACTGACATTAAATAGGTGAGCTCTCATTTCTTACAAGATAGAGCACACAAAATACATGTGTAAACAGTGTATCATATATATTATTTCAGTGGTATAGATCCCTCCTGCGGCGCTCACAAGCGACCGATCGTGACAAGTGAGCATTCTAATGAATGAGAATAGACATTAGCAGTGACGAATTGCACTCTAATTTCATAAATATCTTTAAGAAATAACTTTTAAAAAGTCTGTGATATGCAGATAGCGTTGCTGTAGAGAAATACGCTCCATGATTACTGTCCACTTCACATTTTGGCCGCTGTGACGCCTGTTTCATGTCATTTTAACATTCTGAGGTCTTTCCTTTATCATTTTCCATGAATTTCAGAAACAGTAATTTAAGGAATGAGTACTCAAATCGTATAATTTCATAAATATCGAATAACCGGTGAGTGTTACAGCTAAGCTGTCATTCAATGGACTCAGCACACAAATGACATTAGCAGTGACGAATAGCATTCTTATTTCATAAATATCAATTTTTGTAAGAAGGGTGCGATTAGCAAATACTGTTGCTGTAGGAAAATATGACATTGCTGTTCAGTTCACATTTTGGCCGTAGGGACTCCTGAAACGTAAATAGTGTTCTATAATCATTTGGTTCAAATAAAAACATAACAACCTTTCTCCTTAAGTCTTTCATTATAAACCTATTGGAGAAAGAGTGGTTTATGAACATGTGAGATTTCTCGCACGGGTCCGCTAGTTTGTATATAAATGTGTATGATTTTTGAGAGCATTACTATTGACGAACTACTTTGAATACTCTCAAGTACAATAGTTTTTCTGGATGAAAAAATTAGAAATAGGCTAAGTATAGAAAAATATTTTTTTTCCAACTTTGCCTTGCTACCCTTTATTGTTCAAGCTCTTTTTGAAATGTTCTTTAAGTATTACCCGTTTAACATTTGATTGCCGCTGCGCCAGTGTTTGTTGTTGATTGTAGCAGCTGCCCCGCGGGGCAAGCGGGGAACACAGCAATGACATAAGTACGTTCTGCACATAAGACAAGCAGCATTGCACGTCGCAGGAGCTCGTGTCACCACGGACAGTCAAACGATAACAGACTATTGGAGCTGAGTCATATCCTACTCGCGCAACTGTACCTGTCAACGAAGCAGGCTGACGCGTGACACAAGTAAACAAGGAATAGTTCCCACCTCGACTGCCGGAAATCAATTCGTGAAAGGGTAATACTAACTCTGTTTTATATACTTATTATGGCCGCTACTGTTACTAAGGGAATTTTCTGATTTATCCTGCAAAAATCAGGGAATTGTCAGGGCAATCTGTTAGTTGGATTTGGTAGACATCCTGCTTTAACACAATATGCATTGTTTAGCTTAAGTTTTCAAATACATTACACTGTTCACACCAGGGTACAAACAACTACTGTATTTTTATAATAAATTTATTGCAGCCATACTCCGTTATACTGAAAATACATCTGATAATATAAATAAATATTCACGCTAGAATGAGTTCTTGGCTTAAGGTTATACAGGAATGAGGCAAGGCTCTAATCCTTCACCACTACTGTTTATTTTATTATATGGGCACCGGGACTGGCAAAAACAAAGTCGCGGAGCGCGCCCAGCGATCACGACAGAACCAGAGATCGGCAACCGAACACTTGAGGGCCGGGTATTCCCTGGGCGACTGCCGGGCTGTGGCGGGAAGGTTCTTCAGGTTGATGTGTGCGTGATATCTTGGCCTTGGTGTTCTTAAGGGCCGGGATCCATGTATTACGCACCCGTTCGATTTATTCCTTCCAATTGAAGTTATCGGGGCGTTTGAAGATTCCTATAGCTTCCCGTTGCAGCCTTGTGTGGTTGTGGACAGTACCTCCATGTCCCCGTACTGTACATTGTGGCCGGCCAAGAGAGTGTTCAGCGACCGACGATTTCTCGGTTTGACCCAGGCGGCTGTATCTGTTATGTTCCTTGGGTCGGTGGCTACGCTCCTCTTCGTGGTTCCTATGTACACCTGTCCACAGGATTCTGTAGACACCCGCAGTAAAGTGTGGATGGCACTTACTTGCCCTTAGTGGATCGCAGCAAATCCCGGATTTTTGCGGTGGGTTTATAAACTGTCTTAACCCCTGTTCGTTACCTTCTTCACGTATGGCACGAAGGCTGTGGCCACCGGAGTTTCTTCTCTTTCCTCGTGCTCCGGTGCCTGGGATGATAATGCCGGGCCAGTTTCCTGTGAAGCATCGGGAGATACTCTGCCTGGACCACGGCTTACAAGCCCAGACAACTTCAACATAGTTACGGATCCTTTGCTGAAGGGCATAAACTGCCAGGGTCAAAGCCAGATAAACAGTCTGGCTTATGCTTATGACCTGGTTGTACTCGTCGATTGCTTACAAGTCAATATGTTAGAACTTTAACAGAAATGTGTGGAATATGGTATGAAAATCAGTATTTCAAAAACTAAGGGTATATCTGTGGGGAAGAAACCCAAGAAAAATGGATGCCTGATAGGAGGACCATATTAATTACTAAGGCCGTGTATTTTCTCAGGATGGTAGAATGGGGAAAAAATAGTCAATGCAGCGAGTCTTCAGTTGCAATCTACAGTATTCTGCAAGACGTGAGTCAAGTGGCGAAACTCACTACATCGATTAGAATCAAAATGGCGGATATGTAAAAGGTTTATATTCTAAACGTAAGCAAAATTAAGAAATTACGCAGGTTTACCGAGGATTACGCGAGTGACTAAAGTGTTAAATATTGTGTGAACAGTGTAGATAAAATACGTAAGAGAAATACAATACATAACTTGTTAAAAGAGAAGTCATATAACATTTAATATCATGACGGTCAACTGTGCTCCATGCGGCAAAAAGATCAAGAACAATCAGCAGGCTGTAGGATGTGATGGTGAGTGTGGACGCTGGTTTAATGTAACATGCATGAAAATGAGTAAAGACACGTACCAACAATTCCGGAAAGATGATACTTTCAAATGGTCATGCAATCGTGAAGACTGCCTCCCGCAACCTAACCTCAAAGAGGTTATGGCATCTTTCTCCCAGAAACATGAGGAATCCCTTTCGGCGATGAAAGAAGAAAACCACGAGGTAAGAAAACTAGCAACTTTCTTATCAGAAAAGTATGATGAACTCCACCGGGAAATTGAAACTCTGAAGAAAGAGAGAAAAACCGTCAAGGACGCAGAAATGGCAGCATCTAGAGCTATCAACGAATTGGAGGAACTAAAACAGTACCAGCGCAAGAACAACTTGATAGTGTATAGAATACCCACTGAAAGAGAGGAGGATGTATTTCACAAAATCTCGGACATTGGCAAGACGTTAGGAGTTGAAATCACCAGGGAAAACATAGACGCAGCTCACCGCCTCCCGTCAACAAAGCCTGGGCCTCAACCGATAATTGTGAAATCAAATAATAGGTGGAAGAAGGAAGAGATTCTCAGTAGCAGAAGACAAAAGAAGACCCTGAAGACGAGTGAAATTGGTTACAGTGATGGAGGTAATATATATATCAATGAACACCTGACCCCAAGAAATGAAACCATCGCCAAAAAGTGCCGTGAATTGAGACAACAGGGAAAAATCTTTGCAACTTGGGTCAGAGACTGAAAAATATACATTCGGAAAAATCAAAATGGACCCTCAAAGCTTATATCAAGTGCTGAAATACTGGATGAACTCGCCCTCTCAAACTAAAATCTATGTAATAGTAAGATATCTACTAAGTATTATCCCATATGGAACTTGAATTACAAAAATTAAATTTTGTAGGTAATGCAAATAATAATACACTAGAATTAACCGAGTGTAACTGTAATACACTTAGCGATTATTATAAAATTAAGGACAGTAAACAGATAATAACCGATACCAGTACACTAAAATGCGTACACATAAATGCACATAGCATAAAAAACAAGTTCGATGATATCCAAATAATGTTAGACAGAATCAAAGGCGTAGATGTCCTAGCAATCTCAGAAAATTGGTTAACAGAACAAACAAAAATGTTTTTCAATATTAAGAAATATGTTGCATATCACATAGTTAGAAAGCAAACTGGAGGGGGAGTATCTTTGTATATTTCAAACAAATATAGCAGTACCCTTGTAAAGGAAATAAATTCCACCCACAGCATACTGCACATTACTGTGAGAAAAGGCCATCAAGAATACAATATAATCACTGCTTATAACCCTCATAAAAGCAACATTCCACACTTTCTAACTGATCTCGAAGTAATTATTAGTTCTTACTCAACGAATCCTGTTATAATACTAGGTGATATGAATATCGATCTTTTATTTGGGGACAGATATACTAGTAGTTATATTAACCTAGTCAAATCATACGGTCTAGTCTTATGCAATACAAAATATCCAACTCGTGTAACACAAACTAGCTCTACTCTAATTGATCATGTATTGGTGAATAACTGTGACAAAATATGTAATGTCTATAATATTGATAATGATTTGAGTGATCACCATTTACTCATCTGTGAAATGAGAAACAAAAAGATAAACAGGAACTCAATATGTGATGATTGGCCAATAGAAGAGGATAAAATAAACTACAAAAAACTTGTTAAATATTTAATAACTCAAGAATTTGTATGCAATGAAACTAACATCAATGACTACTACAATAAATTCTGTGATTTTATTAATAAAGGAATAGAAGCCTGTACTATGAAATATACGAATAAGGAGCCAAGTGCCCCACCAATAAAACCCTGGATCACACAAGATCTTTTAGCACTAATACACAGGAAAGATAAGATATATTCAAAAACCAAAGTTAAAAATCCATCTGCAGAAATTTTAGAAGAATATAAAATTATTAGCAACCAAGTTACAAAACTTAAGAGAAACCTACAAAGAAACTACTTTGACCAAAAAATTCAAAATGCAAATAATCAGAGGGAAGTGTGGAGTGTTGTTAATGAGATGTTAAATAGGCCAAAGAAGGGGAAAAATGAAATTGTCAAACTTATAGTCGACGGCACAAATGTCGAAAAATATATGTGATGAAATTAATAAATATTATGTCAATATTGCTAACAGTATATGGGAAAATCAAGGAAACGGTTCTACCTCGGACATTACAAGCTATAAAAATACTACTAGCACTAAGACAATCTTTATGTTACCTACTGATGCTAATGAAATACAATCAATTATAAACTCCCTAAAACACAAAAACAATATAAGTGAGGACAACACTACTAATGTCATGCTACAATTGTGTCTTGAGGGCCTTACACCATATCTTGCCAAAATAATAAATCTTTCACTGATGACTGACATATTCCCCGATGCCTGTGAAGTCTCTAGGGTGGTCCCGATCTACAAAAAAGGAGACAAAACCAACCCATCAAATTACAGACCCATTAATATTATATCTGCCATCAGCAAGGTTCTAGAAAGCGTTGTTAAACGAAGACTTATGAATTTCTTCATGAAAAATGATTACTTTGCAAACTGCCAATATGGGTTTATTCCAAATAGAGGAGCTGATAGTGCTATATTTGAAGTAGTAATTGATGTAGAAAAGGCATTAGATGAAAACAAACTAGCTGCTGGTGTACTAATTGACCTTCAAAAAGCCTTTGATCTGGTTAACCATAAGATTCTCCTTGATAAACTAGAATTTGCAGGCATCAGAGGAGTGGCACATGATTGGTTCAAGAACTACTTCACTAACAGAAAACAATATGTTGCAATCGATAATGTAAAAGGATCTCAAATGAGAATTGACACAGGAGTACCTCAAGGGTCTGTCTTAGGACCAATTCTTTTCTTGGCCTATATTAATGATATAGTATTATTAGAGTTGAAAGGCAAGCTTAAACTATTTGTAGATGATATTTTTATACTCTATCTGGGAACATCTGAACAGGAAATTATGCTAAATATTAATTATGATCTCAATAAGCTGGTGGATTGGTTGAGAGCACACAAAATGGTTATCAATATCACTAAAATAAAATATTTATTCTTCCATAAACCATCATACAAGATTGAGACCACAAACATAGTCAACATAGCCAACAAAGAAATAGAAAGGGTTAAATCGGCAACATACTTAGGTATCACACTAGATAGTACACTAACCTGGTAAAATCATGTAGAAAATGTAAAACATAAAATCAGCCCTTTAATTGGTATTATTTTCAGATTAAGATATAGCTGTCTTACTAGCCAACAATTGAAAAATATTAGGCGCCCAGCAAACCTACCCACTGATCTCTATACATGGATGGCTGATAGCTAAGGCAGCAGTAAGCCGAATAGACGATGACAGGAGGTATAGCAAGATGGCAGCGAGCGCATGGTGTAATATTGCTCGTAGACCACGTGGTCCGTAGAGCGCTCGTCTTATTCAGTGACGCCATGCCCATTTATAATTTACATTTTTTCTGGAGGAGAAGGAAATTTACTTACAGGAGAAAGGAAAATTATATACTCCCCACCGAGAACTACCTGAAATAAACAGTCGTAGTTTGATGTTATACATATAGGCCACTGGCATTAAATATTTTGTGTTTCTTCATGCCTCTCCGTGTTATCTGAAAAATATACTTTGCTCATTGCAAATATTAACTGTTCAACCAGAACTGTAATGTTGGTTGAATGCGGGCTTGCGCTAACCACTATCCTTCGGAAAATCACCTGTTCCAAACTAGAAATGATTAAACAACTTCATAAGCTCTCTCTCAATGAATGTGATTATTAGAAAATATAAGATCCAAGAATTATTTAGAAAAGTTATGAAAATCGTTATTATTATTATTAGTGGATTATTATTACTATTATTAGTTATATTATTGTAAATGTGTTTAATTATTATTTCATTATGTGAGAATCCACATGTTCGATTCTTCGAATATGGATAAAATATCAATTTCTCAACAAATATAATTATTAACTTTTACAGTTACCTCGGCTGATTACCGTGATTATCAAAAAAATATGAAACATTCAAATAAATGCTCGTTATGCTCGGTCATCGATCTTAAACTGTTCTGAGTGCTGAAAATACTCAGAATAACTCTAATATGTCTTGCGTAAATCATTGCAAGATTTAAGTACGAAGAAAAACAAATGTGTTGGTCATCTGCAGAAAATGAGTTTGTTCCAATTAGCTAGGCATAATATAAAATTCAAATGTGGCTTACATTTCTCGTTGGTCTTGAAGCGTAGTGAACCTGGTCTGTACCAGATTTATCCAGATACATGTCCTATTGGACACGCACTTCTAATCCTTGTATCGGCCGCCATTATATACCCACAATATGTCTAACACGACATAGTGGAAATATTTCTTGAAGTTTGAAGTAACTGCTGATCCATTTTAATATTGGCTTCAATGAAATCCATAGCAGTTCGCTTAAATGGGGTCAGATCTAAATGATCTATTCTCAAATACGTCAGTTGTAACATAACTCACGGTAATCTTTTCAGTACAAGAAAACACTGACAGTCCAAATCAATCAACGGCTGTTCTGAAGATCGTTCCCTGGGCATGGTTTATCACCATCTATCATGCGCGAAGCAACTTATAGTTTCCCTTCGTCGGCTAATGAACAACACCGTGATAGACTGGCCTTCAATATACTGAAAGATCGGAGTGGTTATCAAGTTACAATTTATGAAACTGACTAATTGGATTAAAATATCCAAGTATTGAATTATTATTACTGGACTGTGACAAAGTACTTTCTAGACAAAGTCTAGCATATGTCCATATAGAAATAAAGTATTTCACCAGTGTCCGTAGAAAAATAACAATCACCTTAGTGATTCCCTCTGCCGGAAACTTACTATGTTCCATATATATCGTAGCACTTTTGTGACTATCACAATTTAATGATATCTTCTGCGTAGATCCGGCAACCATGTGCCTTGTCTCAACGTAGCAGCAGCACCTTGTCATGCAAGAGCTTGGTTCGAAGTGAGCTGATGTTGCTTGGGCCGGTCGGCTTTTATTCAAAACGGTCGGGTCCACGCTGGATCACGCTGAAATCTGGAAATCGTCATATCTCCAGTGTCTCTGGTCCGATTAACTTGAGACTAAGTGCATTCTCTTTCATTTGGCCGTGCCAGTAATCTGATCCAAGTCTCAAGTCTCTACTCCATGGCTAACTATTTAATCAACAAATAGTCTCGACCTCTGCTACTACTTGCTACGTCACTTAACATGCTCTTGGCTGCACAAAGTTTCCATTCCATTCTAGAAGTAATGGAGCGCGATATTCAAATATCTCAACTTTCAAAAGCGGCTGTAGCCTTTCCCTTGATATCTAGGTGTCTGAATCTTGGAATACCCATTCCTAGAGTTGGGCACATCCACCCCACACCTAGCAAAAAATAAAAATTGGATTTTTTATTTTTCCTATCTACACATTAAATCATCTGGTTCTTGAATAATAAATCTTCAAATTCGCTGCATTATAAGTTCCCACGATGTTACCAGTTCGTGTATTGGCGATTTCATAGCTTCCATTGTTGTTTACTTCCACAAAATCATCATCATTTGGATCCATGTCTCCCTGTAGAAAACGAAAAATGTTTCTAAAACGTCGGTCTCTCCTCTGGGATAAATGCAACAATCTTAACCTTCTCAAGGTATCCTCATCCTCCTGCGTCAGGTTAACTTGAAAAACCTTAGATGTAGACTCCACTGCTCTACTCAATAAATCGGCCCCAATGTTCAATTTTCCAGGAGTGTGTTCAATAACTAGGTTGAATTGTTGAATAAAAAGTGACCATCTAGTTATCCTATCACTGGCAAAGTTTGTTCTCAAGATAAACTCCAATGCATGGTGATCAGTCCTCACAATTACTGAATGTCCAATTAACATTTTCTTCCACGACTCCAACGCGAAGATTACAGCAAGGGCTTCTAACTCTGTGGTGTAATAATTCATTTCTGATGGACGAAGTTTCCTGCTTATGAACGCCAGGTAACGTCTCTTGTGATCGTCATCTTCTTGAAGAAGAACAGCTCCAATCCCTACGGTGGATGCATCAGATTCTATGATGAAATTCTTGGTAAAGTCAGGATGCTCTAATTTCATGCTGTTTACCAATAACCTCTTGGCATCTTGAAATGATTGTTCACAATCTTCATTCCATTTCCATTTGTTTCCTTTTTTTAATAATTCCTGCAATGGAGCAACAGTCTTGGTGAAGCTTGGACAATGCCCTGCAAAGAATTGGCATGTCCCGAGAAAACTGCGGACATTCTTCACTCTAGTAGGTCTAGGGAAATTTGCAATCACCTGTATCTTTGTCTCATTGGGACGGTATCCTTCACCATCCAAAATGTGGCCCAAAAATTTTATTTCCTTCCGAAAGAACTGACATTTTCAAAGGTTTACTTTAAAGTTCGCTTTTCTCAAATCTGCGAATAACATCTGAAGCCGTAACAAATGTTCCTCCTTAGTCTCAGATGCAATTAGGATATCATCTATGTAACGAATTGCTATCTCTTTTACTTCAGGACTCAAGTTTTGTTCCAGTGCTCTGATCAAAACAGATCCAGATGTTTTGACCCCAAATGGTAGACGGCGGAATACATATGTCTGCTGGTCAAACATAAACCCTGTAAACTTTTTGGAATCTTCACTAAGCCTAATGTGGTGGTAGGACGAAGTGAGATCAATGTTAGAGAACTAGACCTTGCCTTGG
Organism: Meconema thalassinum; assembly: GCA_946902985.2. Taxonomy (NCBI): domain Eukaryota; kingdom Metazoa; phylum Arthropoda; class Insecta; order Orthoptera; family Tettigoniidae; genus Meconema; species Meconema thalassinum. The sequence continues at coordinate 113,138,371 of OX336389.2, read as the reverse complement.
AATTTCCTTAACAGTTCCCTAATGATTGGTGGTCTGTCATACTCTGGCAGCAATCTTGAATTCAAATTTCGCGCGTCTAAACATAGTCTCAGACTTCCATCTGGCTTAGACACTACTGCTAATGGATTGACATAAGAGGTAGTGTACTTTTCAATCACATTGTTACTTTCCATCTCTTTGATAAGCACTTTTACCATTTCTCGATGCTTTTCCGCTACCGGATACAATTTAGCATGGAAAGGTGCATCATCATTTACACGAATACGATATTCAAAATCTTTAATTTCACCAGGTTTAATATCAAAAATATCGTGGTACTCTTCCAAAATTTTTCCTAGCTCTGGGGACTCCTTCTCAGTGTAGACTTCTCTTCCTTCAGCGTCATGAAAAATCAGAGACCATTGAGCATCTCCCTCGATGTCTTCCTCTTCTTTTCCCTCGAAGTTTATCTCTTCGGTATTCTTGAATCTGATCGTCTCTGTCTTCATGTCTATCACTGCTTGATATTTCTGAATGAAATCCGCTCCCAATATCATGTCAAAAGCCATGTCCTTCATTACTACAAACACATGTCGGAAATCATGTCCTCCAATAGTAACACATAAGTATAATTGTGTTTTACACAGAGATATTTTGTTGGGTATTATTCCTTGGATTTTAATTCCTGATACTGGAATCTCCTCTAAATTCTCTTTGAGCTTCCACAGAATATACAGCTTCTCGCTCACAAGACAAAGCATAGCCCCAGTATCAATTAAAGTATCGACAGGCATACCGAATACTTCGCATGATATGATTGGCATTTTAATTCTTGTACCCATTTCTTTCCGTTCGTCATTATGTTGAATTAAGTCATCATCCTCTGCTTGCCATTTAATAATCCTGGAAGTGAAAGTGTTTAAAATTCTATCTATACTGTGAATTCGAAGTTTTTTTTCTTTTCCATTCCCCCGGGATTGTTGTGTTCCCGATGGACCTGGTTCATTGGGCTTCTGTTCCAAGAACTGCAAGTTTTCTTGGTGTCTTTCTTCCAAGTTCTTCCTCGTCTCCTTATTGAACTCTTCATTGGACTGACGAGTGTTCACATTCCCTCTGTTATTGTAGTTATTGTTTCTACCATAGTACCTTCTTTCCTGGTACCTTCCTTGATTATCCCCTGGCCTTCTCCATCGAGTATTATATCGATATCCACCATCCGGTCTCGCATAAGGCTTGTAACTGTATCTGTTATTGTTCTGATTCCATCCTCTTTTATCGGGCTCTTCCCTCGGCGTTTTCTCTTCTCGCCCCTCTCGAATCTCTCGAGGTGTTTGGGAATAACTGTCGGCCATAACAGCGTACACAGCGTTGTTATTCTTTCCTCCCTTCTGATGGAAGAATTGAGCGTTCGTGTGATCAAGTTTCTGCAATACCTCGTCAAATTGCTCCATATTATAAATGTCAGCAGCGATCAAAGTTCTTTGGACGTCTGCTGGAAACTGACGTATTAATGCGGTAATTAATTCATTATCTGACATCGGCGGATCTAAATGTTGTAGTTTAGAAAGCTGTCCAGAAAAGTACGTAGAATATCGAGTAGGTTGTGACGTCGAGAATCTCTTTGAATATAATTCTGCTCTGACTTGCTGTTGGGTTTCCGGGGACCAAAACTTTTTTAATAACCCACGTGAAAACTCCTCAAAATTGGTGAGAGTGGACCTAAAAGCTCTAAACCAAAGAAGTGCGGGACCTTCCAAAAATTTCCCTATCACTCGGATCTGTCTTTCCTTAGGGATTTTGGAATCTTTTAGGTAATCACCTGCTTCTCTCAAGAATTCTACGGGTGTCACAGAATCTCGCCCTGAAAATTTAGAAGGCTTATCCTCTACATTCTTGAATACAGTTATGAGGTTGGATTGAAATAATGTCCTGACCTCATCCTGCCTTTGACTATCAGTTTCTCTAGCTGCTCCTCTGTTTATCTGTATCTGTTCTTCTCCCCTTATACTTGGCATTTTCAACAGATGGTCAGACTGTTTCTCGTCCTTGATTTGGGTTTTCATAGCCTCAATTTCCTTATGGTTTTCTTCTGCCATATTTCTAATTTCTTCGGTTTCCTTACAGTTCTCCTTGACATCAGTGGATATCTGGTTCATAACAGCCTCGTGACTTTTCAACGACCCTGTCACATCTGATATGTCCTTCTGAGTTGCTTGAATATCTTGGTTCTCCAGCTTGAGTGTGTCTTTAATTTCATCGATAACTGTGGTTTTAATTCCAGTTTGTAATTTATTAATCACACCTTCTCTTATTTCTCCCACTATGAATTCTTTGAATTGTTCTGTCAAACGTTGAACAACTAGAGTTGCCATCTCATTGCTCTCTTTCTTCCCTCTGATTTCTAGGTTGATCATGTCTTCACCAACTTTCCTAAGACCATGTTCTATCCTATCAGCTAAGCTTTGGGATCTTAGATCGCATCGCGAAATTTATCGTCCATTAAACTTGCGTTAGTCGCTAATGAAGTTTCGAGCTCATGTGTTTTTTCGCATAATTTAGTCATTTTACTCTCAAGTGACATTTTCAAGATTTCGGAATTCTCTTTAAATTTATTTTCCATAGAATTAAATTTACTATTTAAACTTTCTTTCAAGTTATCTTTTAAAGAATCAGAATTTTCTTTTGTTTATCATTTAAACTTTATTTAAGTTTATTTTCTAAAGAATCAGAATTTTCTTTAAGTTTCTTTTCCAAAGCCTCTGTATTTTCTTTCATAATGGCTGCTACACGCAGTCCAGCTTCTTTGGAACTCTCTTCCAAACTCATCATCATCCTCATCATCTCTTCCATAATTTTCAATTATTATTCAAAACTTAGGGGTATACATGTTAGCAGACACAAGATTATAATTAGAACAAGAAATATGAATAGCTAATTGGAACACTCTAATAAAATGAGATTTGTCCTAATGTCGACGTGATGGAAAAACAAAATTCTCTACTTTTACGAATTACATTTACCACAATATCACAAGAAAAATATGCAAGTTCTCAAATATCCTCCACCTGGATTCCAATAATGCGTATGTCCAGTCATCGAACGTTTACTACTGAATTTACTTGACGCCCTAATGGTTAAGCCATTATCAAAAATAATCAAACCCATTCTACTTATTAACCCAGTTAAATTTTTAATTTTCCCCACTAATTGGGTTTCCTACTAATTTATTCATCCAAACCAGACATCTCTCAACTCCCAAAATATCTATATAAAAATTATCACAATTTAAATCGGCATGCGATTGAGCGTGTCTAACTCGATCCCCACGTTTGAAGCCATTTCTCTCTCTCTCTTATTTTATGTGCCCGTTTAGACCGGAGTCCGCACGACCACATCTGCATTTTACCAAGAATCAGTCAGCACGAGAGTCAAAATATCCCGGGGCGCCAGATGGGTTAAAGCTAATCGCAAAAACGACATCAAATGAAAAAAATGCTTTACTGATTTTTGACTCAATGCAACTATAAGGATAGAAGGAGATTCAACTGGGCATAACACATCATGTAAAATTACCTCATTTTATTCTGAATTTAAAATTGACTGCAAAATAAAATGCTCAAAGCAGCATCATTCATGTGTGGCGACCCACATTACTATTTACACAATGTACAGAAATTTTCCAACACATTGGACAATTACCTTAGGAGACACAAGTCTGATTATCAGTCCTGTAGACTGTGTTCCAAAATTATATCCATTATTTATGATTAAATCCAGTTCAAATTTAATTGTCTTTACTGGAAATACTGTAGTTCACTGGTTGAATTTTTACATAATATTAACACCCGTAGAATAATTGTTCATAGAATTTTTAACTTTCACTTATTTTTCCAGTTTCAAAAAATATTGTCAAAAAATATTATTATCTCTGAATCAACACAAATTATGTACACATATTAATAACGACATCTGAAAAGTATCTGACCTTTGAGCATAGCATCGAAACAAAATTAATTGTTCTTCTGACATTAAACGTTTCGAGAAGTGACTCGATTATGAACTTCAAGTTCCTAACAAAATATATGATTTCTGAATCATCAACTTGATCAATAAATTGTTGGACCATTCAACTATTTGATTTTCCACTTGGAATCATTATTAAGAAAAATATTTATATTTGTGGCCATTTTAGTAACTTTCACAATTTGCAATTCTTGAACAGAATGCGGAAATAAGAATTGTAGCTTCATAATAAATTCATTCAGTTCATGACACTAGGATTGAAAACATCCTTCAAATTATTCGTGGTTATAGAATTATTTTTAATTGGCAGTGGCCCATTCTATTATTTTTATAAGAACACAATATTCCAACAACAACGGCAAAAGTCTTCCTCTGAAGAAGAGTAAAATACTATCATGACAAATCCGGGTTCTAGCAAAATCAAAGTCTTAATGGAATCCGTAAACAAGGTTGAAATAAGAACTGATGGTTTTTAAGAAATAACCTTTGGGTCATTCATACGACGCAATGAGTAGTTCCAATACTCCTTCTTTAACACTGAGTCATCGAACCTGCTATTTGATTGATGCTCAAATAAAAACCTCCTCATTCCTGCGACTTAAACACGCGCACCTGGAAATGGCATTTCAACTACTCCACACACATAAATTTTCTTCCCAAAATTTATACAATAAATCAAGCCTCTGCTTATTATCAACACTGGAAGATTTATAAACTTACAAGTTTATTTTATTTTACCATTCAGTTCAAATCGTGAATTTGCCACACTTATGATACTCTCTATTTCACCTTCGAATGTGTATCTACGACATGATTTTATATAAATACAAAAATATCCTAATTGATACAAATATCATTTGCTTCCCGTTTCATGCCTCTCCGTGTTATCTGAAAAATATACTTTGTTCATTGCAAATATTAACTGTTCAACCAGAACTGTAATGTTGGTTGAATGCGGGCTTGCGCTAACCACTATCCTTCGGAAAATCACCTGTTCCAAACTAGAAATGATTAAACTACTTCATAAGCTCTCTCTCTCAATGAATGTGATTATTAGAAAATATAAGATCCAAGAATTATTTAGAAAAGTTATGAAAATCGTTATTATTATTATTAGTGGATTATTATTATTATTATTATTATTATTATTATTATTATTATTATTAGTTATATTATTGTAAATGTGTTTAATTATTATTTCATTATGTGAGAATCCACATGTTCGATTCTTCGAATATGGATAAAATATCAATTTCTCAACAAATATAATTATTAACTTTTACAGTTACCTCGGCTGATTACCGTGATTATCACAAAAATATGAAACATTCAAATAAATGCTCGTTATGCTCGGTCATCGATCTTAAACTGTTCTGAGTGCTGAATATACTCAGAATAACTCTAATATGTTTTGCGTAAATCATTGCAAGATTTAAATACGAAGAAAAACAAATGTGTTGGTCATCTGCAGAAAATGAGTTTGTTCCAATTAGCTAGGCATAATATAAAATTCAAATGTGGCTTACATTTCTCGTTGGTCTTGAAGCGTAGTGAACCTGGTCTGTACCAGATTTATCCAGATACATGCCCTATTGGACACGCACGTCTAATCCTTGTATCGGCCGCCATTATATACCCACAATCTGTCTAACACGACATAGTGGAAATATTTCTTGAAGTTTGAAGTAACTGCTGATCCATTTTAATATTGGCTTCAATGAAATCCATAGCAGTTTGCTTAAATGGGGTCAGATCTAAATGATCTATTCTCAAATACGTCAGTTGTAACATAACTCACGGTAATCTTTTCAGTACAAGAAAACACTGACAGTCCAAATCAATCAACGGCTGTTCTGAAGATCGTTCCCTGGGCATGGTTTATCACCATCTATCATGCGCGAAGCAACTTATAGTTTCCCTTTGTCGGCTAATGAACAACACCGTGATAGACTGGCCTTCAATATACTGAAAGATCGGAGTGGTTATCAAGTTACAATTTATGAAACTGACTAATTGGATTAAAATATCCAAGTATTGAATTATTATTACTGGACTGTGACAAAGTCCTTTCTAGACAAAGTCTAGCATATGTCCATATAGAAATAAAGTATTTCACCAGTGTCCGTAGAAATATAACAATCACCTTAGTGATTCCCTCTGCCGGAAACTTACTATGTTCCATATATATCGTAGCACTTTTGTGACTATCACAATTTAAAGATATCTTCTGCGTAGATCCGGCAACCATGTGCCTTGGCTCAACGTAGCAGCAGCACCTTGTCATGCAAGAGCTTGGTTCGAAGTGAGCTGATGTTGCTTGGGCCGGTCGGCTTTTATTCAAAACGGTCGGGTCCACGCTGGATCACGCTGAAATCTGGAAATCGTCATATCTCCGGTGTCTCTGGTCCGATTCACTTGAGACTAAGTGCATTCTCTTTCATTTGGCCGTGCCAGTAATCTGATCCAAGTCTCAAGTCTCTACTCCATGGCTAACTATTTAATCAACAAATAGTCTCGACCTCTGCTACTACTTGCTACGTCACTTAACATGCTCTTGGCTGCACAAAGTTTCCATTCCATTCTAGAAGTAATGGAGCGCGATATTCAAATATCTCAACTTTCAAAAGCGGCTGTAGCCTTTCCCTTCATATCTAGGTGTCTGAATCTTGGAATACCCATTCCTAGAGTTGGGCACAATAGGTCATACGTTAATTGTACAATATTAAATACATACCAATTATTCGTAGTTTGGACATGATGTAAAGCCTGGGGGATACTTTGAGAATCAGATAGAATTAATGCTTTAGTGATGTTATTCCGTTTAATATACAGAAGGGCTTGTCGAATAGGAAAGGCTTCAGCCGAAAGAATAGAGAGGGTATGCGGTAATTGAAAAGAGGCAAGATAAGATAGTGATGGAATATAAAAAGCAGCACCCGTATTCGAAGGAGAGGGAAATTGTGATCCATCTGTTTAAATTGTCGTATATTGTTGATGATTCAATGCAAGATTATATACATATTTGCGGGCAATCGTAGGGGTAAGCATAGAAGACATACGAGATACATGCGAGGAATGTCTCACAACATCAGGTTGAAACATTAATACCGAGAGCGGTGCATTATAACAAATGGGTGTTCGTGTTTGAAGAATTTGAGGGCGAAAATCCGAAAGCTCGAGATAAGCCAGGAGAATAGAGGGAGGTGCATAGCGTTTAAATAAACTTTTTTGATGATATTCGGAGAGAAGTTGTAGTTTGGGAAAAATGGGTGTTGTTAATAGTGCCATTTGTCGTAGGAGATAACGTGAAGGAAGATAACGTCTCCGAAGGTGAAGCGGTTGCTCTGCCGCCTCAACGAGAAGAGCTTGTGTGGGGGTGGAAGTTAGGGCCCTGAGAACAATTCTGAGGGCGGAAAATTGTAGTTTATCCAATTCATTGAGGCGTGTTTTCGGCATGACGTCATAGTAGTGACTACTGTAATCAAGGACAGATCGAATAAGATTTCTGTAAAATAACTATATTATCTGAGGATCAGCTCCCCACTTACGACGAGTTAATGACCGTAAGATATTTAATTTCTGGAACACATGAGCTTTTAAGTGAGTTATTTGAGGCGTCCAGATCAACTTATCATCTATAATGAGTCCTAAATATTTTGTATGGTGTACAATAGGAATGGTACCCTGATTATAACGGATAGGCAACCGGTCACACACCCGTTTATGCGTGAAGAGCAAAGCCGCATTTTTGAGCGGAACAGTATCAAGGCCATGTGAGAGCAGCCATGAATGTAATATCGTGAGAGGACGTGACATGATCTGCCGACACATATTTATATCAGAATGGGAATAATATAGGAGTATATCATCAGCATATTGTATTAGGCGGACATGAGGAAGTAAAAGCCGCTCAATCTCACTAGTATAAATAAGGTAGCCTATAAGATTCCACTCAAAATATCACCCTGCGGCAAACCAGAAGACGAATATCTGTAATTTAACCCAGTAGGAAAGTTGGAAAGTGTGATATGCTTTCTTCGGAGAAATGCCAAGATGATTTTAATAAAGCTGATCGGAAATTGTTGTTGTTGTAGTGTTTGCATTAAAAGGACGGTATTCACATTATCATAAGCCCCTTTAATATCCAAAATGACTGCTAATGTTGAGTGTTCACGGCAAAATGACAAAATTACACCAAGAAGAAAAATATTCAAGGCGTCAGTAGTAGATTTCCGTTTAGCAAAGGCGTATTGAGTTTTCGGAAACAGATCATAATATTCTAAAGTCCATACTAAGCGTGTCAACGGAATACGTTGGAATGTCTTCCTAATACAGGACCCAAGATGTATACCACGATAACTTCCTGCTAAATCCGGATTTTTCCTGGTTTTAAAATAGGAACTACTAAAAACTCATTCCAATCCTCGGGAACATTGCCGGAGGCTAAGACGGAATTAAAAACATCTATTAGAACTTGTTGTGCATTATTGGGGAGACTCTTAATGACGTGGTATGAGATATAGTCTGGTCCAGGTGTAGTCGATTTTTTTTGTGATAAGGCTGATTGAAATTCGGAAACAGTGACCGGATGCAAAAGACAAGAAAACATAGGGTTGTGTTCCAGGGATGGAAAGATAATTTCTTGTTCTACAAATTCAGGAGTCATCGTGCAATAAAATCCTACTGACTGATCATAATTCAAACGATGCAGACTTGGACCTAAGTGGCGGCGCGAGAAGGTTTTTAACATAGTCCATATTTGAGTAATGGGGGTCTGGTGATGTATATGAGAGACGTATTCTCTCCAAGCTGATCTTCTTTTAACATTAAAAGACTGCTGGCATTTTGCAACAAACTGTTTATAATGGCGATAAGTATACGGAGTATTGTACGTTCTAAAAAGTCGTAATAAATGTTTGCGTCTCTTCACCATTCTCGTACATTCCTCGTCCCACCAGGGTAGTAAGGACCTTCTATTTCCAGAGGTGCGTGCATTGGGAATTAGCGGATGATAGGTGTCAAAATAGCGAACAATGTAAGTAAGTAGCAAATTATAGGAGGAACGAATCGGGGGAGCCGTATGACAATAGTGCTGTTGGATATAGGTGAAAAATTGACCTGAATCAAAACTTTTGAAACTCCTAGTAAAAACCGGAGTATGCAAGGTATTACTAGGACGAGGAGGCGAATCAAAGGTCATCAAGATCGGATAGTGGTCACTTTGATGTAAATCAGGGGTCGTGTGCCATATAATTCGGTGGGCCAGAGAAAGGGAAACAAACGTTAGGTCAACCGCACTGGGGGCCTGAGCAGGAGGAGAAATACGAGTGGGTGAACCATCATTTAAAATCTGGAGATGAAACTGCTGAGCAGTGGTCATGATATTCCTACCCTTGGGTGTTGTGCGGACACAACCCCAGTCGGTATGATGGCCATTGAAATCCCCACCAATAATGTGGGAGGTAAAGGAATTACAGTAGGAAAAAAAGGAATACCATTGTCGGAAATTTCCTTTGACAGCCGGAGGAATATACAAATTAGTGATATGTAGGGAGGCAACAGTTATAGTTAGCACATAGGTTCTGGGGAGAGGAAAAAGAAATGGGGTAACTTGGTACGAAAGTCTTTCATGGATTAATGTTAGGACACCACCACATTGCGGTCCATCTTGGCGCTCAATATTATATCGTGGAACGTGTAAAGATAAATTTGGGGATAGCCATGTTTCCTGGATGAGAATGATGTCAGGGGTGTACTCTTGGATTATAAGTAATAATTCATGTCTCTTATTTTGAATGCTACGAGCATTCCATTGAATAATTTTCAGGTTGAAGTAACAGAATTACTAACGGATGTCTCTTTACTAGACGGTAGGGTTTCAGCAAGAAAGGATAAGAGTGAAATCTTCTCATAAATATTTTTGAGTAAATGGGCCCATTGGACATTGGAACCCAAAAGTTCCATCAAATGCATAACATCCTCTGTAATATTTTGAGGCACACCCTTGGCGGGAGGCATTGGAAGTGAGGGAGTGGGGGTTGTCCCCACCTGGGACGGTTGCAAGGAAGCAGAAGGGGGCACATAGCCCGAGGCTTTGTCCCCATGGATAATGGACAAATAAGCATGTCGGTCATACCCCAACGGGGAATGACCTTAGGGGGGCTCGTGACGATCGTGGTAAACTTGCGTTTCTTCTGTACAGAATTCGGTGTAAGAGAAACTTGCTGTGTAAGGGGAGGAAATTGCTGCGGGACTGAAAGGGGTTGAAACGGATGTCCTGATAGGGAATGGAGAATTTCTTGATACGTTTTATTTTCAGTGCACATCCTAGTTTTAATGTCAATTTGTTTTGCGTGGTACTCACACCTCGGTGAGCCACTCATATGATTTTCATCGCAATGTGCACAGCGCACCAAAACCTGAGTACATTGAGTCGTTTCATTTCCTTGGGCGCAACGCCCACATCTTGGTGCCCGAGCTCTACAGTTTTGTCCAGTGTGCCCATATCTTTGGCATCTATTGCAAATAATAGGGCGAAAGATGAAAACCTGCACTTCTAACATCACATGAAATATAGAAACATAGGTGGGCAAAGTTTGAGTTTCAAAGACGATCTTCACCGTACCTGTAGGTAATAAGTCGACCTTCCCATCCATGACTTTTCTTCTGTTCATGAGTTGAATTTTTACAATGGGGCAAGGCGACTTCAAATATTGTAATATTTCATCAGTCGAGAAAGAAGTGTCAACCCCGCGGATCAGACCCACTCTATGTATATTAACTAAGGGAATGAACGCCTTTAAGCTTTTTTCCGTGAGCAATGGGTTCTGAAGAAAATTATTTGCATCCCGGGAGGTTCGAAAGGTGACCTGAATTCTATTCCTACCTTTGCGGTGGATTTCTTGTATGCCAACAATCTTACGTTCGTAGAAAAGTTTACCGAGACCCATCGGATGTAAATTACCTATCCTGTTGTTGGGATCAGAAGATTCCACCATGACATAATATGGTCCAGTATGGTACTCATAATACGTTCGGGGTGACTCATTCTCAGTAGGTGGTATGACGGGAGCTATAGAGATTGGTTGTGTAGATCGTGTATCAGGCGAGGGAAACAGAGGGGTTACATTAAGGACAGGTGCCGTGAGATCAATGACTTCAGTAATAAAAAATTCCATCCCTTCCTCGGGAGGACGCGTATCTTCATCCCCTCCACTATTATCACCCATGTTGTCGTCAGAAGAATGGTATGTGACTTACCCACACAGGAAGGAAACACACACACTAAAGAAACAAAATGGTAGGACACACAAAAACTATTGGATACTCTCACCAACAAGTATTTCTACGGAGCAGGTATACGTCAACCGTCACACTCGGAGGGTCACTCGATACTGGATACCATGTTTGTTTTATTCAAGGAACAAGTAACTTTTAAGCCTTATTTCGTTCACGGCCTGCCTGATTATGCCAAAGAATATACAAATACCGCCACAATCTTCATCATTTCAATGAGATTTGTACAGCCCTTAAGGATAACAAGTCGTTTGCTAACGCTGATCGGTGAATGTGCTGGTGAAACGGAAACAAGCTTAATGCCGATGTTAAAGTTAACAACGCATTTACTGACGGTCTGTTAACGCTGCGTTGGTGAACCCGGCCCTTAGCAGGTTCTGCAAACGAACGTTTTCTTCGAAGCTCATTTTGAGAGCGTTGTAGCTGGTTTTGCACCCCGAGTCTTTCAACAATCGTTAGAGGACGCGAAATCGTATCCAATGGCGCTAAAAGCTACTTTTTTGAATTTTTGTCAGTTAGCTGGTTTTGCAACTAGGTGACTCAAGTATAAGCAAGCCATTTTTATTGTTACTGCATGCCTGTAGAGGACAGTGTGTCACAATTCGGTCTTAGACTTAACAAAAAGAAGACTGAATACCTGGAAAACATCACAAGCAACGGCTCAATCCAAGTTGATGGAGATACCTTAACGAAGACCGTAAGATTCAGGTATCTAGGATCCTGCCTGCAGACTGATGGTGGGATTGGGATAGCTGTTGAAGTGTGCGAAGTAGGATAAAGGCAGCGTGGATGAGATGGAGGGAAGTCACAGGCGTTCTCTGCGACAAAAGGATACCACTACATATGAAATCCGAAATATACCACACAGTAGTACGTCCTGTTGCTTTATATGGTGTTGAATGTCGACTGGCCGATAAAGCTGCGGAGTGCTAATTACACAAGATGAAAATGCGTATGCTCCGTTCGTCCATGGGCATCACAGTCCTGCATCATGTCAAAAATGACACTGTTCATGAGCAAATGGGCACCGCACCCGTCACTGAGAAGGCACGGGAAAAGTGTCTCCAATGGTATGATCATGTCGTGCGTGCTGCACCTGGAGCAGTAACCAATTTCACCCACTACGTCCACGTGGACGTCCAAAGCAGCGCTGGCATGACACAGTAAATGCTGACATAAAGACCCTTAACTTAAGACCACAAGGTGCCCAAGATCGTACAAAATGGCGAGGCAAGATCAAAATAGCAGTCCCTGCACCAGCAGGAAAACGCTAGGAAGAAGAGGATTTAGGTGACTTTGAATACATTTGTACTTAATTCTTCAACGTTTTTATTTTCATTTCCAGCTCATGTTGCATTGTGCGCAAATCTTCCTTTTCTTTATTTAATGCCATTAACACTTCATTTTTTCTCTTCTTCTTCTTCTTCCCCTCTCTCTTGTACTGACTCAACTGCTCTATTTCCGTTTCCCGTCGTTTTCGTTCTTCGGTAGCGATTTTTTCCCCTTAGCCCTAGCCCCACAAGCGTAACAAACCATTTCATCATCAATGTTTATGACATCTTCTCCGCCTGCATCCTGAATTCCATCACATGCTCTTCTCATCGCTATGGGAGTTTCCTCGTGAATGTTTTCCAGTAACATTTCTTTGTTAATGAAAAAAAAAACCTCCATAAAGGTGTTACCATGAGAAAATATCAGGATGATTTTATGATCTGCCACACATCTTAATATTCTTCCAAGCTCTTGAACTGTTTAGTATAAAATTGATCCAGGCGAGATTTACTCCAATCAAATTGATCAAGCTCAGTCTTGTTGACTCGGGATATAAATTGACCTAACTGAAGTATGGCTCGATCTGACAAAAGCGCAGTCACATGCCGGCTGGTGATCCTTACTTTGTGAATTTTTCCTGTCATGTGGCTAGTGATAGCTCTCTTGCCCATGTTGCTCAAAGCAATCTGTTTTTTGCACACGTTACAAAAAGCATGCTTTGCATTCTTGGTAACTTCTTCTAACAATGGCTGAAAATCTGGGTACTTGGATGGTTGCAGCCATTCTGGATTGAATTTCGATGATCCCTCCATGATCTTCATAAAATACTAAATAGGGTGACGGCACCTATGGATGAATGGTTACTAGTGGAAAGAACAGTATCAAATTAGGTAAAGTTGATAAGGTACAGTAGAAAGCAAACCTGAACATGAAACGAACCTTGTGCCAAGATGCCGTAAGACATCGCCTGTAGTTGAACAGTCTTACGGCATCTTGGCACACGGCCTGTTTCATGTTCAGGATGGCTTTCCTACTGAACCTTATCAACTTGACCTAAATTGATCCTGTTCATCCTCTGGTAACCGTTCAACCATAGGTGCAGTCACCCTACAAAAGTGTTAATTGTTGATGAGTGAATTTTAGGTTATGTAAACCATTGTCGTTGCAGTATTTGTCTTATTACTCATTATAGCCAAAGAAATTCCAATTACCTGTATATCTCTTCTCTCCTCGCTTCTTATTAAAATAAAATAAAAGTTTTACAGTCTGCAAATCATTTACATATACAAGTTGACAGTACAGGAAGGATGCCTTGGACATAAGTAAACTCCATTCAGATTTTGCGCTATCTGTACAGTGAATCACGTTACACCACAACTATACCCTATTCCATATACTGTAAGTTGAGAGTGAAATGACAACACGCCAGAGCCGCGGAGAAGAGCTGTCACCTCTTACTGACGTGAAGTTAAAGCCCGTTTACAATTGATACGGTGTCTGTAATATTTCAACCGAGGTTAGTGTGCTCATATAGGACACATCCAAAAAGGAGAAATAGAAGAAGAGTCAAATTACGGTACTTAATCTTTAATCTAAACGGTAATTAATCTTGTATGCAAGATTAATTAATGCTGCCAACGATGCATTATTATTAAGCCCAATCGTACGTCAAGACATTTTTTTATCATCGTTCCAAATATTTTCCCTGTTTATTCTATGTAATTTAAATTCCCTGTGTCCAGTTTTCCAGAAAGTGATCACCCTGTGTGTATCTACTGTAAGTGTTATATTATACTATACAACTGCTTCTCGCCTGGCAGAAGCAGCAATGAGGTGCGCATACCTGCTTAGGGGCAAGGTGTGTGTTAGACCGTGACACTGTAAGTGTTATATTATACTATACAACTGCTTCTCGCCTGGCAGAAGCAGCAATGAGGTGCGCATACCTGCTTAGGGGCAAGGTGCGTGTTAGCCCGTGACACTGTAAGTGTTATATTATACTATACAACTGCTTCTCGCCTGACAGAAGCAGCAATGAGGTGCACATACCCACTTAGGGGCAAGGTGTGTGGTAGACCGTGACACTGTAAGTGTTATATTATACTATACAACCGCTTCTCGCCTGGCAGAAGCAGCAATGAGGTGCACATACCCACTTAGGGGCAAGGTGTGTGGTAGACCGTGACACTGTAAGTGTTATATTATACTATACAACTGCTTCTCGCCTGGCAGAAGCAGCAATGAGGTGCACATACCCGCTTAGAGGCAAGGTGCGTGGTAGACCGTGACTCTGTATTATACTATACAACTGCTTCTCGCCTGGCAGAAGCAGCAATGAGGTGCACATACCTGCTTAGGGGCAAGGTGTGTGGTAGACCGTGACACTGTAAGTGTTATATTATACTATACAACTGCTTCTCGCCTGGCAGAAGCAGCAATGAGGTGCACATACCCTCTTAGGGGCAAGGTGTGTGGTAGACCGTGACACTGTAAGGGCCGATTGTATAAAGATCGCTTGACTGGGGATCAAATTAACTGGAGTTCAAAATCTGAACCAAGTTCAGTCGCCGTCCATGTTGTATACAATTATTCGCGGATTCCAAGATCCTAGTTCAATTTGATCTCAAGTTCAAGGATTTCAATATGGCAACAGCGCAAAATAGTAAGGATATTCACGTATAGAGTGCACTAAACTCATCTCGTCGAGCGATCTTCCACTTTTTGTTTTTTTATTTTTGTGTATGTTAACCTCAAAAGAAAGCGTATTGACATGTGCTGGGGATGAAAACCTAGAACATAACCTAAGTGCACACCATGTTTGTCTGAGCGGGAATGTTAAGACAAAAAAGTAACATAAAAGACCATTTCAGTACCGGTAACCGGAAAAAGAATGTTCCATAGACTTCAAATTCGCGGCCGAAATTTCGCAAAATTTGATTATAGCAGGCTGATCCAATCTGGTCCTGCCTGAGCTGGAAGTGGGATCACATGTGAATTGTGGTCTCATACACATTTTGATATTCATACAAATCACTATGCTTCCTTCTGCATGAAATCCATGAAGGTAAGTTCCTTGCACGTCTTTCAGTTATATTGTATAGTAGCCTAAGGCATTTGTCCACCCCACCTATCCACCTAACTGAAAATAATCTACAATAGCTGGATTTGGTCCGTGTACCATAGTTTTATGCATTAATGAAGTGAATTTCAAGATGTAGAGGGGAAGATCATGTTGATACCTGATATTAGGACCCTGAAAGTCTCCATAAATATAATTTTACATCAATTACACTGTTATAAAATATATGCTTAAGACAAGTAGGCTAGGTCATTCCTCAAGGTAAGTAGGCTTATGGTAGTGAACACTGAATCAATAGCCTCGATATTGTAGACTATTGATTGCTTAGTTTATTTGTGTAGCCTTCCTTGAGACTCTTGTCATTGTATCCCAAAGGACAACAGGCTATCCTTTTTATTGGCAACCAACCCCTAAATCTTAATCCAACAA
This sequence comes from Meconema thalassinum, assembly GCA_946902985.2. Classification (NCBI taxonomy): domain Eukaryota; kingdom Metazoa; phylum Arthropoda; class Insecta; order Orthoptera; family Tettigoniidae; genus Meconema; species Meconema thalassinum. Next base: position 113,122,293 of record OX336389.2, on the reverse strand, counting down.
GAAATAATATACTAGCATGCATTGCTAGGTAATGCTATAGGTTCGGAACAGTATGGTATCCAAAGGTTTATTTAAATCAAAACTTTAATTTAATTTTGCAAATTAATGCCATATTAGTATTGTTAGGCCTACCCCAATGGCAATATCATAGCCTACTGTACATCATGTTTGGAAATTGATTGCTTTTCTTTCTCGTAAGCTGCAATTGATTACTATAACGTTTGCAACATTGTTGGTATGAAACTTCTTAAATATAAGTAGGTAGAAAAATGTGCAGTAGCCTATATTACTTAGAAAAAAGAAGTACTGGTATGTAAATAAATATACTGTATCATAACCAAGGAGGCTTCCAATTATTAGGTCATGGTGTAGTGCAATTAGTTCAGGGAAAGGTCTTACACTCCAACTATTTTTTACAACACATGACCCAAGCCTCCTTGGTCATATATGCAGTCATGAAAATCCAACTGAAATATACTGTAGGCTACCTCTTATTCTTTTTGCACCCTTTGCATTGATCTGTATTGACTATTTTCTAACACAGCTTAACATGAAAATAAATGATCATGTTACTGTCTTGTATAAAAATATAATTTTTTCCTCTGGTCGTAGGCTACTCCATTTACAGGGGCAGTGAATTACAGTGAATTCTTTATCATGTATGCCAGGGCTGGATTCTTGCTCACAATTCAGTGTATCCAGGCATTTCTATTCAATTACACTGTAGCCACTGCCGAGCTCTCCACTTCAGTGTTGTGGAGCCAGCTCATGAGAAACCAAGAGCCTGAACTTTTTTGCAGGCTTTGCTGGCAATGGCTACAATAGCTTACTAATGAACAGGTCATGTTAAAGCAACTTGATACCAATCTTTGATAGGGTTTTTAAGCAGTCTTTTTTTTCTGCTTCATTTTGGGGATTAGGACATGGTCAACAACTCCTTGCACTGGGGTGTATATGGAAGTGTTGACTTTATTTGAGATACACACTCATTGGCCATACAAACTGAAAAGTTTCAATAACTTACATCAAAATGTATAAAGTGTTCTGTTTTGATTAAATAGGTCATGTTACTGTATTCTAAATTTAAGAAAACCTTTACAGGTACTGTCCAATGCCAGGTCTCCTTAGCACGCTGAAGTAGGCAAACTTATCTGTTTACAGGAACTTTGTTGAGATTGCTATTTATGGACAACATAAGCACAATGGTTAAGTAGCATGGTTTACCACAGTCTCAAATTAACCTAAATGATGGTTACATTTTGATATAAAGATAAGTAAGCCTCTGTGGAATTTGTTACACCAGACTACATTTAATTGAAAGGGGGGAGGAATGAAATCTTCTGATGGCATCTGGTTAGTTTTAGTATGTCAGCATCAAACATCGGAGGAAGCTACTTATTCCCAAGGAGTAGGCAAATATACTTAAAACTTTCCCTACCGTATTAAATAAAACAAATTATTTAAGCATGATTTTTTCCTGGACTTTTACTTATTATTTATTTATACGTGCACTTTCATCATCATCATCTTGTACAGTTTCCAGCCCCAGGCTGGGTCTGTTTGGAACATAAGCCTCGCCACTTAGTCCTTTCTTCCCACCACCTCTCCGCTGTCACTCTAGTCCAGTCCTCGCCTCTCTTCTTGACACATTCCTCCACTTCTTTCAGCCATCTATCTCTTGGTCTTCCCCTTGGTCATTTCTTCTGCATCTGCATCTCATGTATCCTCTTGGGAATCTTCTTCTCTTCCATTCTCTTTATGTTATTTATTTATAAGTGCACTTTATGCCCTAAGGCTAAATGAATGCTTATCCATAGTGAGAATTCAGTTGTTGTAAAGTACACTCCACACTTCACTTGTTATTTTCTAACATGTGTTATTGTTGCAGATAGCTTTGGAGGTGCCTCTAGCAACAACACAGAGCAAGCAGAAGCCACTGTTTGGAGAGGACAATGGGCAAAATTAAAAATGAAAGAATAATTAGAATATGAAATGTTGAGCAGGCAGAAACTGAAGGAAATGAAATGTACTAATGCATTATTTAATAAAAATAAAATAAAAGGATGTAATGCTATTCTGAACTAGTTGTTAATTCTTCAGGCCCTGATTGTTCCTGAAATTGTTGCCACAATATTGTCCTCCATTGACTTAACAAGGTTACATAGTGATTGGAGTACAATGTCCCTAACACTCATTTGTGCTCTCTCTACAACTGAGCATGGATGATTTATATTTATAAAATTTTGTTATGTGCATATAAAAAAATGTTTCTGTTAAATGTGCAACAGAAGACTGGTGAAGACTGCAGATAGGCTATGCTAAAAAAATGGTCGAGGGGCATTCACCGTTATTGATCCAAGTTAATGTCCAGTACAACAGTTATCATTTGTAATGCGCTCTCAACTTTAATCAGAAATCTGCTGTTTGCCATTTAATTACAGTTGGCATGTATGGGACAGTCGAAGCCAAGCTGTTAATTGCTTGCATATTGAATTTCTTGAAATTTGGTTAACATAATAACATTTGAATTGGGTAGGTTTTGGAGAACTTACTATGAAGCAGACCACTGTTTTATTGGAGGTTTCAGGTTCACTTCTCTTTCAAAAAGTAGTTTTTAAATATGGGTTTTTATCACTTTAAAAATGTAAATGTTAGAATATGTTATCAAATGGTTGTTGGAACATCTTGGTCAACATCCCTGTGTACTTGGGTGTGTGTTGATTTTGTCTGATAAATTGAGGTGGCTGTAGTAGTGTACCAGTATGTAACAGTAGTAAAAACAGTGGATTTAGTAAGTTTTCTGTGGATGATATTTTAAGGAAAACCTGGAACAAGTTTGGGGTAAGTGACCCCGGACTTACAGGTACCCGTAAGTAGCATTCTAGCATTTGCCTTGGTATAGCGTGGGTACCCCTGAAGAGCCACACTTAGGATGATCAATGTCATCACTGGGATTAAAATATCTGGACTTGTTGCATTTCCTCATTACAGTCTTGGACCATGGCCCGATATACTCAGCTAAGCTGCTGCGTTGACATGATTACACGCAGATAGTTTGGGTGGGTGGATAAATGAAATATTGAGTAGGTAGAAACTGAAGAAAATGAAATGTGCTAAAGCAATTTTAGGCCCTTAGAGTTCCTGAAATTGTTGCCACAATATTGTCCTGCATCGACTCATGTAGGGTGCAAGTTATTGAACGGGGTATTCCTTCTCTGGGGGGTTTGTACTATCTCCACCCCTTAAAACATTACACCTCAATCAAACACATTTTATATCCCTGCCTGAGATAACATCCATCCCCAAACAAAGAAAAATGCTTTCCACAAAGAAAAGAAAGGAAATTGTGAATATACACCTTATATGCTACAGCTGGTGATCTATTACAGTATTGTTTTAGCATTTTCTTGTTAATGTGATGCAGTTGTACAACATGGGGCTCTCCTCAAGTGCTCGGGGACACAGTCCAGGGGATGCTTGGATGACCTGGGTCTATTTACACTACTGGTATTTGGAAATAAACACATGAGCACAGTAAAAGGTGGGGAGTGGAGAAGAATGGAAGCAAAATAGGATAGATGGAAATGTTTAAAAAACATTTTCTCAGTACAAATACATTCATATACCTAGCAAAGATGTCTTGATCAAACATTTTGCATAAATGTAAGCCATTGAAATGTACATTTATCTAAATTCACACGAGGGACTATTTAGAAGTACCGTAGTTTATGGCACCCGGCTATGTGCTTACAATTGTGGTGCATGTTTACTGCCATATGGGCTAAATAATGTGAAGTGTGTGTCACATGAATACTAGGCCTATGATACTGTAGTTCTTCTACAGGATATCTAATAGGCTACGGTACCCTATTAGCAAAGGTAAGATTAAGTACCAGTGACCTACCACTTTCAAAAACAGAAGGCACCGTGGATAAAATAGTCATTTAATGCTACTATTACCGTATCGTATGTGTGTGGTGCCGGTATTAATATATTCACTGGTGGCATGAAGCACCTCTCGGAATGCTTTTAACCTCAAAATTGTGCATCGCATTCCTAGGCTTAATTACGGTATTGGTGCATATGTCAACGATACAAAAAAAAGTTACAACACCATCACTGATTAAAAACACACAGTTTGGAGTGAAAACATAAATTGTTATCAAATGTGAACACGTATTACGTCCGTATAGCCTTTAGGCCTAATATAACCCTCGACTTGGAGGCACTGAACAACAGAGTTTATAGGTGATATACTACACAACTGCTTCTCGCCTGGCAGAAGCAGCAATGAGGTGCACATACCCGTTTAGGGGCAAGGTGTGTGGTAGACCGTGACACTGTAAGTGTTATATTATACTATACAACTGCTTCTCGCCTGGCAGAAGCAGCAATGAGGTGCACATACCCGCTTAGGGGCAAGGTGTGTGGTAGACCGTGACACTGTAAGTGTTATATTATACTATACAACTGCTTCTCGCCTGGCAGAAGCAGCAATGAGGTGCACATACCCGCTTAGGGGCAAGGTGTGTGGTAGACTGTGACACAGTGTTAAATTATACTATACAACTGCTTCTCGCCTGGCTGAATCAGCAATGAGGTGCGCATACCCGCTTAGGGGCAAGGTGCATGGTAGACCGTGACACTTTCAATGTGTTATCACGCAAATTTTGGCTTGACCCCCAACTTCACTTTCATTTTCTTTATGATGATGATGATGATGATGATGATGATGATGATGATGATAATTGTTTTAAGGGGCCTAACATCTAGGTTATCGGCCCCTAATGGTTTGGGTGATCAAGATTATGAGATGAACCCTACACCTACAACTGAAATTAACTTATGTACTAGAAGAGGAAAAGGATAAAATAAAAAAGGAATACGAAAAAAAATGACCTCAACCTTCTAAGAATGTGGACTGAGGGACTTCGAAGGAAGTCGAGCCATGAAAGACAGGATAGGGAAGTAGAATACTTTTCTATGCTTTGAATATTGCGTAATCGCGAGGACATATTGCATCATCATGACATCATCTGATAGCCATGCGGATGTGAGCACGTGCAGCGTGCACGTGCACATGTTAGCGTGGGAAGAGGTCGACCTTTAACCGCTTGAAGCAGATAACCTTTGGGTAACCGCTTGAAGCAGATAACCTTTGACTTATTTATGCGATGGAGATAAAAATGAATGGGTGTTGACGTCATCTGATACCCGTGCAAGTTTGCAGCTGTGCGAGCGATCACGTGATATGTCTGCAGTGTTCGCGTGAGACGTGGTTGACCTTTAACGTCATTGGGTAAGAATGTAATCTTTGACTTCTTTAAGTAAGAGTGATAAAAATAAAATGAGATGATTGCGTCAGAAGCTTGTTTTGTAGCATTTGGTTTCTTGAGTGTAGGTGGGGGTGAAGGATATATAAATGCATGTGTGCGTGGATGAGTTTAACTTCTACGTTTGCGCGAAGAGAGTGTGTGTGTGTGAAATAAATAAATAAAGAAAGTCAACGACGAGGAACAAATTGTGTGTGATGGATGTTCTAACGAAGTTCAATAACTTAGCCACTTGCGTTGAGTAGTCTAATAAGAAACTATCAGAACTAATAATTGATTAAATGAGTTGATTGAATGTTGGAGAGTTATTAGCAACCACATATTGCAACAAGCTGTGAATTGTGAAGAAATTACACTTCAAATAAAGGATGAATCTTTCTTAAGCTGTGAGTTAATTGAAACGGCATTCAATTCTAGAGTGTACACACTTGCAGTTTCAAATGTTAAGAATGAGTTTTTGGATCCCCGCGAATTTTTAGCAAATGCTAATATTTGGTTTACAAAGTATGTTAAGAAACCGTTAACTGTGCAAGCTTTAAAGGTGAATTCAGTTTTGTGTGCAGAGTATGTGCTTCGCGACATATCAGAAACAAAATATTTTGCTGTCAAAAATAAAGTAGTTATCGAGTATACGGATGTAAATGAATTTTATAATAATCATATCATTGAAGGTACATTGACAAAAATGAGCGAATTTGAAGCAAATGGCTCTGGGTGGGCTTTAGAAAAAAATCATAGTTTGAGAATTAATATAAATACATATGTTGGATTTCAAGTAGGAATGTCCAATACTAGTAGATTGCCTGATGTAATAGTCAATAAACATGCAGTGTTAAATTTGTATGCTACAAAGGAAGCTTGTTTTGCGTGGAGTGTGGTTGCTGGTTTGTATCCAAAAACGCGAAACGTGAATCATCTTTCTTCCTATCCTAATTACAGAGATGTTTTAAATTTAGATGATATTCCAATTCCAATGCAAATGAAATATTTAAACAAGTTTGAAAATCAAAACAATATTTCTGTGAATGTGTATGGAGCACAATATGATGAAAACAAATGGGTGTGTATGGGAACAAACGAAGTAAAAGGAAAAAAACATTTACTATTGTACCTTTGTATGTATCAGATAAAGTATATGAAAGGAGTGTGGACTTATTGATGTTGCAGATTGGAAACAGTGAAAGTTATCACTTTTGTTTAATTAGAAATCTCGCTCGCCTTGTGCGTTCAAGCCTCACTAGCAATTGTAGACGGATTTATATATGTAGACGTTGTTTATCATATTATTTTCTTGAGGATGAGTTAAATGTTCACTTTGCAGACTGTAAACAGTTTCCTGTTGCAAAAAGCATATTGCCAACTGACGAACAAAGATTTGTTAATTTTACAGAATTTAAATTTAAAGATACAGTTCCATTTATAATTTATGCAGACACTGAATGCGTTTTGTCTCCTATTTCCTCTTGTTTTCCAAATAGTGACATTCCTAACTCTACATTAACCCATAAACATATTCCTTACAGCATTTCTTTATACCTTCATTGTAATTTTGATAGTGATTTGTGCAGTTTTAAACTCTTTAGGGGAAATAATTGCATAGAATTGTTTGTAAAGGAACTTTATAGTATTGTAGATAAACTTCAAACATATTATTTATCAGCTAAACCGATGTTAAAGATGACGAAAAATGAAGAAAGATTATTTTTGATAAGTAAAATTTGTCATATTTGCGAGAAACCGATTGCAGATAATGAACTCAAAGTACGCGATCATTGTCACATAACTGGAAAATATAGAGGAAGCGCACACAATAGTTGTAATTTAAATTACAAAGTAACAAAGGTTCTGCCTATAGCATTTCATAATCTAACGGCGTATGATGGACATTTTATAATTAAAGAAATTTGTGAGAAACAAGATGGTGAGGTGTTACATAATCCTGGTCATATAAGTTTGTTAGCAATGAATATGGAACGTTATAAAGGGTTTACAAGGCATGTACGGGTTAAGAATGGATTCATTCTGATAAGATTTATCGATACATATAATTTCTTGTCCTGTTCACTAGATCAATGTTCATCTTCGTTAAGTGAAGATTCAAAGCAAATAACTAGACGTTATTTTAATGATGATGCACAGTTTCGACTTACTGCGAGAAAAGGCGTGTTTCCATATGAATAGTCACAAGTATGGATGTACTTAACGAAACTAAATTACCTGAAATATCCAAGTTTTATAGCAGTCTTTATAATCAAACAATATCGAACGAGGAGTATGAGTTTGCTCAATCGGTGTGGGAAACGTTTTCCTGTCAAATATTAGGAGAATACGCCGATTTCTATTTAAAAGTAGACACACTTCTTTTGGCAGATGTCTTTGAAAATTTTAGATCGAATCGCATGGAGAAGTATGGCATTGATGCAGCTCATTTTTACACTGCTCCATCTATGTCTTGGTGTGCAATGAAAAAGATAACCAATGTTCAACTTGAATTGCTTCAAGATATTGATATGTTACACTTTTTTGAACGATCTATTCGAGGAGGTAATGTTCAGTGTATAACACGACATGCGATTGCTAATAATAAGTATATGAAAACTTATGATGAGAAAAAGCAAGAGTCCTACATAATGTACTTTGAAGTTAATAATTTATATGGATATGCTATGATGGACTATCTTCCAACAGATGGCTTTAAGTGGGTTGCAAATGTTGAAGGGTTTAATGTTTTAAATATTGATGATACTTCAGAAATCGGATATATCTTGGAAGTAGATTTGAGTTATCCTCAAGAGTTACATGACATACATTCAGATTACCCTCTATGTCCAGAAAAGTTGACAAAGCTAATGGCTACCCTAGATAATAAAGAACGTTATGTTTTGCATTATAGAATGTTAAAGCAATGTATTCAACTAGGAATGAAATTAGAACGTATTCACAGAATAATCGAATTCAATCAGAGTCAATGGCTAAAACCATATATTGATGTGAACACAGAGAAACGAAAACAGGCAAAAAATGTTTTTTTATAAATTGATGAATAATGCAAATTTTGGTCGTTCACTGATGAATGTGAGGAAGTTAAGGGACATCAAATGGGTCACCAAATGGCATGGAGCCTATGGTGCTAAGTCTTTAATAGCTAAGGCTAATTTTAAACATAGAATTATATTCGATGAACAATGTATGGTCATTGAGATGAGCAGACTAAAGATTTTTCACAATCAACCAGTATATGTTGGTGCATCTATATTAGATTTGTCTAAATGTAAAATGAATGACTTTCATTACAATGCTATTTTAGCAAATCCTGAATCAAATGTGAGGTTGTTATACACAGACACAGATAGTTTTATGTATATATTCTATTATGATATTTATGAGTTCATAAAACAGCATTCAAATTTGTTTGATACTGGAAACTATGAAACAAACAATCCTTTTGGCATTGTCAGACAAAATAAAGGTGAAATTGGTTTAATGAAAGATGAACATGCTGGTAGGATTGTTGAAGAATTTGTGGGGTTAAGACCCAAAATGTATGCAATAAAATTGTGTGATGAAATGAATAGCTTGTGTAAGACTAAGGGCATTAAGAAGAGCGGGAGTAAAACTATGAATATTGATGAGTATCGAAAGTGTCTTTATAACAGAGATCAAGCCAGCAAAGTTCAAGTTTGTATAATTTCAAAATCTCATTCTGTATTTACTGTTCGGCAAAATAAGTTGGCAATTTCATCAAACGATGATAAAAGACACATAACTGAAAACGGAATTGTTACTTTACCGTTTGGTCATTTTTCTCTGAAAAATGATTAGAAACAAATTTGAGATTAAAGCACTTCATCTCTCTTACTTACTTTATTTATTTCACACACACACTTTTATTCTGTTAATAATACTAATTTTTGTGTGTTCCTTTGCTTATGAAAAAGAGAATAAATAATAACCCAAATTTTGTGTGTATTATTTACAACTCCTCCCCCCACCATTCCCATTTTCCTGATATATATATAATTACATTATATTACTTATCATTTAGTAATGGTGCGTTGTAAGAGGAGCAACTCTGCCACTCAATATAAACGATCAGGAAGTGGATCATTCATTAGTCGTGTACTTAATAAAACTATTGATAATTTACCCGTGAAATTACACATTCCGGGATATGAATATTATGGACCAGGAACAAAATTAGAAAAGCGATTGAGCCGTGGTGATCCAGGAATAAATATATTAGATAAAGCGTGCAAAGAGCACGACATTGCTTACGCAAAGCATAAAGATTCAAACAAAAGAAGAGAGGCTGATGAAATTTTAGCTTCAAAAGCTTGGTCTCGTGTAAAATCTCGTGACGCATCATTAGGAGAGAGAGCGGCTGCACTAACAGTCAGTGGCGTAATGAAAGCTAAGTCTAAGCTTGGTGGAGGTAAACGAAAATTAAATATAAAAAAAACAAGAAAAGATTTAAAAAAAGAGAGCATCGAAAAAGCAAGGTGGTATTTTACCCCTACTTCCGATATTTGCAGCCTTGTCGGGCTTGGGGGGTCTAGCAGGCGGAGCAGCCGGGGTAGCGTCTGCTATAAACAAAGCGAAAGCTGCACAAGAAGAATTAAAAGAAATGAAAAGACACAATCGAATGATAGAAGCAATGCGAGGAAAAGCAGGTCAAGGCATTTATTTAAATCCTCCTGCATACAAAAGATAACTAACCAAATACCAAATAAAGCATTAAGTAATTTCGATTTAGCTAAATACGCACATCAATTAAAGATTCCAAATTTTAGAGGAGTCTTTATGCGAGATACGTTACCAAGACATCCTCGAAAAAATGAAAACTCTATTGTTAACCTTGAACCAATGGTTAAATCGGGTTCACAATGGGTGGCTTTCATTAAACGAGGTAAATACGTGCATTATTTTGATAGTATCGGTAATTTAAGACCACCATTAGAAATTTTAACATATCTTAAAAATTGTTATCTACAATATAATTTTCATTCATATCAATCAATTACTTCTTCGATTTGTGGACATTTATGTTTAGTCTTCTTGTATTGTATAAATAAGGGAAACACAGACCGTCTTTAAACATTTCAAAGATGGCTTTCGAAAGACGGATAGAAGCTCTTGAAGGTAAAGGCTCAAAGATTGATGTTACATTGGAGAACCCGCTTCATCTTGTAGGAGCAGAGTTTTTTGAAATAGGACTTGCAGGATTGTATACTTCTAATTCTATTCGAAATGTTACCAACCGAAATAATAAATTTCGCATTCATTTTACTAAATTTTTGTTATCAATTGATTTAGTGGTGCCACCAGGTATTTATGAATTTGAAGATCTAGCCTCAACATTTGATGATTTAATTAGTTATCACTCATTGTCGAAACTTATAACAAATCATATACAAAAAACAAATCTTTATTTGGAAGAGGATATAAATGGAAAAGGACGCAACCGTCTTGTTTTGTCTTCTCCGTTTAATATTGATTTCAGTGCATCCAACAGTGTAGCAGAGGCTTTAGGTATTGAAAAGAAAGTTTACCCTAAAGAGAAGAAAAAATTGAGATTGATCGAAATAGAATCGAAAGTGAAGTAAAAATTAACGAAAATAATAACGTTTTAGCCATAAAGATGAACGATGTGGATACAACAATTTTAATAATACCTGATGCTAGCTATACGTTTCAACAATTAAGTGCAGAGATTAATGAATTATTACTAGCACATTTATTATCAGTTTTATTAGGTGAAAAAGACAAATTTCCTTCATATATTTATATTAATTATGATAAAGTGTTCTCTAATTGTAAACTATATTCGAAAAACTTTGCTATAGATTTTGGTGTTGCAGATTCTATTGCAGATTTGTTAGGATTTTCTCATAAAAAGTTCAAGGCAAACGCAACTCATCATTCTGTATATATGATTAAAATTAACACTGTTAATAGCATTCGAGTATGTTGCAACCTTGTGCTTGGTACGAGTTCTTATTTGAACCATAAACCAACACACTCTTTATATAATTTTAAAGCTCATGTTCCTGCTGGTTATCCGATTGTTGTACAACCAACAACAATTAATTTTTTGCCTATGAACACCAAGGATATTCAACATGTATCTGTGCAACTTGAAGATCATCTTCAACAGCTCATTGATTTGCAAGATGAAGATTTAACTGTAGAATTAATTATACGTCCAGCACGTTATCTTGCTATATAAAGTAATGAAATACTGTTATATTTTCATTCTAGTTGAGTAAGCTTACTAGAAAATATTCACAAATATGGTTATACTATATAATACTCAAAGTTTGAAAAAAAAATAAGTCGACTCGGATTCGAAAAAGAAATATAAATCAGTCAGCTAAAATTTCAAAAAAAAAAAAAAAAAAAACCAACAACGCCATCACACCTTAAAATCTATGAAACAGTTATCGAGTAACAACAAACATTTCTTACAGTCTTTAGGCTATCGCGTACTTTAATTTCAATATAAATATATATGCAATTGTTAATCTTATTTAGTTTCTATCTATATTTGAAGCTGTTAACATGTTTAACATGTTTAACATAACGGATAAAAGAGAGGTTGACAACAGAGTTGTGCGACGAGAAGAAAGAGTTTACCAACCTTATTCAGCTAAAAAATTCGAAAATAATGATGAAATTCGAATACCAATTCAAAATGAAGAAAACATAGTTTTATTATCAGAAGGTGTTCTTCACTTAGAAGGACAAATTATTACTTCTAACGTAAATCCGGCTGCTTCTACTACAGCACATCCTGACCAAAATTTTGGGGCTAATCTTTTTAGTGAAATTCGCGTTACGTTAAATGGTAAAGAAATTGATCGTACACGCCATCTACGTATAACAAGTTCTATAAAAACCTTTGCATCATATTCAAAAAACGAATATACAGCTTTCCAAATGCTGGTTATTTTCCCTCTTTAACAACACCAGCAAGTGAAGCAAATATTGTTGATAGTATCACAAAACGTTTCCATGTAATACTTCCTTTAAGCAACCTGTTAGGTTTAGCAGAGGATTATAGAAAGCCGATTTTAAACTGCAAGCATGAGCTAATACTTCTCAGATCGTCGAGTGACGCACGTGCGTTGCAATCTGCAACCGAAAATGATCTTTCTAAGGTCAAGTTATTTAAAGTTTATCTAAAAATTCCCGTTTTATTATTATCGGACGAAGAACAAATTAAAAGATTAAAACTAATGCAGAAAAATATTCCCATTCAGGTTGGTTTTCGATCATGGGATGTTCATGTCTTGCCATCTCTTCCTAGAACAACTAAATATAGTTGGACTGTAATGACAACTTCTGAAACTCAAAAACCACGTCAATTTTTATTAGGTTTTCAAACTAAAAGAAATGTACTAAATACGTGCTCTTCCTATTTTGACCATTGTAACATTAAATATATAAGAGTTTTTTATTCAATTTTTTATCCCTATGAAATGCCAACTTCTGAAATTGCTATAAATGACTACAGCGAATTGTATGACATGTTTGTTAAATTTCGTAATGTATATTATCAGATCGATGGTTTTCGTTCAGAGACTCTAGTTTCACGAGATGAATTTAAGTCTCATTGTCCGATTATTGTAATTAATTGCCTTAAGCAAGTGGAGGCAGTGAAGACATCTTCAGTTGATGTGCGAATTGAAATCGAGACAAGTGAGAATATACCTGAAGATACAACTCTTTATTGTGTTCTTATTTATGATCGTCAAATATCTTACAGACCATTAACTAATGAAGTAATTATCTAAACCAATATTTGCTAAGATATAAGCAAGCAAGTAAAGAAGTATTCTCACTTGAGTTGCAATCATGGAATTGACAACAAAAAACTCTCCTTCTACTGATGCTGACACGTGGAATAAGAAGCAACCAATAGTTGCAGACATTCGAATGCTACAGAACGGCAGTTTGGAACTTGCTTACTGTATGTTAAATAACAGCAATATACCTTCATTCAGTCCTGTGTTAACATGGGTCGCAGCGTATTGTAAAAAAACTCTTTCTTCTTTTTTTTGACTCTATTAAAAATAAATATGAATATTTAGTTGTGTATAATTTGCCACAAGAATTTTCTTTGTTTGCACTAAAAACACTTTCCCCTGGGTCATTAATCGATCTTAATACGATTGATGGAATGTCAGATCTAATGTTGAAGCATAGCCAACGTTTACCTACAGATTGTCCAAAACATTTACCATCTCTTGCATTGGGAAGCAATAGTTGTGCTAAATTTAATGTCAATGCTGTTCAACATTGGTTAAATTCTTCTGATGGCATCATGAAAATAGTGTGTTCGATAATAAACAAGTTTCGAAACAATGGACTTCAAGGTTTTAATAAGTTTGATTGGAACTACTTTCCTATAAACATACTGACTATATATGAGCCACAACGAATTCGTCTGGAGTGGGAACATCTACCAGAGCATATAAAAAGAAAATTTCAACTGTTTCATCTTCGCTGCAAATGTGATAACTGTAATCGCTATCTATAAAAGGTAATTCATTAAATCTACTAGTGTTGTTGACACCTATACATATTTTGTTTTTGTTTGCTTTTTTAACACAGTGTATACTTTTTGTCTACAGAAAATAAACATCTGGACAACTAAAAGAACAAGATCATCTCAACACACACTCATCAGGACAACTAAAAGAATGAGATTACTTCAACACTCATACAAGAGAAATAAAATTGTATTAATTGTAATTCTAAATGAATAATGAAGAAAAGGTATTTGTACCACTTCATATTAAAGTTTTTTAATGATCAAGCACCTCCTCACTCCACATGTATATAAAATAATATTGTCAGGTGAGGGATTCGAACCCTCGCTTTCAATTTCTGAAAATTAGATCTTAAGTCTAACGCCTTAGACCGCTCGGCCAACCCAACACACGCAAATCATGCATATTAGCCAGCGTGTTTTGTTGATTCATATCAGTTCACATTTAGCTTCGTGTGGGGAACATCTTTTTTTGTGAAGTAAAGCATCATCATGAAGTATTTTAATTGTGTAAAGTATTCCAAGAAACAGTTAATGCAAATGATATTGAGTCAAAAAGGAATGAATTTAAAATCTGAAAGAGATCGGCTAAAAACATTTAAGAACTGGTCTTCAGACAGTTTTACGAACACTGCATGGTTAGCAGCTGCAGGATTTTACTATTATGGATATAAGGATATGGGCAGGTGTGCTTTCTGTAATCTGCAACTTAGTTATTGGGAAGAAGATGATGATCCGTTTGAAGACCATAAGAAATGGGCTTTTTCTTGCCCTTACATAAACAATATTTCTCCTAGCATAGAATTAAAATCTGAATATGAAAGACTTAAAACTTTTCAAAATTGGCCTCTTCCCTGTCCAAAAGAATTTTGTTTAGCATCAGCAGGATTTTATTATACCGGTCATGGTGAAAAGGTGAAATGTATATTCTGTAAGATTGAAATTGAAAATTGGAGAGAAAACGATATTCCTTTAAATGATCATAAAATATGGGCACCATATTGTCCATATTTAAGAGGGTTTTACGTCGGCAACGTTGATTTAAATCCTGAAAATCCTACTATTGTATGTATGTATGTCTACCCCTTATTATTCCCGTTTTTCGAACGGGGTCGGGGATGAGATGCGATGGAAGTCTTTGTGGCGATGGTTTTTACGGCCGGATGCCCTTCCTGACGCCAACATCATGAGAGGAGTTAATGAGAGATGAAATGAATGATGGCGAATGAATTTAATAAACAAAACTTCTTAAACGTAGACGATGGTGGGACTTTAAATATGATGAGTAGACGAATTACTCACGTAAACAATCCCATATACGATAACGATGTTGCAAATAAGACGTTTGTTGAACAATATGCCGCTTCACGAGATGAATTTGAAAAAATGAAACAGACTGTAAACAATCTACAACATCAAAAACAAACAAATGTCGAGTTTCCTGTTAACGACCAAGATGTGACAAATAAACGGTTTGTAGAACACTATGCTGACTCACGAACTGAAGTTAATCAACTAAAAGAAATTTTAAGCAATTTACAAACTCGTATTGAGGGTGTTGCTAACAATCTAAATATTGTTAAAAAAGAAGAACTTGAAAGTTACGCTGCTGCATCCAAATAGGATTATAACAAGTTAAAAACTGAACTAGAAAATATTGAGCAATTGGTTAACAAAGAACCACTCGAAAGTTTTACCGCATCCAAAGAAGAATATGGTATATTTCAAGATGAAGTAAAGAAAAAGAACTTATCGAAATTTATTCTGAAATTCTCCAACACACCATCAATCCATTCACCGGTATACACGCTTCATAATCATAATATACAATACCAACTTCCCTATAAAGGTATATTAAAACCAATTTTTTTTTCACCAAGATCTCCAATTGTGTATGCAATTTTAAATATACTTCAAGAGATTGAACTGGATGGCAGTGACATTGTAGTTGAAGAACAAGATGAAATACAGAAACATAAAACCAATGATCTTCCTCTTCAAATTGATTTTGAATATACTATAAATAAGTAAAACAACTACAATTTTAGTTTAGTCATGGAGAAGAGCTTGAAGATTAAAGCTGAAAGTCGAGTAAAGGATAAACTTTCTCGCTTAAAAAAAGATGTTAAGGACAAGTATCTTTCACTTCAAAATGATGTTAAACGTCAAGAATTAGATATAGAGACTAAGTTTAAACCAGTAACAAATTCATTAAATCAGCTTGTAGCTATTGCTAATACGTCAACTAAAAAAAAAAGATGATTCTGAATCAACTGCTACTTCAGACGAAGAAGATGGAGATAGCATCAAAATAATTACACTACTTAACCGCTACTTTGATCCGTTCATTAAACAAAACGTGGATAGAACATTTGGTATAACGATAAGAAATGATAAACAATACTTGGGACGTGAATGAGTTTTCTTTGATAAAAAGTGGATAAAAGTTGGTGGTGAAAAATTTACTATAACAGCAGGTCTACTTGAATTGATTCAAAGGAAAGTACCAGATTACTCTCTAATCGATAGGAGTGATTTAAGTTCTTATTTGAAATTATTAAATGTTTCAAACGTGCACAAAAGAAATTATTCAAGCAATGCAGCTCCGAGAGGAACACAATCTCATAAGTATAAAAATATAATCGAACCTCTTCTTACTGAATACATGATAGAATTATAAAAACAACAGATGAGAATGAAGAATCAAATACTACGATGCATACTGGATATGGCCAAAAGAAACACATCACACCACAAGCCATTTGGAAATTCGAAGGAGGAAACAATATTGAATTTGTCCATTGGAATGAACCAAACAAATTAGTATCAAGACTTAAAAAATTAATTGCATCGAAAGCTGCAGGTCACACAGGACTCCGCAGCGAAATCTTTGCAATTGAAGAAGAACTAAGAAATGCAGGATATATTGACAACACAATGCACAGTATGTTATAAATCTTTGTTTAGAAATTAACTATGAACGAAATCAGACGAGAAATTGCAAAAGAACTTCATGCGCCTCTTAGAAAAAAGTTTAAAAGACGACATGTTATTAGCAAAGGAATCGATGACCTCCATGAAGCTGATCTTGTGGACATGTCAAAACTTGCAAAATGGAATAATGGATTTAAATATTTATTAACCATTATTGACGTTTACTCAAAATATGCATGGGCAATTCCTCTTAAAACCAAAAAAGGAAGTGAGATTGTAAAAAGTTTAAAATTTGTTTATTCTCAAAGTAAAAGATTGCCCAATTATTTCCACACTGATCGAGGAACGGAATTTTATAACAGTGAATTCAAAACATGGTCTCAGAAACAAAATCTAAAGCATTATTCCACTGGGAGCTCCATAAAAGCGAGTGTAGTAGAGAGATTTAATCGAACTCTTAAGGAATCGATGTGGAAAGAGTTCACAACACGTGGTTCATACCGATGGGTAAATATTTTGCCCGAGTTATTAGTAAAGAATAATCACAAAATACATCGCAGCATTGGCATGAAACCTATTGATGTAAAAAGAAACAATCAACCCCGCTTGCCAACACAATATAATGAAACTTTAAGAAAACAAAAAAATAAAATTGGTGACATTGTAAGAATATCAAAAATCAAGAAACATTTCAGCAAAGGGTACGAAGCTAATTGGACTACGGAATTATTTACAATTTATAAATTTCAAAATACTAATCCACGAACATATCTTTTAAAAGATAATAAAAATTTGCCAATATTTGGGGCATTTTACGAAGCAGAGTTACAACGAACCAAACATCCTAAAATTTACTTAGTTGACAAAGTACTACGTAGAAAAGGAACCCAAGCCTTCGTATCTTGGCTAGGATTCGATTCAACTCACAACTCTTGGATTTCGAACAAAAACATATTCTAATTAAAACAATGTAAGTTTTTTTAAAATTCATCGCAAAAAATATTATTATTATTATTATTATTATTATTATTATTATTAATGTGTCTCTATATATTTTCAGCTCACGAAAACCAACACACTCAAGAAAGAAAAGAATGATTGTACTTACCTTCCACACAAGATCACCAGCATTCAACACTGCAGACAGCATCATCAATTCTCAGCATCTTGGCGGAAAAGAAGAACTACTTACCACTTTAAGAACGAAGATCATACCATTTTGTTTTCACTATTTCGTATTATATAATTAATGTAAACCACAATGATTAAAATAAATATATTTTTAAAAAAATATACATTTCAATGTGAAACACCACCGTTCACTGTCCATTTTGTCAAGTATTTGCACTTCTTCTTCTTCTTCTTCTTCTTCTTCTTCTTCTTCTTCTCCTTCTTCTCCTTCTCCTTCCTCTTCCATATGCTCTCCATCTTCTTCTCTTTCTTCTCTTTGCACAAGATCTTCAAGCCTCACTTGGTCTTGGTATACTCCATTGGGAGGGGGAGTCGCCCTAAATGCTTCCACTCTGGATAGGATAACATCCAGAATGGTTAACGTTAGCCCGTTAAGCACAAATTCTGTGCGGTAGCGTTCGTCTCTTAGTATGCCAAGAATCTCCACGTCGAAGAGATCCCTCTCTAGCGCAGTGAGAGATCTGACAATAATTTCCTCCACCATTTTGGAGGAGGAAACCATAAAATTACACCCCAACACCCTGGCTTTCTCTGCTAGCGTCTTAACCTCTCTCAGATTATGCATCTTCGCAATAAAAGAGTAGCAGAGAGACATGTTGAATAGTAACTACTGCATCATAATAATCTTGCTCTTATATACTATGATGTTAAAGAAACAAAAAGCTCATTAAACATATCACATGAATGAAACTTTGTGAACTGATATCCAAACATGTTCTCTCATTAAAATAATATCCGAGTTCAATATTGATGGTTAAGAATTTAAAACAAACAAGCCAATATTCATTTCATGCCGTCAATGATATATATTTGTCTTATAAAACAGTCTATGCAGAAAGAGACCACAGAGTATGCAAGCCCGCAAAAAATGTTAACTAACAGCTGCACGTCCTATATGGAGTAGCAAGCCGGACCCCCCACGTTCAGCATGCTAGCGCTAGCCAAAGAACGATAACAGCCGCGTGCGGGGCAAAGGTTATCAAATTCAAGCGGTCAAGGGTAAATCTCTTCTTGCTGCTAACACATGCAGACCAATTAGCAAACGCATGTGAATAACCAACTGGCTCTCCATGGGGGCGTCGCGCCCAGACAGTCTCATTCAAATGTTAGTACACCTAAAACATTTCCGCTAACCAAGACCCCATTTGAACATTTTTTTCATTTTTGTCCTATACACCTGAGAGTTGGTTTACTGGTAGAGGAGAGAGAGAGCTTTCATTTATGTCAAACAAACTTTTTATAGATTTCCTAATTTTGGAAATATAGCCTATTTTCAAAATTCAATTTATTTTGTCCTAGAGAGTTGAAATTTGGTGTGGGGGTAGAGCAGGTCAAGGCCATTCATTTATGTCAAACAAACTTTTTTGTCGCGAACACTGCAGACATATCACGTGATCGCTCGCATGATGATGCAATATGTCCTCGCGATTACGCAATATTCAAAGCAAAGAAAAGTATTCTACTTAGGGAAGGAGGAGTGGGTCCATCCCCAAGTCAATGGAAGGGAAAAACTGACTCAGCTCGGGAATCCCTCGGGGATGCTAACTCCCGAAGTCACTAGCCTGAGCACTTGAGGGTGTAGCACTATCCAGAATGCACCATAAGTGGTGGGGGGTTGCACGCTCCCTGCCTCCTTTAGGGCCTTGAGCAGAAGGCACGAGATACCATGAAATGAACAATAAGAGGTCTAACCCCACGAAGAATGAGGGTATCAGGAAAGATGAAACAAGGGCCATTGAAAGACTCCCCAGGCCTCGGACACCCTAATACTCTCGGAGTCGGAAGAGAACGAGAGTTGACCATGGGAGGTTGACAGGAAGGATGACGGAGAGGAGCCTTGCACTAGTAAGGGGAAGCAATGCCGGACTCGGCTGGGGTCCCGTGGTCACCAACCCACTTCCCTCAAGTTGTGAGTCCTTGGGAGATCATTTTCTTCAGATGTGCCACAAACATGCTCTCAATTCAAACAATTTACAATTAATAAAAACATCACATAATTGAAAAATAAAATCGGTTTGATACATAAATCATTCACAATTCGTCGTCGTTTGAAGATCCACCACTGGAACTTTACTCACTGTCACCTGGTTGTTGCCCTAGTTACCGTTAATTGAATTCAAAATTCCACATTTTCTTGAATCTGTCAAGAAAACCGAGATTAATGGCCGAGGGGACTCAATGCGCTGACCACGCGTCACCCCACAATCTGCAGGGCAGGGGATGCGAGGCCATGCAGTCTTTATCCAATTGCATTTAAGTCCCAGATCGGGTCGTTTCACTTCTCCGGTAGGTGATAGTGCGTGATCGCCGGCAGATATCTGCTTGGTGTACAGCTGTTTCAGTGCAGCTTCACACACACATCCAACGGCTGTAGGATGGAAGTGAGTCCTCCTGGAATGATGGCAAGATCAGTTTTTCCTTTCCTCATTGACACAGGTTATGGCCAGGGTGGATTGTCCGCATCGCTTCAACAGCAAAATCACCTCCAGATGACAAGACCCAACAGAAGAACACATAACGGTGGAAGGAAGGTGGAGAAGAGGGGAAGGCACAGGCTCGTCTACAGACACCCCCCGATAACTAACAGAACTGCTGCCGACAAAATAATGCCACAACAGTTGCTTAAAATTTAAAAGAAAATTTAATTACTAAAAGGGGCAAAGAAAAATGAAAATTTAACAAAATCATTAAAAGAAAGGAAGAAACTCTATGGCCAGGACAAAATCTATCTGGTGATGCATATGGCTTAAGGCCAACATAAGTTATTTACATAAGTAGGCAAGAGACGGTTTAACATGCTTGCTGAGCTAAATGAAAACATTTAATTTAAAAGTTAAATAATAATGCCCAAAAGATAAAAAAAAAAAAACAGGAATACAGGTATTACCAAATGAGAAAGGGCTTGATAATTTACTAGTATGTAATACCGACCCGACATGCAGAGATCAAGGCCACGATGCAAAACGAAAAATTTTAAATTAAATTAATAAAATAAAATATGATCAATTAAGAAATCCACAACATTCGTGACGGAGAAAAACACAGGAACATTCACCAAAACCACAACGTTAAACTAACAAGGTAAACAAAAAAACATATTAAGCTAACACCACAACACGTTTGAGTTTCCCGCTCGACGCCTAGAGACTGCACTCCCAAGACCAGAATGCACTCGGGAAAAACAAAAACAAACATGGCCACCAAACAGATGACCGCATGTCCGCTCGAATTACGGCAAACTATTAGCATAAAATTAATTTAAAATCACCAGAGAGAACAGAAGGGGAGGAAAGAATTACCCCTTAACACTATTGACATGAGGCTTTTTAGACTGCAACGGATCGTAAAATAAATAAATAATAGGGCTATCCCAAAGACTACCAAAACTAAATAAATAAAAATTTACAACGTAAAATAAACTAGAAACGTGTCTCCAGAAAGGTACGAAAGAAAAGAATAAAATTTACATATCTGGTAACATTGACAAAACAGAAAAATTAGGCCTACCAGGCAAAACAAAATACAGAATTAAAACATTAATATAAGGCCAATATCGGAGCTCCCAAAACAATATATTAAAAATAATAACGTACCTTAAAACATCTCTGTGGAGACACAATAAAAATAAAATAATTAACACACAGACCAAATAACGTTATACGGCACTAGATTGCCTCAAAATGGCCCACCCAGCACATCCTTCGTTTGGGTCACAAGCACTCCTGTCTGCATCGAGATGCGATTACTATTCGAATTTCTTCTTCACTGCGAAACGATGAAATTATAGCGTTAAGAGCACAGACAATTCCTTTTTTTATCGTATATCCATATTTCGAGGAGGCCAGGGGGTCAAGCCCCCGGGCACGGCGACAACTCTTTCGACCAACTAGCTCGTTGATTTCTTGACGACAGACAATGAAGCTCACAAGATGGCGGAGAATCCAAAGTCAAATCCCGCATTGCATTCATGTTAATTGTAAATGACCAATCACAGCATGACACATCAAGTAACAATGTGCATATTATGTAATTATTTTGGCGGTATTATGTACATACAGTCTTTTGTTCAATGACGTAGAACACAATATCCTTCCAATATGTCTCGATTAGGATGATACCAGGAGGCACCACAAACACACTCTAGCGGTAGAAGAAAGAACCACGGCTAGAAGCGCCGAAGTCCGATAGATACTACCATCTCGTGTTCACAAGCGGAACCAAGCCATCAGGCGGTCCTTTTAAAAGTCAAGGACACATGAATATAGGGGAGATACATATTTAAAAACGTTGGTACGGGCATTGCACGTAACAGTCTCCCTCCCTTAAGCGTGAACACCGTTCACGAATATGCC
Organism: Meconema thalassinum; assembly: GCA_946902985.2. Classification (NCBI taxonomy): domain Eukaryota; kingdom Metazoa; phylum Arthropoda; class Insecta; order Orthoptera; family Tettigoniidae; genus Meconema; species Meconema thalassinum. The sequence continues at coordinate 113,099,932 of OX336389.2, read as the reverse complement.
TAGGCATAGGCAGTACTCCATAACTAGTCGATTCACCAAGCATGTTTCCAGAAGATAATGTTCACCAGTTAACTCCAATTGATGGATAAAAACCGCATCGTTTTGGTTAGGAAGAGTGCAGGGTCAGATTATCAGTGAAGGGATAATTGATCACCTCGCAAACCACTTAGTTAACAGCTTCACTGTGTCCATAAGTTTTCAGAAACGCAGAACACCAGCACCTGCAGTGCTTTCATAGTCCGAGACACGTTAGGTAATTTTTCAAAAAGTCCAATGTTGTTAGCTTTAGACGAAGAAGGTGGAAGCAATGTGCCAGATACCATGCGACGCGTGGGCAGCCATTTACAAAACAGAACTTAATCTTATTTCAAAAAATAAAAGTTTACAGAAATTACTAATTCTTAACACATTTTATAAAAGAGAAACAAAGTTGAATTTAAATGAAGAAGGAAAATCCTGACCATGCCCTAGATCCGTGCTCACAATAGTTAATTAAATAACAAGATTACCTTTTTACAGACTAGTAGCACATTTCAATAATATGCGAGTTGAACGACTATACATTTAGCAAGAGCTACGGTAGAGGAATGACCACTCAAATTCCCAAGGAAACAGGTATACAAGATCACCATGAGTTAGGTCTCCCACCGAGTCCAACTTACATGCTAGCATCTTTTATGAAAACATCAAAATTAGTTTCAATTTTACAATTTACCATAAAATGGGAATTACCCAACAGTTACAAGTTGTATCCCACTAGAGTTTTTAAAACCCAATTCAAAATTTCAGAAGGAACAGATACCTGAAGGCTTCAATGAAGGTTGGGGATACTCTACATTATACAAAAATCAGTTTACAAAATTTATGGTAGCATTTCCTCATTACAATTCTCTCCACCTCGTTTTATGTGCGAGAGGTGCACTCTGGAAATTTTATTGGCCTTAGGGTTTCGAATAAGAAGAGTAACGGGTGTCAAGAATGCCTCTACATAACAGGGGCCTTTGAAACGAGGAGTCAACTTGCTAGAAACTAGATTACTGACGCCTTTGGGCTCGAAATTGTGGACGTACACAACATCTCCAATTTCCAAATCAGCTGGCTTGCGACAGGCATTGTGTCGCTTGGCAAGTTGGTCATGTGATACCTTATTACTCTCTCTAGCCTTGTCGAATTTTGCCCTCATATCCTCGGGCGTGAAACTGTCTGGAAGTAGATCGTGCAGGTTCCACAGATTAGACAACGGAGAATTAGCCATAAACGAAAACATTAACGAAAAAGGGGTGGCTTGCGTGCTCTCATGCACGGCGGTGTTGAAAGCAAAATTGAGCCAATGCAAATTAGAATCCCACTTGGAGTGGTCGTCGTGGTGGAAAGCAATCAGAGCAGAACGGAGATTACGATTGACTCGCTCAGCGAGAGACGGGTTAGGAAAATAGGGAGTGGTGGTTACATGCGAAATAGCATAATCAAATAAGAATTGACGGAACTGATGAGATACAAAGCACTTGGTATTATCTGATACCAGGAACTGACATGGCCCAAAAGATGAAAAGATGGAATTAAGACACTTTATGACGGAACTGGTCGTAGCCTGTCTGGTGGGGAATATCCAACTAAACCGGGTGAAACCGTCAGTGCAAACAAGCGCAAATTGGTTTCCCCGACCAGTGCGAGGGAACGGGCCAACATGGTCGATAAAAAGCCTCTCCATGGGTCTAGATGCCGGTTCGGATGACAACAGGCCAACCTTAGTAGAAACCGGAAGTTTGCTATTACTACATGAAGCACAATTTCTAATGAGCGTCCTGATGTCGCCATCCATACTTTGCCAAATGAAGAACTGTCTGATTTTAGCTCGGGTCTTGAATACTCCTAGGTGGCCACCAATAGGAGATTCGTTATAGTAACGAAAGATTTCCGGAATGAGGACCGACGGGAGCACAATTTTAGGAAGATGGTCATGACGAGACGAACAACACAATACACCATCCTTTAGAGAGTAGGGCTTGATCACTTCACCAGAAATGATTCGGTCAATTAGGCAAGATAAGGAGGGATCTTCTTTCTGGAATCTCCTCACATCTTCAAAGAGCACAGGGGAATTGCTGAGAACGACATTGACATAATTTACAGGTGATACAAGGTTTACGGGTTCACATCTTTGAATATCCTCTTCGGCTGTTTCTCATACATGCGGCTTAATGAATCAGCTACCGCATTTTCAGACCCACGAATATGGTGGACGGTGAACTGGAATGACAGAATCCTAGTTGCCCATCTGGCAATCCTACCAGTTTTACGGGGTTTCCCTAACACCCAGCTCAAGGCCTGGTTATCGGTCTCGAGGAGAACCTTAGTGTGCTCAAGATACATACGGAATTTTTCCAGGGCGAACAACACAGCTAAACCCTCAAGTTCGTATATGGAATACTTCCTCTCTGCGTCCGTTAAGGTACGAGAAGCGTATGCAATGGGTTGCCTACCCAGATCAGACTCTTGCAGAAGGACACAACCAACACCACGACCAGACGCATCAGTCTGTACAATGAACTGCTTCCCAAAATCCGGAATGGCTAACACAGGGGCGTTAGAGAGCGCAAGCTTAAGATCTTCGAAGGCTGCCTGCTGAGAGAGACCCCACTCAAACTTCACAGCCTTTTTGCGTAATTGATTTAGAGGAGCAGCACGGTCGGCAAAATTACTGATGAACTTACGGAAGAAGTTCACCATACCAATATAACGAGCAACACCCTTGGCGTTCTTGGGCGGTTTAAAATCTCTGATGGCCTGCGTACGAGACTGGTCCACGGAGATACCAGATGCGGAAACAATATGACCCAAGAAGGACATTTTGGGCTTGGCAAAGGGAACTTTGGACAATTTGACGGTAAGGCCAGCGTCACGCAACCGATCAAGTACAACTTTCAGATTATCAACGTGTTCCTCGAAGGACTCAGAATAGATCACCACATCGTCAAGATAGAGGTACACAAATTTGAATTTAATTTCTGAAAACACCTTGTCCAGAAGTCTGCTCAACACAGCGGCTCCGGTGGATAGGCCAAACGGGACACGGGCATACTCAAACAGGTTCCAGTCAGTGGAAAAAGCAGTAACATGCCTGGATTCCGGAGAGAGGGGAATTTGGAAGTAAGAAGAATTTAAATCGAGGATCGTGAACACCTTCGCGTTGCGAAACCAACTAAAGCATTTATGAAGGTCCGGCAAAAGAATGGATTGTAAAACAACCTTTTGATTAAGAGCCCTATAGTCGACCACCGGCCGAAAACCACCGTTAGGTTTTGGCACAAGGAATACAGGGGATGAGTAGGCCGAGATAGAAGGTTGGATTACACCTTCTTCCAACATCTTGTCGATGATCTTCCGATGTTCAGCCATCTTGGGCGGGGCAAGGCGATACGGGCTGGAACGCACCGGCACAGAATCGGTTAGCTCAATCTTGTATTCCATCAAATGGGTTACACCCAACTTGTCAGTAAATACATCACTATACTCCTGACATAACCTCTTTATGGCATGCTTTTGAGGACTCGTTAAATTTTCCAGATCGATATCCTCAATAGTCACAGGTTCACTAACTGAATTGAGAGCAGGAGAAGATAAAACCGGGTTGAACGATAATTTACTTTGCGGATTAAACTTAAACCATAAGTTGCGAGCACCAAAATCAAGAAGCATACCAACGTGTGACATGAAATTAGCTCCAATGAGCACAGAACAAGAAAGATTTCTGGCAACAAAAAATTTAAACTTCCAAGAAAAATTTAGAATATGGATTTTGACTGTCATACTACCCAAAATATTTAAGTTTGAACAATTTGCCGAAATAAAAGATTCATTGCTAGGCTCTAACTCAGGTAATTTGCAAACACTCTTCATAGATAAAAACCAGACCTCGCTTATAAAGGATGCGACACTACCAGAATCAAGCAATGCAGAAACGGGCTCGTCATTAACACAAATTTCAATAAACGGGGATATTCCTTTAGCCACAGGAGAAATTCCAAAATTATTATTCACTCTAAAACGATTACAATTAGATGACGAGGACACCCGCACCACAAGTTTCACATTATGTTTAGAATTAGGCTGACTTGCCACGACATTGCTCACCGACAGGTTAGGTAGGTCAGCGACATAAGCAGAATTAGCACGTGATGAATTAGTTTTCAAAGAGTTACCAAGATTTTCATTAGTAGGGCGACCAGAAACTTCACAGGGTTTTCCCAAATTCTCATGCACAGAAATATCCTTAGAAGTAACATCCGAATTGGTCTCCACAATATCCCGTCATTGGCGATACACAACCTGGTTATTCGGACACACCTTCTTAACATGTCCCACGCCACCGCACGTGTGGCACTTAACAATGGGTCTAGGATGAAACATAACCTTAGGAGGGGGACGAGACATCAAGGAAGGAGGGGGACAAGACATCAAGGAAGGAGGAGGAACATTAGCTACACGAAGGGAATCTGCATGTTTCACAGCCATAGCCTCTATAATGACCTGTTTTAGCTCGACAAATGACGAAGGCCTGGTACACATAGTCATGTATGACTTATATTGAGGCGAAAACCCATTTACAATAGATGACACCAACTGCCGTTCAGTAAAAGGGGATGCAAATACCTGGGCATATACCTTAATGTCACTGACATAGTCGCTAAGTGACTCGTCCAACCTTTGGACACGATATACGAACTTTTGCTCGAGAGTACTAAGGGCACTCGCAGGGACAAAAAACCACACCACTTCCCTAATGAACATGACTAAGGACATGCGGAGGTGGATAGCTTCAATCAGCTTATCGCGCAGCATACCGGATGCAACAGGATACAAAAGTTGGAAAATCTGATTTTCCGACATCCCAAAAATTGAGGCATGGTTACCCAATTCGACTACTTGCTTTAAAAATAGGACCACCTGGGTAACGTCATCTAGGTTGAAACTCTTCAACTTAGTTAAGAAACTAGAAATAGGGTGAGGAATGGACCCATAATTAACGGTAGGCGAGTTTGTAGCATTTGGAAAAGAGACATTATTACCAGGGCAGCTCGCTCGCATACCCTCCACAGGAGACAAAACATTTACATTGCCAGAGAAAAAACTGGGATGCAATGGGTCGGCAGGACCCTGGAAATCATTAGGTGACCTAACATGAGAAGAATGACCGTATCCAGGGTTAAGTGGTCTGGACGAGCCAGAACCAGGCAATAGAGGGGCAGGCAAACCACTACTAGTAATCGATCCCAAAACCTCAGACCTAGTAAACAGAGGTGATTCACGTTCAACCCCAGAAGAACGCTCCAAATTCACAAGGTTATCTCGTAAGTCAATTAAATCAAAGGCACTATTATTGTCGGCCATTTTGAAAAACACAGAATGCAGGCAGACAATACAGAAAGAAACAAATTTTAGGAATTACGAGGACAGTTTACACTTTCACAACAATACCATAACTACCAATTACCAACACCATAGATTAGGTTGACACTTGAACACAGCCACAATACTATACAAAATCATGCACAATGCTGCCCAGAACTGCAGACGTCTCCGCTTGCTTGGCTCGAGAACAGGAAGCTAAATTACAAAAATTGCCACAAACCACATGGCGAACAGCTTCAGACAGGGCTCCACGATGCCTTCACTCGTAGCATGTAGGCTATCAGAATATTCACAATCCCACATTTCCCATGCCAAGAACACACGCCAGTCACTTACCAAGCTTCAATTTTCACCGGGAATGTTGCATCACAAACAGGATAAAAACCAGCACAGACACCTCGCTTGGAACAGGTCACTTACATATCACCACATGGATACTCAGAGGCAAACGTGAAATCAAACAAACGACAAGGATTAGCATTAAACAACATCGAGTGCACTGACATGACAGATCCCATCAACAACCGCTCCATCAGCACCAGAAGGGTCCATAAATCGAGCCTGCGGGAAAGGAGGAGGGGATGGCTGCAGAAGCGAACACGAGAGCGATCTGCTACCAAAATGACACAGGTTATGGCCGGGGTGGATGGGCCTACTTACCTTTCTGAGAGGTCCGCATCGCTTCAACAGCAAAATCACCTCCAGATGACAAGCTCCAACAGAAGAACACCTAACGGTGGAAGGAAGGTGGAGAAGAAGGGAAGGCACCGGCTCGTCTACAGACACCCCCCCGATAACTAACAGAACTGCTGCCGACGAAATAATGCCACAACAGTTGCTTAAAATTTAAAAGAAAATTTAATTACTAAAAGGGGCAAAGAAAAATGAAAATTTAACAAAATCATTAAAAAAAAGGAAGAAACTCAATGGCCAGGACAAAATCTATCTGGTGATGCATATGGCTTAAGGCCAACATAAGTTATTTACATAAGTAGGCTAGAGACGGTTTAACATGCTTGCTGAGCTAAATGAAAACATTTAATTTAAAAGTTAAATAATAATGCCCAAAAGATAAAAAAACAGGAATACAGGTATTACCAAATGAGAAAGGGCTTGATAATTTACTAGTATGTAATACCGACCCGACATGCAGAGATCAAGGCCACGATGCAAAACGAAAAATTTAAAATTAAATTAATAAAATAAAATATGATCAATTAAGAAATCCACAACATTCGTGACGGAGAAAAACACAGGAACATTCACCAAAAACACAACGTTAAACTAACAAGGTAAACAAAAAAACATATTAAGCTAACAACACAACACGTTTGAGTTTCCCGCTCGACGCCTAGAGACTGCACTCCCAAGACCAGAATGCACTCGGGAAAAACAAAAACAAACATGGCCACCAAACAGATGACCGCATGTCCGATCGAATTACGGCAAACAATTAGCATAAAATTAATTTAAAATCACCAGAGAGAACAGAAGGGGAGGAAAGAATTACCCCTTAACACTATTGACATGAGGCTTTTTAGACTGCAACGGATCGTAAAATAAATAAATAATAGGGCTATCCCAAAGACTACCAAAACTAAATAAATAAAAATTTACAACGTAAAATAAACTAGAAACGTGTCTCCAGAAAGGTACGAAAGAAAAGAATAAAATTTACATATCTGGTAACATTGACAAAACAGAAAAATTAGGCCTACCAGGCAAAACAAAATACAGAATTAAAACATTAATATAAGGCCAATATCGGAGCTCCCAAAACAATATATTAAAAATAATAACGTACCTTAAAACATCTCTGTGGAGACACAATAAAAATAAAATAATTAAAACATAAACCAAATAACGTTATACGGCACTAGATTGCCTCAAAATGGCCCACCCAGCACATCCTTCGTTTGGGTCACAAGCACTCCTGTCTGCATCGAGATGCGATTACTATTCGAATTTCTTCTTCACTGCGAAACGATGAAATTATAGCGTTAAGAGCACAGGCAATTCCTTTTTATCGTATATCCATATTTCGAGGAGGCCAGGGGGTCAAGCCCCCGGGCACGGCGACAACTTTTTCGACCAACTAGCTTGTTGATTTCTTGACGACAGACAATGAAGCTCACAAGATGGCGGAGAATCCAAAGTCAAATCCCGCATTGCATTCATGTTAATTGTAAATGACCAATCACAGCATGACACATCAAGTAACAATGTGCATATTATGTAATTATTTTGGCGGTATTATGTACATACAGTCTTTTGTTCAATGACGTAGAATACAATATCCTTCCAATATGTATCGATTAGGATGATACCAGGAGGCACCACAAACACACTCTAGCGGTAGAAGAAAGAACCACGGCTAGAAGCGCCGAAGTCCGATAGATACTACCATCTCGTGTTCACAAGCGGAACCAAGCCATCAGGGAGTCCTTTTAAAAGTCGGGGACACATGAATATAGGGGAGATACATATTTAAAAACGTTGGTACGGGTATTGCACGTAACACTCATCATTCCTTTACAGCAGGCGTCCTGAACCTGGTGCTCTCATCGTACGAGCCAAAATAGTACATTATGCAACGAGCTTATAATGGCTATAATTAAGACACGAGTATTTTTTATAAAACGAGCGTATGCGAGTTTTATAATTTCCATACGAGTGTCTTAATTACCACTATAGGCGAGTTGCATACGACTGTTTATGTTCGACGATAATTATAACTTTATTATATGTTTTAACATAAATATTCATAAATATCTGTTCAGTCACTAGAATGTTGTGATGGGTGCTGCGGTGGGTAGTATATCTCTGTTTTCCAAGCTCTCTGGACAACCGACGCATGCGCTCTGTGTGCTTCAATGCCATATGTTCAGATTGTGCTCCAGTATTCAGTAAAACTGTCACCGAAGTCGTTTCAAAACCACGCGCTGCGTAGAAATTGATTTGGGGGATATTAAGGTACAGTGTCATTTCTTGTCTCATATTCACCAGTTTATTTACGCGAACATATGGACGGTGTAATTTCGGTAATTTAGATAGACATGTTGGATTTTGAGCGCATGCGCGAAGGTATCCTGTCTAATTGGTCACACAACTGTTTCTTGAGCTGTGATTGGTGGGAGAAACTGTTTCATAATGAAAAGTAGTGTTATAATGAGCCTCATTATGAGTAACACGAAAGATTCTGGTTGGATTTGACTGTCCACATGCAAATGGATCTTATCTGCATGAGTAATGCAAGCAGTTGCAGCATGACTGGTTAGCAGTGAATCCCTATCTATTTCAGCACTCCTGAGGGAAAAAGAGATGGGAAGGGGAAAGAGAGGTGCACGCTTGTTGCATTATTATTATTATTATTATTATTATGTTGGATTTAATGGTGCTCAAGCACTTGGTATGGCATGAGGGTGGTACTCACTGGGATTCTGTAAGGCGAAACAGTTTCAAATGAATGAATGATTCTATAATTGAGTTATGAGTTTGAAATTGTTGCCCTATACTCTATAATAACGTAGGTGATCACCAAAAGCAATTCAGTCCATCACATGGAAAGTTTATTTAATTGATTGGGAGAATTTTGAAATGGAAAAGACTAGGCTATATAGTCCTTCGTCGAACTACTGGTTATCTGTGGGGGTTCACTGAAGGGACTGGTGTACCAGAACAATTCTCACACACTGGCAGAGCCACCAACAGCCAATGCCTAGCACATTGCGCAAATCATGCCAACAACCCTCCAGAAGGTGTTCAACAATAGGCAGAATCGTTAAATGTTTGCAAGTCCTTGGAGGACATTTCCAACATCTCGTGCGAAGAAATATGCACTGCCATAAGTACCACTTTAAATTTCAAATCTCTACTAAACAGTTATTTTATGGACTCCCTGTACATATAAGGGGCATTCTTCAATGAGATCTTCTTTTAAGGGGAATCTCGTAAAACCTGGTTCTGAATATGCTTTGATTTGGCAGCGAATTCATGTCCTGCGATGTGGCAATGGCCGTAATCCCCTGTGCAGTTGCTCACTTCATGTTATGAGAACCTTGCCCACGCCAGCTCATTCACAGTTACATTCTAAGACAGTAAAGAAGTATCAGTGATGGTAAGCGTTTGAGATCATTTACTGTGAATGAGAAACTTCAAATTGTAGGGGAAGCTGAAATCACTGCAAATCATGCCGCCGGCAGAAAGTTTGATATTTATAAATCCTGTATTCGTGATTGGAGGAAGTGGAAGAAACTGCTATTACAATCTAACTATGACCATAGAATAATTGGTCACCCCCTTTTTTATGAGTAACACGAAAGATGCTGGTTGGACTTGACTGTCCACACGCAAATGTATCTTATCTGCATGAGTAATGCAAGCAGTTGCAGTTGCAGATAGACTTCATAAATTTGTGATTGAGAAACGTGAACTAGGATATGGTGTATCGACCGAAATGTGCCAACTAAAGGCATTACAGATCTCAAAGAAACTTAAAATGCAAGATTTTACTGCAATTTGTAGGTGGGTAAGAAACTTCTATTGAAGAAATGGATTGTGCATACAAAGGCGCACATCTGTTTCATGTCTTCCAGGGGCATTTCATCACCATGTAAAAAGTTACGAAAACAAAATTCGTATTTGCTTTCTCAAATTGGGCACCTTAATCATCAAGATATTTCAGTTTTTATTAAATGATGACATTTCGGTATTGAGGAAAGAGTCATAATTCCCAGTCCATGGAAGATAAACACTTAGTTGGGAATAAACACATAATTAAACTACAATCTAAATTAAACAGTGCAATATTTGTATTAAAGCAGCTAAGACAGGAAGTTAACATTAATATCCTGTTATCAAGTTATTATGCTCTGTTTCACTCCCACCTGGTTTATGGTATATATCTATATGGCAGTGCAAAAAAGATGTTTTAAACAATATTTTTATCCTGCAGAAGAGAGTAATCCGTGTTATGTTTGGTTTACACCCTCTAAAATCTTGTAGGGACTATTTTGAGAAGTTCCGAATAATGACATTACCATCACTGTAGCCTACTTACTCAATTGTTCTATGCATATAGACAAATTCTAACTGGAAATGCTAAAATTGTAAAAAATTCTGATCTACATCCGTACAACACTAGAAACAGAATGGATGTTCAATATTATAGAGGAGCTTTCTGAAAAGAAGATCCGTTGTACACTGCCTCCAAATATTTTAACTTGTTGCCCCTAACTCTAACAAATGTCAGCACCATTTCCACATTTAAAAATTAAATTTAAAAAATGGTTCACAGACAAGGCAAAATTCGAGGCAATGTCACAGAGATATCAGTGTTTGTTTTTGTATATTGATTATTGAATTTACCTGTACCCCTGTAATTATGTATTTTATGTATCTTATATAATTATGTATTTTATGTATATTATAATTATGTATTTTATGATTTGCGACTCCCATATGTATATTAACATATTACCATGGAGAAATAAAGAAATGAATGAATGAACATCAGCCTTTGTGAAGATGTAGTACACCCATCACCACTCTTAATGCTGGCATGTCAAGCAATGGGGGTACCATTAGACCCCATTCTAAACCCCCGTCTTTGGGTTGAAATAGGGTACACTCAGTCTCGATAGGAAAAAACTGAGAAGCCATCAGCCACCCTAGAGAGAGATTTTACATGTTTTCTCACATCTACTCTAGGCCTATTACTACCCTAAAAAAACACATACCACTAGACACCTCAGTAATCAGTGCACACCAAAGTAGATGGGCACCTAAATGAAACATCATTTCAGGTATGAGTATATGTTCTGTCTCTGTTTTTTTCAAAAACGCCCCATGATATGGAACACTGCAACTGCAGTGGGAGCCATCGCTTAGTTTGGTTTACCAACTCCCTCAAGGCAGATGCTAGGATGGTTCCTTATTTCATGTCCCAGGGCACCCACCCCACATGTATACAATCACCACAACTGCAGTGGGAGCCATACTTAGTTTGTTTTACCAACTCCCTCAAGGCAAATGCTAGGATGGTTCCTTAATTCATGTCCCAGGGCTGTCACCCCACATTTATACAATCACCACACAGTGGGAGCCATCCCTAGTCTGGTTTACCAACTTCCTCAAAGCAAATGCTAGGATGGTCCCTTATTACATGTCCCAGGGCACCCACCCCACATTTATACAATCACCACATGTTGGGAGCCATCCTTAGTGTGGTTTACCAACTTCCTCAAAGCAAATGCTAGGATGGTCCCTTATTTCATGTCCCAGGGCAACCACCCCACATTTATACAATCACCACACAGTGGGAGCCATCCTTAGTGTGGTTTACCAGCTCCCGCAAGGCAAATGCTAGGATGGTTCCTTATTTCATGTCCCAGGGCAACCACCCCACATTTATACAATCACCACGCAGTGGGAGCCATCCTTAGTGTGGTTTACCAAATTCCTCATGGCAAATGCTAAGATGGTTCCTTATTTTATGTCCCAGGGCACCCACCCCACATTTATACAATCACCACACAGTGGGAGCCATCCTTAGTGTGGTTTACCAGCTCCCGCAAGGCAAATGCTAGGATGGTTCCTTATTTCATGTCCCAGGGCAACCACCCCAACCGTAGTGGGAGCCATCCTTGGTGTTGTTTACCAGCTCCCGCAAGGCAGATGCTAGGATGGTTCCTTATTTCATGTCCCAGGGCACCCACCCCACATTTATACAATCACCACACAGTGGGAGCCATCCTTAGTGTGGTTTACCAGCTCCCGCAAGGCAAATGCTAGGATGGTTCCTTATTTCATGTCCCAGGGCAACCACCCCAACCGTAGTGGGAGCCATCCTTGGTGTTGTTTACCAGCTCCCGCAAGGCAGATGCTAGGATGGTTCCTTATTTCATGTCCCAGGGCACCCACCTCACATTTATACAATCACCACAACTGTAGTGGGAGCCATCCTTAGTGTGGTTTACCAGCTCCCTCATGGCAAATGCTAGTATAGTTCCTTATTCCATGTCCCAGGGCAACCACCCCAACAGTAGTGGGAGACATCCTTAACGTGGTTTACCAACTTCCTCATGGCAAATGCTAGGATGGTTCCTTATTTCATGTCCCAGGGCACCCACCCCACATTTATACAATCACCACACAGTGGGAGCCATCCTTAGTATGGTTTACCAACTCCCTCATGGCAAATGCTAGGATGGTTCCTTATTTCATGTCCCAGGGCACCCACCCCGCATTTATACAATCACCACAAATGCAAATGTTATCAAACATGACCAACGCAACCTGCTTGGGGTCGATGAACAAAGTGTCCCAGGCCCCCAAAATAAACTAATAACATTTTCAAAACAATAATAATCAAAGTTTATGATTGTATTAGTAAAAAGTGTACTAAATTTTGTTCTGATTCTTTAACTCATTTTAATGCTCATGAACCGGCGGACGTTTGATATTAAATTATCCTGCCGTGCAGTTCGATAATATTTTTGAAGCATGCAGAATTGTTTCACTGTTCATTCATTTTCAGTACGGTACCCAGTCTAGTCTGGAACCATTTGCATGTGAACGAGTTACCTCCATGGTGTATTAGCAGTTAACACAGCAATTTTCTTTTCTCTCGCCTTGAAATTGCTACCACTTAATAAACCAATACCCAACGATCTTCTATAGTATATATATAGATTTATCGAACACACTGTGTACCTAGTACTGTATGGGTAAAACAGACTCATTGAAAGTTCTTATCTCTTGCATAGAAGTTCATGGGTTTTGTCCTCTCATTGCAGACTATTAGTGATAATGTGGGTAGTGGTGACCACATAACATACAGGTACCGGTACACTGGATCGAAGCGTGGTGGTATCCTCTTGGGTCAGACTCTATGGTGGAAGCCGTGTGCTGCGGTCCTCGTGAAGGAATGCCGTAATTTGAAGTTAGATACTCTCCATTTCTCTATGTGCATTGAAGTTTGTGTCTATTGCTGCTACCTTAAGCTCTCGTTCTTCGATGTGAGCCTCGTATGCTGCAGTGCTTTCGAGGTTGTCGTTTGCCTTTAGCTCCCTGATGAAGAAGTCTGTGTCTACTAGCCTCGTCTGTGCCATTCTAGGTAGCATAGCAACATCCATTGGTAATAATATTTACCAGGCAGAATGATTTTAGTTGTTTGGTTACTCAGTTTTAGGGGCTGCGACAACATGGTCATGTAGCCCCGTGTACTTTGTGTGTGTGTAGAATTTGTCTGATAACATGTGTTAATTGTGATGGCTGTTATTAGTGTGTGTTATCTGTGATTCAAGTAGGACTGCAGACGATTAATTTTTTCAAGTAGTTCCCACTTTTGCTACCAAATGCTACCGTCCACGACACCTAGCTGTGGACGTGGCTACTAAGTGCCATCGCAGTCAGCACCTGGCGGCGAACGTTGGATCTAATATACCGTTATCAAACTAACCTACAAATATTAGCTTCAACAAGTGTAGTTAGTGGAAGGTTCATTTTCATGCCATAAATCTATGGCATGGGGCCGCCGGCTTTACTTTTCCGAAGGAAGGCATACTGAGCGATTCTAAACGCTCTTAAAAAATCCGACGACTTTGAACCCGCGATCTTGGGCATAGAAGCTCAGCATGCTTCCAACTACGCCACCGAAGCCCCTGAATGTAATCTTATATGGAAAGTATATATGCATATTCTTTTCAAATACGGTATTACGGTAACAGTAATATAAAATACTTCATTAAAACCTCTTTCGTTCATGTTAAATGATAGAATAGGATTTTATTAAGGTAGAAATCTCTTTGATAACATTATACTTGTGCCAAACTATACCTTAATTTTCAGGGTTCATAAAGCACACTTCCATTAGGCCTACTGTAGGCTACATTATGTCCTGTATATTCCAACAATTAACCTTCTCTTGCATCATTCTAATTGTGCATATCAATGGATTTTAATACAGATGATCTTCATGTCCCGCCTCTTATTACGATACATACCACTGCACAGTAGCAATTGGGTAAAGAGTTTACTGTGCCCACTACCGTACCAAGAAGAAAGAAGAAAGAAAAAATAAATCCGTCTGAGTACAGCCCTGCCAATGCTCACAGCAGTACGGGCTGACTTGTGACGTATAACTGAACGGCTGCCATCACAACGCGCTAAGCCGTGTGCAGTATGTATACAGAAGTTTTCCGCTAGGTGCAGCCCTTCGAGCTACTGGAATAGTTGGCTGCATCGCAAGAGCGGTGACGATATCATCCGAACGCATCCGATATAACCCGTGCTCTTCGCCCCTCGACATGGAGGAAAGAACGGAAGGAGATGCCTTCGCTGCGCTGCCTAGTGCAAGCTGCTGAAGCCAAACGGCACGCCTACTTTGGGGAGCAAGAAAATGGCTGTTCCTATGCTTAAAGCCGTAAACCACTCCAACTAGTCTTGGATTTCAGTGACATAAAACTGCAATGACAAGTGAAGATGTTTTCTTGGATAGGCAGAATACACTCTGTACATCACGGTACTTGGCACAAATAAGCTGCGTTATCGTTTTAAAAGCCAATTTAATTAGAAATATGAGAGCACCTTTACAAGGCTAGTTTTGTAAGAAAGACATGTCAAAACGTAATAATACGCTGAAACACAGATTAAATTGAATACAGGTGTCTGAAGGTGCGAGTTATACCAAAGGAGGAACATCTTTGGAACTAATGATGCCGAACTAATTACGGTAGCCTATTAGCTTGCCACGGTGGGTGAGTGGATATCGTGTCGGTCTACTAACCCCAAGATTGCAGGTTCGCTCCTGGCCGTGGTAAGTGACTTTTGAAAGGCGGCAAAAATACAATACGCATGTCATACGATGTTGGCATGTCAAAGAACCCATTAGAATTCAGTAGGCCAAGTTCATAATGGCAAAATTAATCTCGGGAGTTTCCGCCAACACAAAGTTCCTCATTTCTCTACTAGAAAGCGCTATAGTGTTCAAGCAGGTTAGATATCTAACATCTAACCTCCTTGACTTTCATAGTCAAGGAACATCGAAATTCGACATGCAAGCTACCCTCTGGGTGTCAAATAACAACGCTTGCACCCGGCACCCGAGGCCATACGATATTATTATTATTATTATTATTATTATTATTATTATTATTATATAATTACGGTATTTACACCAAATTGGTTTTTACGTTCTTATTGGTGTTGAGTCAATCATCAGTTTTTAGGCCTAATTTCGAGTACAGCCACTTTCACTCATTGTTCGTACACATTTTGATATTCAAGAATAAAACTTAAAATTAATGAACTGAACACTTAAAAAAGGACTCATATTTGCACAAAAATACGGTATGGCCTATACTTTTTGGTACCGTAAGGTATTTTGTTTGTAGGGGTAGAAACTTAGCCTCGAATTAATTCATTACGTAGGCCTACCGTAATTATTGACCGACAGCTGTTTGATAACTTGGGATTTGCAGAGAAATGGCTTTTTCTTTTTTGTATGTAGGGTAGGCTAAACATGCTGAGATTAGAATTGAAGAGTTTTATATATATATAACTTATCACTACTGCTCCAGCAGGAGGGTGATAAAAGGCTGGAAAGATATCCTGCAAGAATAACTCAGAAAACACCATGCACAATGCCTCATGCTAGTCACGGAACACCGAATACAGGATAAGGTTACGCCCACTTTGGGTGCAGCCAGGTGCAGCGCTTGGCTTCACTCAAACGAGCTCAGGGCATCTCCTCTTATTCTTTCCTCCATGCCCCTCGACCATTGCTGCCAATGTTAGTATCTCAATCACGCTAAAACACAGTCACGCAAAGACATATTTACTAGCATAGGTCAGACGTTTGTTTTTGGCCGGTGCTTGCTTGTTGAGTCGAAGTCTACGACGAGCCAGGAAGCCTTCTTATTGTGAGCATGTGCAGTAACAACTGCATGCACGCACGATCAGATGGAACGAAGGAAGGAAGGAAGGAGGTTGAACGGTTAGCACAGTGGATGCGCGGAATTCACGGCCACCGGCCAAAAACAAACATCAGACCTATATATTTTGTCGCGAAAGTTGTGGCTACTGTTCCAACAGCTGTAACAAGAAGCTTGTTATAAATTTGAACGTGTGGTGTACGAAGTATTCTTTCATAGTAAAAATTGTGCTGTTAAATTGTGATTCGTGGCCGTGTGGCTCATTAATTTTGAGTGAAGTGTAAATAGAATAAGCGCTTTTGAAGAGCATACAATAGCACAGCTAAAAGAGTGAGCTCTTGGCGTTTTTATAGTTACTGTGTTAAGCATAATATAATTATAGGTGTATGTTTGGAGGGGAAGTGCATTTGAAATCCAGTTATAAATATAAGTACGAGTATTTAGAGTGAGAGTTCGTTCTTTAGGCATATAGTATTTAAATCTTTTCTTATAGTGTGAAATAATAGTGTTCCCTCCAAGGTGTGTTTTAACATGGAACCGTCCGTAGATTTACTTTGTATTTTAAGAGAAACTCCGTTTTGTAAATGTAAGGAGGAGGATAAAAAGAAATGTTATCAAGCAATCAACCCAACCTCTTTTGACATACCGGTACCAGATTTCCTCCTAGCTAGATGGCCCAACACACCTATTCAACATGTATATGTTTACTGCACACGAGCGTGTGTTGGGCTGCATCGAACTTACACCCCACGAGCCGCCGCTGCTTTAGAGGACGAATTCGTGAGCATCTCCTTTATGAGGGTTAGAGTTTTCCTGTCCAAACCAAACTCCTCTAAAATATTGAGCAACGACTCTCTGTCGATGGAATCGTAAGCTCTTAGGAAGACAACAAAGATTTCTAGTACGCTATAATGTTTCTGAGGTTTAAGATTTGTTCACCCGTGGTTCTGCTCTCTCTCATAACACTCTTGAAAATATCTCGTAGGTCACGCCCATACCACTGGAATGATCTCTTTCTCCCATATCTTCCCAAATAGTTGTTGGAGTGAGCCAATAGCGTCTTCTTCTTATGGGGCGTGGTGGCTCAGCGGTCAAGCTCTCTGCCTCTCACCAAGGCAGACTGGGTTCGATTCCCGGTCAATGCATGTGAGATTTTCGAAGTGAAATGCCATGTCCTGTGGTTCGGATTCCATGAAAAAAGGAGGTCCTGTGGCTCATGATCGCGCGATTAACGGTCACGTTAAACTACAAGCTACCTTAGCTTTCAATAGCGTCTTCACTGACCTACTTCCATAATTCGGCTATTATCTGATTTTCCCCGGATACCTTGAAATTTTCCATACAAGTCAGTATCGCCTGAATCTCTCTTTCAGACGGGGGTTTAGAATCATGGTTGGGGGATGGTTTCGGTCCTCCATCGAACATCATCTTTTGGGGTGGTTCATTGCAATTTAGGAGTTCATTAATGTAGCCGGCTAGTATCTTACAGTTACCCCTATTACTATACGCCATGTTCCCGTTTTTGTCCTGAAGTTGGAGAGTTGGTGGGGGGGGTCATATCTGGTTAGTTTCTGCCTGAAGACCCGATAATAGTTTCTCATATTGTTCTTCCTTATCTTCCTGAGTCGTTGGTCGTCGTGCTCCTTCTTAACTTTCTTGATCCCCTTGGACAATTTCTTCCTAGTTTCCACAAAGTGTTGCCAGGTACTCTCTTCCTTTTTGGTTTGCCAAGTGTGCCACGCCTTCTTCCCCAGATCAAGTAGTCTACTGTCCCCGCACCAGTTCTGAGGACCTGGCAGGAATGTGGAGTGGAGTGAGTAAGCCAGTGATGACGTTGCACTGTACTATACTATGCAAAAACATGTACTCACCTTAGAGTAGCGGTGTTCCTAATGGAGAATCCTGGTCTTCTTCTTCTTCTGCCTCACTTTCGGAACTCGACTCTTCACATCCACTGGAGGAATCACTATCATCACTATCATCACTGTCATCATCCAGGTGTATCTCTATGCTATCAATGACATCAGCGACAATGCCGTCCTTCTCCCGGTATTCATCCTCTGCTCTCTGAACACTCCTACAGTACCGTACCCTTCCCAGTCAGTATTGGTTGCAGATGTTATCGCTTTAGGAGTAATATCTCTTAATTTCTGAAGGGATAAATCCCCGGTAACATTTCCTTCACGCACCACACGTTTCACCTTATTCCAAGCTAGTTCGATGGCATTCAGAACACACATGTAAGGGGGAAGGCGTACCAATATTTTCCTTGTTTAATTCTGCGTTAGACTATATAAACCAATTATTGTCAAGTTTATTAATTATTTGTTTATTTGTGGTTGTATGAAAAATTGTCCGTGTTTTTGACGTATTTTCTAGGAACCGCTCACTTAAAACTATATACATGGAAAACTACTTGGCTGAGGGTAATAAATTTTTTATATGTTATAGGCACAAGTATTGGTAGTGCAAATCTCATGTTTGAGTTTTTTTAACTACCCAATAAAAAGTTCTTATACTTTTTCTGACGTAACGTTTTCTTATCCCAGGATAAACGTACAGCAGGAAACTTGGTCTCATTTTGAAGCTCTCATTCGTGATTATCGGAAACTACGACCACTGTAAACGTACAGTGTGATGGAATTTATGAAGAGTAATATTAATGGGAGATTTTGTGCCTTCTGGACCGTGCGATTAAAGGCGAGCGGGGTTGTGAAATCCGGTGCAGCGTCGCCGCTTTAAGTTGCAGTCGTCGCGGCTCGCAACGAACGAACACTGCTTTAAGTTTACTTTCAACCTTTAATTTTCTTTCCTCGTACAAATTTAATTTTCCATCACCTTTTTCACATAAGGGCTTTGGAACTTCAATGGCAGGTTTAAAAATGGTTTGCTTCCTCATTTGGAAATGTCATACTACACCATTTTTACATGGGCTATTTACATTATTTACATATCTTTACAATATTTAATTAAGTCAGTATTCTTCGCCTGAAGAATCGTTCTCTTCCGATGAATCAGAACTGCTGTCATTCATGTTAATTATGATTGGCTCAAAATGAAGGACATTTTCAGACAGTTTATCGTTCTCCCAGTGGTGGTCTTCAATTCTTTTAACGTGTTTAATACATTGTTTCCAGAGTTCGGGATTAACGGTACGCAAGGCTTCTCGGCATAAAACATTCATTGCTTCCATACTTCTACCATTTTGTAATATGTTGGCCATATTTATTTTTGCTATTTTTCCTTTAACGTAAGCCCAAATAAGTTCGATTGGACTGAGCTCGCAATGAGCCACTGGTAACCAAACAAGCTTCACATCCGGTCGAAGTCGTTTGGTTTGTTGTTCCAGCTTCTTCACTGGAGTTTGAAAATAAGGCCTGGCAAGGACAATCAGCTCTGATTTAGTCAGCTTGTTGTAATTGCCAACTCCAAGTGGTAGCGATATATTCTTTCGTGTTATCCAGGTTACAATGTCAGGTTTCAGCTACGACATGTTCGGGTTTTTAGTTGCAGGATCGACCATCGTATGATATGGGGCTTGATCTATAATGACAGCCGACCTTTGAGGCAATAAACTCAGCACTTTCGTGAACCATTCTTCGTAATGAGTTGAGTTCATTTCGTTGTGGTAATCAAAGCTCCATTTCTTGCCGATAAAACAAAGTTCTGCACCGTCAAGAAATCCTTCTTCACTTCCTATATGCAAAATTATGATGCGTTTCCCAGTTCCAGACGGTGTCGTGAAACCTCCACGCCATCCATACATTTCCTAGCGCAAGGTCGCCCTCAGACAATGGTGGTCTCGGAGGCATCTGGAAGTGATGTGATGTGGCCAATATGCAGTAAACGGGAAGACTGAAAATAGCATGTGGACATAGCCAGGTCACTCGCATTCCATTACACAACTGCCCGGGACGAAGGTTCCCGGCAACACTGCACTCGAATTCACCAGCTCGCCCGCTTTTAATTGCACGGTCCAGAACGCACAAAACCTCCCATTAATATTACTCTTCATAAATTCGTCATCACACTGTACGTTTACAGTGGTCGTAGTTTACGATAATCACGAATGAAAGCTTCAAAATGAGACCAAGTTTCCTGCTGTACGTCCTGGGCTGAGAAAACGTTACGTCTGAAAAAGTATAAGAACTTTTTATTGGTCAGTTGAAAAGAAATCAAACTTGAGATTTGCACTACCAATACTTGTGCCTATAACATATAAAAACGTCATTACCCTCAGCCAAGTAGTTTTCCATGTATATAGTTTTAAGTGAGCGGTTCCTAGAAAAGACGTCAAAAACACGGACAAATTTTCATACAACCACAAATAAACAAATAATTAATAAACTTTACAATAATTGGCTTATATAGTCTAACGCAGACTTAAGCAAGGAAAATATTGGTATAACTCGTTTTTCAATTGGTCTGTTGGTTTGCTTGTAATTAAGGCCTAAACTCGAGTATCCATAATTAAAAAAATCCGATAGGTACGGTATATGCTTATATAAATTTTAATCCACTGGCATCTAATTCATTTAAATTATTTTCATAACCACAAGATGGGAGCTGAGCGAAATATTAAAATCTGTTTTTTGTTTCTTGTGTCCTAATCATGTGATTGAAGTTTGAATAAAACCCCTACACAATAATCTTCATCTAATAGTAGCTACATAACTCTAAGGCCTATATATAAAAATTCAACATGGTGACCATCTAAAATATTTAGACGGTTCTCAATATCTACGAATCTATTACAGCAATCCAACTGAAAATTTGTATGTTGATAGAGGCAATTAATATAAGTGGGATATATGAAAATAGGCTATTTAGTTCTTCACGGAACTACTTGTTCTTTTACGAGGTTGATACTCTTCCCGCTCCTTCTGCCTCACCACTTGCGAGATGAGGGCCCGGACTTGCGACCAACAGTGGCAGAGTTGAATGAAGGTTCATTATAAAAACTATTTTCTAGATCAGGATATTACAATGGCAATACTTCTATCATTGAAGGATACAAGATCAAACCATAAAATCTAGTTCTTAAAAACCACGATCTCTTCAGATGTAGGACCCTTAGTATGTTCTGTCTTTTACTGACCCCTTTTCTTTGTCCCCATCCCTCCCAATATTAAAAACAAAATTATGCCCACGGTAGATATTGAACTATCTCTGGGTTATTCAATATATTTTTTACAAATTCTCAGTTTCTGAAGCATTATCAATTCCTAGTTTTATATTAAGTGCTTAAGCTTACCATCGTAGCTGATAACTTAAATTTTTGTAAAAGCGCTAAATTCACAGCAAAAGTCACTGTGTAGGCTACATCAGTACAGAAAGATATATTTACATCACTGAAAGAAGTCTTACAGATTGCTAAATTCATACTTAAACAACAGAAAATAATATTACAATATCTTGCCACTAAGAGATCATTAAAAGTCACTAGTTGCTGGCCACAGCAAACAGAGCTGGTTGACAGGGAGGCAAAAGAGAGATGAATGCTGCACGTTAGAAGTAGAGTAGGTCAGCTGCAAAGGCAGTCACTGTGTTATTGCTGCAAGTTCAATACTTTTGCAATTTATATTGTACACAATGTGTCTGTAGCTTATGATGCCATAGATAAGCAAATCCTAAGAGCATTTAGGGTACCAGGAAAGTTGGTACAGCTGGTAGAGTAAACCATGAAGAACACAATGGCAGAAGTGCAAATACAGGCTGAAGTAGATGGTTTCTTTGAAGTAAAGCAGAGGTTGAAACAAGGAGATGGGTTGGCACCACCCCTGTTTAATCTAGCATTATATTCACTGGTCAGGAAACTAAGGATGGACCCTAGTGGAACAGCTCAATTGGTTGGATACACTGATGATATTAATTTCATGGGTAGAACAATAAGAACAGTTAAATAAGTTAAGTGTATAGAGATCTGAAAAGAGAAGGTAAGGAGATTGGTCTTAAAGTCAATGAACAAGAGATAAAAGTAATGGTTCTGGCTGGGAGAAGGAATTATGCAGATGGAAAGCTTGTTTCTGTAGGATTGAAAGTGATTACAGTAAAGGAGTTTAAATACTTTGGTATACATCTAACCAATAAGAAAGAGGAAATTGTGCAAATGCAGGCAAGAATACAGGCAGCCAATAGAGCCTACTTTGCAGTACTGCCTCTCTTTTGAAGTAGAGACGTTAATCAGAGATGAAAAATAAAGCTCTGGAAGTGAAACGTGGACCTTACACAAGAAAACCGTGGAGAGATTGATTTCATCTAAGGAAAATCCTGAGGAGAATTTATGGACCTATATGTGTACAAGAAGACCTCCGTGTCTTAGGCGGCAGCACGCCGGCCTCTCACCGCTGGTTCCGTGGTTCAAATCCCGGTCACTCCATGTGAGATCTGTGCTGGACAAAACGGAGGTAGACAGGTTTTTCTCCGGGTACTCCGGTTTTCCCTGTCAAAATTTCATTCCAGCAACACTCTCCACTATCATTTCATTTCATCTGTCATTCATTTAATCATTGCCCCAGAGGAGTGCGTCAGGCCTCGGCAGCCGGCACAGTCCATATCCTCGCCGCTAGATGGGGGCTTCATTCATTCCATTCCTGACCCGGTCGGAGACTGGAAGCAGGCTGTGGATTTTCATTTTTCATGTGTACAAGAAGAATAAGATATAATAAATTATATTCTTTACATGAAGATGCACATTTTTCACACGTCATTCGTATTGAAAGGCTTAAATGGGTAGGTAATTTAATTAGGATGGAAGAACATCAATTCCAAAGAAGGTTTTCACAGGAGATTTTGGAGAAGGAAGGGCACGCAATAGATGGGAGGATGGAGTACAGCAGGATGCAGCATATATCTTTAATATCTGGAATTGGAGAGCTGAAGTGCAAGATCGGCACGGTCAGAGAAGACTTTTGTCCCAGTACCTGCACACACTACGAATAGTTTAGCTGCGGTGCTCGCTTGGCTTTTTTTATTTGTTGTTGTTAATTCATTTGCGGAGCTTGGGACATCTTGATCATCATCTCCGTGCAGTTTGGTGTGTGTTGAACTTGTCTGATAACCTGTATTATGTGATGACTGTTGTAGTAGTGTAAGGCCGGTATTACACTATCAAAGAATTTTGTCAAATATATTTGATAAAATATCAGTAGAGGAGCAAAGGGAATCCTAACGAGTGACACTAGGCACTCGGCTACGCTGACCCCCTCAGCTATGTAAGATTTACGATATCTCGCGAACCAATAATCGGATATCGACACGTGAGGTGTCATATGACTCGGGCTGACGCCCCCTTTTCTATGGACTACTCGTTATATTTTTTGAATAAATAAAACGATTATTTGGAACATAGGCTATATTTTTAAAACTATGAATCGCAGAACGTTGTGCAATGGCATAAACGAAAGGTCTCCATATCCTTTATCGTTAGATCAAAATACTGTATTTTTTATTTTTTATTTTCCAAAAATGTTCCATTTTGAAAGTGGGCTATATTTCCAAAACTATGAATTTTAGAAAGTGGTATGTTTGGCTTAAACCAAAGGTCTTAACCCCCTCTACCCCCAAAATAAGTTTTATAACCATAGGACAATAGCAAGTGTAGTAGAGAGATGAGGCGGTTTCTGTGCCAACCGTGTCGCCGGCCGACTTTAGCCGATATCTCGCGAACCAATCATCAGAGAGGGTTGTGTGACGACTCGTTTTAAGGGTATCTTTTCTCATCTTTCCTATGGTCATGGACTTTTGTTTCCCCCGATAATCGTAGATGGGCATGTGGAGTGTCATTTTGCTTGGGCTGAACCTCCCTTTCCCACGGACTATTGATTTATTCAAATAACCCACAACTGCAAGGTCATTGACTCGCGAACCCGTAATCGGAGAAACCTATGTGACAGCTTGTTTTACTTGGAGAAAAGCCCCCTTTCTTATGGACTGTTGATTTATCTAAATATCCCAAAACTAAAAGGTCATTGACATTTGTTTCCCCGATATTTCGCGAACCCGTAATATCAGAAAGCCGATTTATTGTTCTTTTTAAACGTGAATTATTGTCTTTACCGCAAATGAATTAGTTTTAGAAATTTGCCGAAAAAATGACTATCGAATTTTTATCAGGCAATGATGGATTGATTGATTGGTGACGATGGTTATTGCGTTATAATAACGAGAGGAATAGTTGTCATGGAACAGATTTAGGATAAAACACGGCTTTTCATATATTTCACTCGGTAGCTAGTGGCAGACCGGCTCTGTGTAAAACAACCTCTCAGACTAACCTTGCTGGCCATCCTCTGCAGCACAAGTTGATAATTCTAATCTAAGGAATGCGCTGAGGCGCGTGAGAACACACGTGACATGCCGGCTCGACTCTCTGTTATGATGCAACATCATGCAAGCTAGCAAGTTTAATCCTGTATTGTGTGTACGTGAGAAAATGCAAGTTATGTGAAACATGAGATGATGCAGGTGTTTTCATTGGACTTAAGACTTGCACGTGCATGATAACAGAATGGCGAAGCGTGGGAAACGGCTGATCAGGCATGTGGCGTGACATATAAAGACAAGTCTTAAACATTTCCACTCTCATTTATGTGATAACTTGCCAAGACGCTATAGCTCTGTTTGAGCACTTGCTCTTGCTTAACAGTGTTTTACGTGTTGGCAGAAAATACTTAAAATAGTTGCGAGGTAAGTACTTATTAATGTTTCTTTACTGTTTTATTGGCAATTAACGTTAAAGTTTTATTTATTCGTATTTATTGATGGATTTTATTTGTTTGCAGATATTGTCGACGATTGGGACATTGATGTACGTAGTGCATTTAGTGGCGTGATATTTAAATACTTTTTTGATAGGTAAATTTATTTTTAATGGTTTCTGGTGATTTAATGCTAATTAATGTTTAAGGTATTGATTGATTGGAATTTATTTACTGATTGAATGTTTTATTTTATTTCCAGATAACCTGTATACCTGTTGTGAGGGAGAGAGAGAGAGAGAGAGAGAGAGAGACCATTCCACCCTATAGACACGAGAAGGAATAAGCAAGGCTTTATGAGCAATAGTGAGATTTCTTTTTTTAATAATCTGTTTACATTTTTATAATATTGTTTTAAGGAATGCAAGTATTAACCTGAATTCCTGTATTTATGATGGTTTGTTTTATTTCTTTTTAGATATTTGGAAAAGCCATACCTTTGTTGCTGGTGAACCGGGAGGTGCTCGAGTGCAGTGCAGTCGACTGTTGAAAACTCAGGTAAAACTAACTTGCAATTATGGCTTATTCTACCACTGCTACGGATAATAGTTTAAATTGGATCCCCTTTGACGCTTGTTTTAAATCCCGCGTTTGCTCGGGTCGCGTGGTAAATGTTAAGGAGTAAATGGCTACTACCAATCCTGACGCAGACATTTTATTTGTACCTGACTCTTCATCCTCAGCCATGTAAGATTTCCAATATCTCGTGAACCAATGGTTGGATTTGGACATATGAGGTATCATAGGACTTGGGGTGACGCCCCTTTTCCTATGGTTAACTAGTTTCATTTGATTTGGAAAGTAGGCTATATTTCCAAAACTAATAATTCTAAAAATGTATATATTGACTTAAACGAAAGGTCTTTATATGTTTTATCGTTAGAACAAAACTTTATTTTTTACATTTTTTCCAAAAAAAGTTCAATTTCGAAAGTTGGCAATATTTCTGAAACTAAGATTTTTACAAAGTCGTGTGTTTGACTTAAATTAAAGATCTTTACCCCTTCTACTCCTAAAACATGTCCCAGGTCTCTAGGACAAAAAGTGGTAATAGTGAGACAGTGAGAGAGCTATAGCAAGTCTCATGTGTGCCTTAATACTGATGGCTATGTAGCAAACGGCTATCTTGTGAAGCAATGGTCGGAGGGGGTCATGCGAGGACTCGGTTTAAGGGTATTTATGCTGATCTTTCTTATGGCGCACTAATTTACTGAAATAACCCAAAACTACAAGGTCATTGACTTTTGTTTTCCTTGATAGGTCGCAAATCGATAATCGTACATGAGCATACTAGATATCCTAATTTTCAACACGTTGCCCTCTTTCACATGGCGCATAAAGATGGACAAAAGTTTTGAAATTGAAGGAAACAGCATTTTTTTGTGTGGAAAAAAGTTTCTATTAGATTTTTTGTTTTGTTACGTTTGGTAAAATAATGTTTTAACGTGACACATGAAGAGTGGTAAGTTTTTGCCCAGAAGGGGATCTTTAACGTGCTAGTAATGTACTGACATGGCTCTGTGTCATTCACACATGCTCATAGGCCTGCGGACTGTTCTAGGATATGAACCTATAAAGTTAGGTCCACCAAGTGATGTGAATGGACGCAAGAAATGGGAAGAATGAGATAAAGGTGGCTCTCTATATATTACAACGGAACTTGTATGTGTGTTGTCGATTGATCGAGGACAGGCTACGTACAGTAGCAAGCAGGGAATGATTTTGTCTGCTGTCTGCGAATCTTATCTGCTGAGAAATGAAATATGATACGACTAGTGGCTAGCGTGAGAGAGGACAGTTGAAGGTGAAACACGAAGTTCAATTGTGTGTGAAACGCTGAGTCAGTGAAAAGTACAATGCACGTGTATGAATGATGTAACCGGCAGTGTAGGCAGGGTGAGAGAGGGTGGGGGACCTGTTGATGATAAGGCTTGTTTAACATTTTTTTACGTGTTGGTGGAAAATACGTGAAATAGATGTCAGGTATGTACCTATTTATTTACACGAGGGTCGAGTCATAAGTCATGGCAACTTTTTTTTCTCGCGAACAGGAGACAACACGGAAAATCTAAGATATGCATTTGGAAACGTATGGTATGTACTTGCGTAGGATGCTATTAGATGGTGTATGTAAACAACAGTGTGGGTATGATCATGCCCCAAATTTCATTGTGTGAGTGAGAGCGTCACACAATGAAAGTCAACAAGCTGGAGGAACGATCTTATATTACAATCGCAGTTCTCCGCGGCAGAAATGCACGCCAATGCCATGCAGAGCTGCGGGAAGCATTAGGCGTGCATGCCATGTCCTATAGAACAGTGGTGAGGTGGCTGGAGACTTTCAAACGGGGTAGAGTATCAACTGCCGATTTGCCTCGCCCAGGCCGTCCAGTGTCCATGGACAAAGATGTACGGATAATGGTGATCGATCAGTGTTTACAGGAGGACAGGCGCTGGACTATAGCGGAATTGCAGGAACATACGGCAATACCGGCGGCAACAGTACGGCGCATTTTACACAAGGACCTACAGATGCGTAACATTTGTGCAAGGTGGGTGCCACATCACTTAACGGAGGTACAGAAGTGGACTCATTACGAAATATGTCGCACCAATCAGGAAGGACAAGCCATGTTGAATCGCATTATTGCCGCCGATGAAACATGGGCACGTGCTTATGAACCTGAACTGAAGAGACAGTCAAGTGAATGGCGTCGTCAGAGGCCACCACGGAGACACAAGTTTCGACAAAATCCGTCATCCTGTCATACGATGTTCAAGGTGTTCTTGTGTGTCATCCAGTGCGTGAGGGGCACACTGTCAATGCAGTGTATGACAATTCTTTTTGTAGTACCAATTGCGCCGTGCAGTGCGAACCAAACGTCCTGATCGTTTGGACGACGCCATAATAATTTAGGATAACGCGGCAGCTCACATAGCAGCCATCTTTCAGCTTCGCTTACAACGGTTGGGATGGGAGGTTCTTCCAAACCCGCCTTATTCGCCTGATCTGAGCACATGTGACTCTGATATAAGCCCCAATGTCAAGAAGCCACTGCGTGGACGACGGTTTGCTAACAAAGAAAACATCGTAACAGCATTTCGGAGGGAGGTGTTACACGTTGGCGACACACATGCAGCGAATGGTATTCAGCGCCTGCCCCGACGCTGGCAACGCACAGTAGACAGCTTGGGTGATTATTTCAAAAGTCTGTAACCAGTGGAGACCTGTCCTTTGTACGTAGTCTTGTGTATTTGCTGTCTATACCACAATAAAACAATGTTTACTAATGGCCTGTCTTCTGTCACTTACCTACGATTATCTCCTGACGTCATAATTTATCTTCAGGCACTATGCATAAGTACTGTACCGTTATTTTATAGCTCACGAGTTACGATATTTTTGAGCATTGAACTGCGGCTCTGTGAAATGAGAGCCGGCAAGCTGTTGTTACGTCACCGGCCGGTTGAGTATGTAGGGGAGGTTTGCCGATCCTCTTCGTCAAGTTCAAGGTCCCAGGCGGACGGACTCGAAGGGAAGCAAGGTTTGTAGCTCCCTGAGCATGCATCGATAATCAGATTATGCTAATCAAAATATGCACCTGAGAAATAATTACATTGAATACAACGAATTAAGAGCTATTTACGCAGTATATTGTATACAAGAAGTTACCTTATTATGGCAGGACGCTTGTACAAATGGATATTTGCTTAGAGGAACGCTGTATGTGAAATGAGATGCATATATCACCACCCATGTGCGATAAAGATCGATCCATGACGCGCTGGAGTGGGGGTAATGATGCCTACCTGTAACCGGCGGTGACAGACAGAGAAACAGATCATTTCATGACCCGGTCGGAATCACTTACTTCGGGAGTGCACTGTATAATGTAAAAACGTGTGCCGGTCGTGAAAAATCGCAAGTTTCGTGTCCGAGAAACTTAGAATATTTCTTAAGCTTGTGGATACTAAAGCAAATACGCCGAGATGGGACTTTAATTCTTTGCAGTCCGTTAGCTTCGTGAAACGCGCAGTGATACTTTGAATAAGCAACAGATGCTTACGACTCGCAATTATGGACTTGCATTTTTGTTATTCATGCAATTAAGAGCAGCTGTGAAACTCTGTTCGAACACAGTCTGTTACGAAAGAACATTAACCATACAGTTAACTATTCACGAACAGTTCTCCAATATACGTCATGTTGATGTTTAAGACATCGAGGGGAACAAATACAATGAGAATCGAATCAGTAGCCATGTCGGGCTAGAGTATAACATGAACACTACGTGCAGGGCATAAGCGTGAATATATTGAAGGTGACTATGTTTGTTCACGAAGAAGAGAAGCGCATTTTAGAAACTTCTCGAGTATGAACTGTAGAATCATCATAACTATGGAGAAGATGGATTCGATTCACGGTTTTATGCGAATGCCTGCGTGTTACTATAAACTGATGGACTTCAGTCGAGTGATCCAAGATCTACAACGCGATGTTGGAAGACATTACCGCTACGGTGTCGCAACTCAGTTCCGGGGTACGAGCTGCATGGACGTGAGAGGTTCCCGAGTTCGATACCTGGGAAGCTGGAAGGGGCATACTGTTCCACAATTTGGTTTGGAGATTGTGACCTGGGCATGTTCACCCTTTATATGCCACTCCATGGATCATCGAAAGGTAGAGACACATCAGTCTATTAAATAGTAGCATTGCTAGGTATTCCAATGTAACCGCAGTTGCCATTATTTCTTTATGTTTAGCATGGTTGAACTGGGGTAAAGGTTCGATGTCTTGTGTCGTGGCTGACTTCACCTTCAACCGGATTTTGGTTCGATTAACGAACGCATCCATTTTGTAGTATTGATTTTTGAATTTATTTGATAATTAACTTTTCGCATTTAGAAATTTCATTTAATGATATGCATAATATCATCGTTAAAAAGACAAGCATTAGGATGAAGAATCATATGTTTCCGTGAATAATATTTTACTAAGTGATTAATTACTCTTATTAATAGTCTCAGGACGTTTATAGACTTTTTCGAGTGTTATCTAGACACTAAGGTAGTCATCTGCGTTGATGTTAAACGGTTTCTTACTGAAGAATTTATACATGAATTCCATTCTCATATATTTTGGAAGAGGAGTTCTGATATTTGAGAAGTTTTGATCTACCTCTAGATATTTTTGAGATCATGCTTTACTCTTAGGGACGAGTAATATTACCATAGGTTTCTAACGGATCATCAGGCGTCTTACTATATATGTTACCTAGATCCATGGTGTAGGAGTCATTATTAATATTCACGAGTTCATATGAGTGGAGTGGAGAGTCTCATTTAGGTTGATCAATTTCCACTTCTCTTTGACGCCACGTATTTTACGTGAATGAAAGATTTTATGCTGAAGTGATAATAAAACTCTATTTTTGGAACAGTTGAGAGATATGAACATCCAGTTTTTTGAACATAATTCCCAGGGAAGAATGTAAGAGCCGATAAGTATTCTTATTAACACATGATGTACAGTATATTTGTAAGGCAATGCTTTTAGACTTCGAAAGGAATTAATATATGATCCATAATTAATCAATTCAAGCAGTGTGTAATAGTATTAACCATTTTGATCAGCACGATAACAGGTGCGATAGTGATATTGATACATGAAACATTTAAAAAGGTTTATTAATCACCATGAAGGTGTCTATTGATTACGCATATCAGTCGATATTGCTTGTTATTTAAGGGTATAATGCTTGTTGAAGCTAGTGTTGAATTGAGCCATTAAGAGCCAATTATATGACGATTCTCAGTGAAATCTTATTAAAATGTTTATAATATTAAATCCATGTGTGGATGGAAAGGTGAATGTCTAAGATGACTTTCAAAATTGTTGCAACGTATCGGGGTAAATCTACGTGATAATATATCGATTGTGAAAAATGTTATTCAGAGCACATATTAATCAATTTAATGGATAATTATTTATTGAAACCTAATTGAAGTTTTATCAACGATGCCAGCAGGATACTTAAATCATTCTTATTAATAAATAAATTTGAACAAATACTTCTTCTTAGCTTCAGAGCTTGGCAGATTTAAACTGAAAATGACTGTAATGAATTTAACAAATTTAACACGGGGTAATTTGCAAACCCGGATGGTGAAAGCAATTAAGTCGATGAAAATTACACTCAAGGGTGTACATCAAATGATGTAAATTATGTAAATATACTACTTCTAATTAATTTATGGTGAATTATACCATGGGAAAATTAAAATGACTAGGATATCTATGCAAATGATGCATTAACATTTTCTTTTGGGATCATTCCCGCTGTACAAATTTTGTGATTTTGACATTTGAGTGATATAATGATTTGAGCACCAGATGTTGCCATGGAACTGGGTGCTACTTTGATCAATCGAATTTATAGATTCTGTAAGATAGGATTTTTCTTTTTCGTCGAAGACATTGCTTTTTTATGTAATGTCGATGTTTGAATAAATTTCTGATTCTTGATTTTAATTCTTTCTGCGTGATATTTTATAGAGGTGATGGAAGGTCGCGTTAAGAAGGCCATTGCTGGGTGTCTTTGGAGTTTCCCACATTTCTGATATTTTTATTTGACGGAATCTTGTGTTCTCTGAGCTACTGTTTATTTTATTTGCTATGGTCTTTCATAATGCCACCTTGTTAGGATTGACTTGTGCCCTATTATCCCTTCTACTTGTTGGTAGGATCTGGTTTTTTTCTAGCCGGGGATTTTCAGGTTCATCGATCCAGCTACCATCGTGGTATTTCAATTGGTAGTGGTAGGTAATACGAACACAATACATGCCCTATATTTCCAAATGCATATCGTAGATATTCCGTGTTGTCTCCTGTTCGCGAGAAAAAGAGATATTTGGCATGACTTATGACTCGACCCTCGTATATTTAATGAAAATTATTGACTGATTGATTAATTGATGAGGTGATTAATTAATTGTATTTGTTTACAGATATTGTGGACAATTGTTATACCTAGAGAGTGTTAGTGACAAGATACATTGATATCTTTTTTGAGAGGTAGGTGTATTATTAATGGTTTCTGGTGTTTCAATGGTGATTGGTGTTTAAATTATTGATTGGAATTTAGTGATGGATTTTTTTTATTTTAGATAATTTTTGTTTACCATACCTTGTTGTGAGGGTGCGACAGAAAAAGAGAGAGACCATTACACCCTTGAGCCCACTAAAAGGGAGTAAAGCAGGGTTTACAAGCCAAGGTGAGATTTCTTTTTTAATAACCTGTTTGATTTTTTGTTTGATACCATTCTTTCATTAAATGCATGTATTAATTTGAATTTATGTATTTATGGTGGTTTATTTCATATCTATTTAGTTATTTGGAAAAAACTTTACCTGTGGAGCTGAAAACCCGAAAGGCACTCGATTCAAACCATTGCCGTGCAGTCAACTGCTGAAAACTCAGGTAAGTCTATCTTACAATTATGTCTCATTCTACCGCTGGTAATAATTTAACCTGTGAACTCCTAAATGCTCGTTTTAAATCCCGTGTTTTTTCGGGTCGCGTGGTAAATGTTACGGAAAGTTTGATTCCCAAAGAATTTTTGGAATCTTGCTTTACAATATCAGTGAGCAAATTTGCACACGGCTTTAAGGGTAAATACGGAACTGGTGTGCGATTTCGTATACAAAAATGAATGACGTGGAACGTAATGACAAATTTTATATTTGCAGCAAAATGCAGGAGCTTTTCATAGCCCACAATTTGGAAAAGTGGTATGAATTACACGCCGTGAACGCCTTGCTAACAAAATTTGATAAACTGCAAGAAGGACTCAGTGGCCTTGCCTTAGATAAAATTCATCACCTGCAAATAAACATTTGCAAATGTAACCCTTTCAATGCAGGGTCTAGTTATATCCCTACACCACAGGCAATAGCTTTGAAAAAGGCTGTTGTAAACATTGAAAATTATGATGATGAACGTTTCCTTTGGTCGGTGGCTGCGTATTTACAGCCAGCACAACGTGATGCTTGTCGGCAGGAAAGTACAAGGCCGTGTTTGAGCAATTGATACAAATTTTAAATTTAACTCGCGTGTCGTTCCCTATGGACTTAACCACAAACATAGGTTTGGACAAGATAATCCCGATTGTTCTTTTATGGTGTGTGGCCTTGACGGTGATGAAATTATGGGTCCTCTTTATGCCACGACAGAACCAAAACGACACCACATTCATCTTTTATATTCGTCAAAGGAAGAGGTGAATCACTATTGCTTGATTAAAAGCCTTAGTAGATAGGTAAGCAGTCAACTGTCTAAAATCCATGATAAGATTCATATTTGCGACCGTTGTCTGCAGTATTTCAAAACCCCTACCCTTTTAGAACGACATAGGGAAGATTGCAACTTGCAGAATGCGGTAAGACTGGTATTGCCACAAGGGGACGATGCTGTGTTGAAGTTTGAGAACATCCACAAGCGTGATACAATCCCCATTGTAGTCTCTACCGATTTTGAGGCTCTCACCCCACCCATGGCGGGATGCGAACCAGATCCCACCATCAGCTCAACCACAACCATTCAAAAGCATGAACCCTTTGCCATAGGATTTAATGTGGTGTGTGCTTATGATCCCACAAAATCCTATTTAAAATCCTATCAGGGGTTAGATTGTTCTAAATGGTTTCTCAACGAACTTGTTGAGTTATTGGACCATGTACGGGGGTTACTGGACCACCCAGTACCCATGAGCCTAGCTCGAGAACAGCAGCAACAGTATGAGCATGTCATATTTGAGAAAAGCCACTGTTGAGTGCTGAAG
The DNA here is from genome assembly GCA_946902985.2 of Meconema thalassinum. Classification (NCBI taxonomy): domain Eukaryota; kingdom Metazoa; phylum Arthropoda; class Insecta; order Orthoptera; family Tettigoniidae; genus Meconema; species Meconema thalassinum. The sequence continues at coordinate 113,065,986 of OX336389.2, read as the reverse complement.
AAACTGTGAGAGATCACTCACACTTTACGGGGGAGTTTCGTGGAGTAGCTTACAGGCCATGTAATGTGAAATACCCAGCTCTATGATTCGACCAGTGAGACTTTCCGCAATCTAGCAAATTATGATATTCAGTTTCTGATTCGTGAATTGGGTCATGTCGGTAAGGGGATTTTTTCTATTATTCTCCAAAACCATGAGCGTTTTACAGCCTTGACATAGTGGTTGGGCAAATTTTGTATTCGATTTCTAGATTCCGTTAAGTTTATGGCATCATCCCTCGACAGCATAGTCAACGGCTTGGATGAGAAGGAATTGAAATACACCAGGATGCATTTTGTAAACCCTGAGCATTTTAAATTGTGCGTTCGGAAAGGTATTTTTCCGTATGATTTCTGTAACAGCTGTACCGTTTCAAATGAAGACTATGCACATGTTTGCAATGTTTGACGAGTGCTCAATATAAACACTCTAGTAGATTATGCTAAGCATTACCTAAAACTCGATGTATTGCTGCTCACGGATGTGTTTGAAAAGTTTCGTGAGTTGTGTCAGCACATCTATGGACTTGACCCGGCTCAGTATTTTACGAGTCCCGGACTGTCCTTTGATGCTGCTTTGAAATACACCAAAGTGGAATTGGATTTACTGACCTATGTAGACATGGTCTTATTCATTGAGAAAGACATTCGCGGTGGGGTTGTGTCGCTTAACCAGCGCCATGCCGAAGCATCTTATTCACGAGACAAACCAGAATCGTATTTGATGTACTACGAAGTGAATAATTTGTATGGCCATGCCATAGGATTTAATGTGGTGTGTGCTTATGATCCCACAAAATCCTATTTAAAATCCTAAAACCCTAAAAGGATTTTGCCTGGCTCTCAGAGAAACAAGTGTCACATATTGATGTGAACACTGCCAGCCTCAAAACGTGCCGCGGATATGTTTTAGAGGTGGTTCTTGAATATCCCTCATCGTTGCATGACCAACATGCCGATTTTCCATTCTGCCTAGAGCGAATGGTTACCCCTGAAAGTAAAGTGAAAATTGAAAAATCGATGGGCATACTTTACAGCAAAAATCGGTATGTGCTACATATCCAAATGTTGGTGCAATGCCTAGCCCAGGGCCTAGTGTTAAAGAAAATCCACAGGGGTATTTCCTTTGCCCAAAAAGCATGGCTCCAGCCATACATGGAACTGAACACCCAGCACCGACAAATGGCAACACAGCAGTTTGAAATCAACTTTTATAAATTGATGAACAACTGCATTTATGGCAAGAGCATGGAAAATGTACGCAAATACCGCGGCATTAAATTAATCAATGTTTGGGAGGGGCGTCATGGTGCCCGGCGGTACATTGCCAAGCCAAATTTCAAATCGATCAAAATTATCGACGAGAATTTGGCGACCATTGAAATGAGTAAGACCAGCGTGACCTTGAATAAACCCATCTACTTGGGTCAAGTCATTTTAGACTTTTCCAAATCGGTCATGTATAAATTCCACTACCAGTATCTCTTTTGTATATATATATTGACTCGTTAATATATCACATTCGCCACTGTGATCCCTATGACGTGATGAGGCAACATAGTGACTGGTTCGACACCTCTTCCTATAGTGCTGACAACGTGTTTCAGCTACCCATGAAAAACAAGAAGAAAATGGGTGTTTTAAAAGATGAATGCGGTTATTCCGTTATGACGGAATTCATTGGTCTTGCTTCTAAGACGTATGCTTATCGCACACTAGACCATAAAGAAGCTAAGACAGCAAAATGCGTAGGTAGAACAGTTGCAAAATCGCTACGTGTGGACGACTACCTAGAGGTTTTACGAACTGGGAAAGCTATGTCCCATAAACAGTGCAGGATACGATCCAGCAACCATTATTTGTATCTTGTGGTTCAGAGGACAAACACACTCACCTCGATGGATAACGAACGTGTGTGGACTGATGACCTGCTCAACAGCCTTCCATGGGGTTATCGCAACGAGGAGGATGTGTGATGTTTTTGTTTTATCGTTTAGGGAAATAGCTTTTTGTAAATAGTAGATTTAGTAGTTTTTGCTTTGTTAATGATGTACATTGTAAATATTAGTTTTTTAATTGTAAATATTTTTGTATATTTGTAAATAGTTGAAACAACTTATACCCTTTGTGTTTAAAGCCCTGTAAAACCTAATTTTTTACTTTTTATATATTTTTTTATTTTTTGACTGTGTTTGAAATTGAAAAAAAAATATTTTAAGACTATACACATTTGTTATTGTTTGTATATTAAGTGTGTAGTATTTTTGTAATGGTAAATTTATAACTGAAAGTTCTTTGGGATGGTGTATGTCAAGGATGTTCTTTGGGAATAAATATGGTGGTTGTGTTTGTTCCCAAAGACATGTATGTATGTGAGGAGGATGTGTGACTACAGAGAGAAAGAGAAAGCAGGAGTACATAACATCTGTCGTTCGAACATAGCAAACACGGTGAGGAGAGAGTGGGGGTGGGGGAGAATTAACGCTTATATTAATTTTAAATAGTATAGTTTGTTTTTAAAGTTTGTTTTCTTTGAATGCAGTGGTAGATAGGCTTTTTTGTAAGACAGTCTTACCTGTAGTATGCCACAACGTTTATTAAAAACAAACAGAGAGACTGCACTATCGCCATAACCAAGTACTCGCATCAAGACATTTTACAAAAACTTAAAATGTAAAAACGTTTTTGAAAAAAAAATCTACTGTACATAAGCGAAATCAAAATGTGTTTACAACAAAATGGAAAATGAACTTTTCAATATCGCAATGTGTAAAATATAAAACTTCAAAATGAAATTTAAAAAAAGCAAATTGGAAATTGGAAAATATCAATGTGAGAAATATGAAAATGAAAATAAATGGCTATCTACATTTTAAAATTAAAAGATATCGTGCTCTGGTAATACTGTTTTTATATCACAAAAATAGGGCTTTGCAAAAAAAGAGAATACTAAATAATCAATCCTTTTTTATTTTTTTAATGTTCATGTCCACTCATCATTAACTTTCCTTTCTTAGCACTAATCACAATCAGGGTCGCCAACCTCTCTCCCACTGAGGTATCACAGGATGCCAAACGTTGTTTAGCTTTTTTCAAGAACACTTTATCCGCCACACGTCTTAATGCAGGTGGACTATGGCGATAAGAAATGTCATGTTCTTTGCAAGCTTGATCCAAAAGATTATTAGGTACATCGCCACGCTGCAAACGTTGATTCAGCTTTGTTCCAGGACCGCAGGAGCGATACCCAGGTAAGAGCATTTCAAAAGGTATTATGTTATTGACTTTGTCAATGACGCCACAACCAGTACAAGTCCGACATATTCTCTTGAATCGGCGGCGAAAAGTTTTGACCTTCCTCCTCTCTTGAGGATGTTGCTTTTTACTGGCCATCACAACCGTGGAATGAGGAAACAAAGTCTTAGCTTAAGGATTTATGACCGTGATACTGTTTGGCAAGCTGACAATTAGCATACTGCCGCATAGATGTTATTTTTTGCAATGTACACTTGCTTATGGTGATCGTAATCGGCGCACATTGCAATTCACTTAACACAGAATCTTGAGTCCACGATTTTGGTACATGTTGCCAGATTTCTTTCACTGCATTAGCCGCTTCATAATAAATACAAGATTTTGGCAAGACATTTAATTCCTCTTTTGTAAAAGTGTCCAGTTTCTTCTTGCAAACAAAGAATTTGCCAATGGCCTTATCTGTAGCACTGCCCTCCATGCTATGACGTAGATGTTTACACTTCACTTGTAGGAATCTCACTGCTGTCACCAACGGTGCATACTTCAGATTTAATTTTATTTAAAATTTCCCAGCTTGTATTTGTGGTGAACCAATGGAACAGGTGCCACGCATTCGCCAGGGCTTTATTGGTAATGCCACAACATGAACAGTGGACCATCAGTGTTTGTAGTGAGGGGCATCGTAATTCCATGAGATCGATACATTGACAGTAAAAAGCCAAAACCTCTTGTATCCATTGTCGCTTTTCACCACCTTTAACAAATACCACATTGGCCGATGACAAATGCGCCTTCATCACCATGTCGAGGTATTTATATGAAATGGTTCCCTCATTCCATTGTAGTTGCAAATTATTTTCAAACCATTGCGTTTGTTGACGGTCTTTTTCACACAACTGATCAAAAGCGTAGGGCGGTTTCAACACGAGATGGGTTGGTTTTGATATCCAAATGTGGAACAGTCAATAATGGTCACCTCTTTAAATATAAATTTGTTATCAGCAATTTTAAACCCTTGACAATCAACAATCAGCATACGCAACATGTTTTTTTTTTGCTTGTTGTCTTGACCAAGTCCAACTGACTACTGACTATCGACTACTAAGGTGTACCAATTGCATTTACTCAAATCACATTCTAGTAATAAAACGGGCCCACTATAATTGCACCCACGTCAAATTGCACCCACGTTAAATCGTGCTCACTTAGGTTAGGTTATGTAGAGTTAGGTTAGGTTAAGTAGAGTTAGGTTACGTTAGGTCAACTGAATACTGACTAGCAAGTATTAAGGTTTAGAAATAATAACAACATATTTTTATTACATCATTTTATTTGCATAAAAATCATAACAAGCTTTACACTTTTTTGTCATTCTGGTATAGGGACGGTACCAACTCATGTAACAATAAACTCTTTTGTGTTTATAACGTTCATGACACCTGTGATGTCCCAATGTCTCTAAACTGGGCGTTTTCGACTCGGTACTGCTAACCGGAGCACCGTTGACGCCATAAGGTCCACACGTATAATAACTTTTCCATCACTCAGAGGCAGTAGTGATGGGTAGCTTGAATGACATGGTATATTACCCGCATCCATTCCTCGGAGGTAGGGGCAGGCTGGTGACCAGTGCTGATGTTCTTGCATAGGTTCATCACTCTCTTCCCATTGGTCTATGGTCATTGAACAAAACACACATTTCACTTGATCTCTTGTTTTTAAATAATAGAACCTAGCCGCTGCCAAGCCTTGGGGGTTATTGAAAGGCACAGGCCACGTCGCAAATGTCTTGAAATGTTGTTCCTCAGATTTTAAATTTATTGGTGTTACACCTCTTGTGGCTTTGAGGCAATCCATGACTGAGTTGCTCAACGTTTGTTTGCCTCTTATTGATACACTACTGTCGACCAAAGTATTATGTGTACTCGAGTTTGAAGGTTGATGGTTAAGTAACCAATAGACCTACATAAAATCCAATACCATCAACATTTTCTTCGTTCTATTCTACGTTAGTTCATGTAGGTTTGGATTTTAATTTATATTTTAATATTTTTTTATCGCAGTTGGAACACAAAAAGTGCACGTTTTTAAGCGTGTTTCAACCATGCGTCACATTTAAGAATTATTATCTCAAAATCCCGTCATCAGATTGAATCCAAATTTTAACACAATATACATTGGAATGTTGTATAACTGGTTTATTAATTTCACAATTTTGTGTGTCCAAGAAACAAAGTTGTTATCATTGTTGTAAGGTAACTTTTTCTCTGCTCGGGGTGGTTGGAAAATGTAGTTCTTGGTTGCGTTGTAATCGTTATCCATCAAAAAGTTATGCAGTATGGCTGTGAAATACGTAAATTAATTCACTTATTTTATATCGGTTTGTATTTGTACGAGAAAATAACACATGGTTCTCCATCTAGCCGCTCCGGCAAAAGCTGTACAGCGTTGCTGAGATGGAGCCCATCACTTCCGAGCGAGACTCGCCACGATGCGTGTGGGCACCATTTCGGCAACGCTGTACAGCTTTTGCCGGAGCGGCTAGCAGGTGAAACATGTGTTATTTCCCCGTAGGAATACAAACTGATATAAAATAAGTGAATTAATTTACGTATTTCACAGTCATAGAGCATAACTTTTCGATGTATAACGATTACAACGCAACCAAGAACTACATTTTCCAACCACCCCGAGCCGAGAAAAAGTTACCTTACAAAAATGATAACAACTTGGTTTCTTGGACACACACAATTTTGAAATTAATAAACCAGCTATACAACATTCCAATGTATATTGTGTTCAAATTTGGATTCGATCTGATGACGGGTTTTTGAGATAATAATTATTAAATGTGACACATGGTTGAAACATAATTAAAAACGTGCACTTTTTGTGTTCCAACTGCGATAGAAAAATATTAAAATATAAATTAAAAATTCCAAACCTACATGACCTAACGTAGAATAGAACGACAAAAATGATGAAGTTATTGGATTTTATGTAGGTCTATTGGTTACTTCACAAACAACCTTCAAACTCGAGTGCACATAATACTTTGGTCGACAGTAGTCACTTGGTTGGACAGTGGATAATAGTTGACTTGCTTGTGATGAATAATGAGACAATAAGCCGTGGTGTTTGGCGGGACATTGTCATGAGTTTCAAAATCTAGTCGGATGGCAATATTGGATGTCTTGACAGACTCTTCCAAGTAGGAACAACCAAAGACGACCAGTGGCGCTCTTGTCTTAAACTCTTGGGGTCTCAACATGGGACAATTCTCTTTTTGATAATATGACCATCTAAATTTAGAAAACAAGTCGTAGTGTGGGCCAAACTTATTTTTTGAAAAACCCAAATCCAGTCCTTCATAGTGTAACGTGTTTTTCGAGGGGTTTTATGCAACTGGCATAAGTCAGTAGGAAGCCATTCTATATTTATTTACGCGGCAAATTGTTCAGCCAAGAGAATTTTTCATGTTAATTTATTATTATTATTATTAATTTATTATAATTATTATTTAGGTATTTTCGGAGCATTTTATAAAAATTATTAGCATTCAGATAGGTTTTCTATGTCTTAGAAAACGCTATCCAGCAAATTATTACGAACGACGATATCATAGAAAATTATCTGATTACGGAATTTTACGGAGTTTTCGTCAGTTAGGGTATATCGAGAGACGTGACTCACTGGGATTTCAAGTACACGCTTAATCTTGTCGAGAAGCATGACGCAATCTTGGGTCGCAAGGTCTAGAAAAGGCGAATTGTTGGAACGGAAAACGACTTCTCCCTCTCGCGCGCCGAGTGTAAAGAAACCAGAGGAGGGGAACTAGCGGTGGGTCAACCAATCAGTGAGGACCACGCAAGCTGAAGCCGGCTGAAGAGTGGGGGAGCCAACGTGTGGATATATCGTTCGACGCGCCGTGAAACGAGGACAATCTGTGAAATACTTGACGAGTATGGATGCGCGTGCGAGTGGCTCCGATGTTCGGTGGAGTTAAGGTCTATCTGTGAAATACTTGCGGAGTATGGTTATACGCGGGGGACGCTCCGATGTTCCGTGGAACGAACAATCTGTGTAGAACTTGCAGAGTACGGTCGCAAGTGCGTGTCGCTCCGATGTTCAGTGGAGTTAGCGACGAACTTTTGTAAAACTTGGTTGTACGAGTGTTTGGGTCCGAGGTACGGACCATAGAATTATCTAATCTACCAGAATATCATCAAATTCCGACGGAGATGACGACGTCCAGGAGACTGTGGGAAGCTCACAACATCATCAAGAACGAGGGAAATGCCTTGGCAATTTCCAATGGTAAGCGCAAATGACGCAGAAATACGCAATCTCTCATTTTTCTTTGTTTTATATTTCATATTTCAATAACTTCATAGCTTGGAAATAAGAGTAAAATCAATTTATCAGACTCCGTTTTCACGTAATTTTCTATCGGTAATATTCAAATCACAACGCTCCAATTTAAATTTTATACTTATTATTATTATTAATTTTGCTATACTTGTTTTATATAATAAATTCATTTCTTTTACAATGCAATCTTTGCTTTCAGTAGGTAGCATTAGATATAGACCAATTCCTTCTCCTGATACAATTGTTTGTTGGGTTAATGATCAAATCATACCACGATCTGAGTGAATAGATTCTTGACGGTGTTCTACCAGAGCTAGACGTTGTTAAATACAAATTTAGATTTCAACATTGCATTGAGGTCTTGGCGCCCATTAAAACAACATAGCTTAGGCAAAGGGAAACCATTACATTTCTCCCAACAGTGTGAACTAGCGAGACTGTTACATTTGTACGCTCAACGTGGAGCAAAGTAAATACCGTTTCACTTGTCATCCCAGCCCAAGCCAAACTGCTACATTTGTCGCCGACAACTTGGGGCTGAAAACCTAATAACATTTGTGGAAGGAGAAGGGTATATATTTCTGTGCCTGTATTTTGGGGGTTATTTGTCTTTATCAGTGTATATCATTATGGGGGATGAGAAAGAAAGACAGATGAGGTTACGTAGTGGTCATCAGCTGGAGAGTGATGATACGAGCAGTATGTCGAGTGATGGTAGTACCGGGGTAGCGGGGGTAAATCCCGATACTGAAACAGGGAGTGTAGGCGGCCAACCAGAATTAAAAACTTTACTTCTCGAGTTCATGTATCAGAACAAAGTTAGTAGTGATGCCTTAAATGCAAAATTAGAACAGAATAATGCAAAATTAGAACAAAACAGTAGGGAAAATAAAGAAAGTACAGACGCTTTAAACGCAAAACTGGAACAAAACAGTAGGGAAAATAGAGAGAGTAATGAAACTTTAAATGCCAGATTAGAACAAAACAGTAAGGAAAATAGAGAGAGTACTGAAACTTTAAATGCTAAATTAGAACAAAACAGTAGGGAAATGAGTGACAAATTTGAACTGATTAGAGGTGAGATCAGGGGGGTGATGGAAGAAAAGGCTAAAGAGATTATTGCAGATGTAGACAGAAAATTAGGAAAAGTACAGGAGGAGTTGGAAATTAGAATCAGTACACAGGCTGAAAATTTAAAAGAACTAGTGCAACTGGAAACACAGCAGGTCAAAAAGCAATTGGGGGGAGAAATTGACAAAATTCAGGTAGCTACTAAAGAGGTTAAGGAACAGCTGGGGGGTAGAATTGAGAAAGTCCACTCGCAAATAGTTGCAGAAGTAAATGATTTAAGAGAGAGTAATAGAGAGAGCATTAGCAAGATTGAGGAGAAACAAGCAAAGCTATATGATAAAGTAGAAGAATCAGAAGGAAACATTAAATTAACAGTAAACAGTATTGAGAGGAAGGCTGAGGAGAAAATCGCAGAATTAGAATTAAAATTAAAAGCTAGGATCAGGCAAGAAAATAGTCAGAATAGGCCAGTTTTGGTGAATAGCACACACAGGGAGGTAGAACTGGGTAAGTTCAGCAATCGACAGGGGTGCCCAATGGAGTTCATGAACACTATAGAAAATAAATTCGGGGAGAGGTTGGAAAATGGTAGTATTGAGTGGTGCCAGGTAGTTGAAATTTTAGAACAAGTGTTTGTGGGGGAAACGAGGAATTGGTTTGCTGTCTACAGAGACAAGTTTACTGATATCAATGATTTTAAAATGAAATTCTGTGAAAAGTTCTGGAATGAGGTTATTTAGTCGCAGCATCGTGAGGGAGTAGCGTGTGGTAAATATAACCCTAAAGGAAGCTCCACCATGACCGAATACTTTTTAGGGCAGGTATTAGTGTGTAAATATCTGGATGGCTTGAAGGAGGAAAGTGATGTGGTAAGGTTGCTACTTAGGCACTTTCCCTATAGGATCAAGGAGGCTGCTTGTATCCAGAATGTAAAGACTATATCACAAGTAGAAAATTTGTTAAGCACATTTGATGCACTAGGGAGAGGGGGTTATGAGGACAATTTCAATCGGAACCAGGGTAATAATAATAATAGACCTAATGAAGCCAGGCATCAGGAAGTTCAAGGGAACGGTGGCGAAGGGGCCAACGCTCAAAATAGAAATAATAATAATCAGCTAAATCAGAACAGAGGAAATGGCTATGGTAATCAGTATCAAGGGAGGAACAATGATTTCAGGGGAAATCAAGGGAGGAACGATGATTTCAGGGGAAATCAAGGGAGGAACAATGATTACAGGGGAAATCAAGGGAGAAACAATGATTTCAGGGGAAATCAAGGGAGAAATTATAATGACAATAATTACAACCAGAATAGGGGTCAAGGAAGAGGACAGCCTAGTGGTAGTAATATACAGCCAAACAATGACAACACAGCCCAGAACAACCAGACCAGTTTAGTAGTTAGTAGTACTACGGCCAGCTGTAGCGGTTCTTTAAACGCGAACCAGGCTGCGAAGTAAGGTCAGAATCTCAGTCTGTAGCATGCCCTGTCCATACAATTATACAGGAACCCTATGACCTAAATGTAAGAAATGAATTATTACATGAACTAAATGATGAAGGTATTATTCAGGAAGTGGTTAGTAAGAGCCCCATAGTTAAATTTAACGTGTCCGAGGCGTACACAGATGTTTTAATTGATAGTGGTTGTATGAAGAGTTGCATAAGTAGTGCATTTTATGATAAAATGAAAGGAACTGGAGTAAATTTTGAGGAGATGCCAATTAAAAGCACTTTTGTTATCACAGCTGTTGGGAAGAGGTCTAAAGTAATTTCTAAGCAAGTTTTAGTAGACATTAAAATTAATAATCATGTAGAGAAGCAGATTTGCCTTGTAATTCCAAATTTAGTATTCAGTGTTATCTTGGGTTCAGAGTGGCTAAGTAGAGTGTCTGGTAACTTATGTTATGATGTAGGGAGTTTGAAATTTAAATGGGGAGATTCTGAAGTAGAAGTAGCGTTCAATGACCATATTCAGAGGAGTAGTATTGTAGGTGTGATTTGTACTTTAAATGAGATATCGCCAGCCGTAGAGCGGGGTTCTCCATGTTTTGTGGGCAGTGTGATTACGAACGGAAGTCTAGAGGACTCGTTACGTGAGGCTGCATTTCAGGGAAATATAGAGGATGAACAGTGTGTTCGGCTCTATGATGTGTTATGGTGTAATAGGAGAGTGTTTGAGGATCGCATTGGTATGGCCAATTGCTATACCCATTCATTGAACGTTATTGATAGGTCAGTATTCACAGGACATAGATATCCTGTACCTTTCGCTTATCAGAGTGCAGTTGAGGCACAAATTAATCAGATGCTTGAAGATGGGATTATTGAGCACTCTAACAGTCCGTATGTTAATTCTTTGATAACGGTACCCAAGACCGACGGCACTGTTCGTATTTGTTTAGACGCTCGTTTGGTTAACAGTAGAATTAGTTCAGATCAGCTGAAATCTATGTCAATAGAAGAATTAATGCAAACATTTGAGGGGAAGAAGTATTTCACTTGTGTAGATTTGAGTTCCAGTTTTTGGCAAGTGCCACTTATGTACGAAGATAGACCATTTACAGCTTTTAGTCATAAATATAACCTTTATCAATTTTGTAGAACACCTTATGGGTTAAAGAGTAGTTCAGCAGCTTTAATTAGGGCTTTAAACATCGCATTAGGGGATGACACAGGAGAGTTTGTAACCATTTACATAGATGATATGGTAATTAGTTCACGCAGTTTTGAGGAGCATCTACGTCATTTAGATATAGTTTTTCAGAAGTTAGATCAGGCAGGGTTCACTTTGAAGCTGTCTAAGTCGTCATTCTGTCAGTCAGAAGTGACATTTTTAGGTCATAGAGTGTCGAGTAGAGGTGTAACACCAGAAGAAAGTAGGGTTAATAAGATACTTAACGCAGAGGTGCCACAGAATGTTAAACAGTTAAAAACTTACCTGGGAATTTGCAACTTTTTCAGGAGGTTCGTTCTTAAATACTCAGGGTTGGTAGAACCATTCAGGGAATTGCTTAAAAGTGGGACTCGGTGGAGATGGGAGTCCAAGCATGATCAGGCTTTTAGAGCGCTGAAGGAAGGTTTTGAGAAAGCTGTAGTGCTGAAATATCCGTTAAAAGATAAGGAATATGTGGTTATGACAGATGCTTCACATATAGGCATTGCTGGAGTATTATGTCAGAAAGATGATGAGGGTAATCTGTGCATTGTATCTTTAGCCTCGCGAGGACTGACTGCAGCAGAGAAAAGATACACGATTACTGAGTTAGAGCTATTAGGTATTGTTTTCAGTTTAGGGAAATTTAGAATGTATTTAGTAGGGGGGAAATTTGAGATCCACACAGATCACCATGCATTACTGTATATGAGGACTTGTAAACTCAGTTCTAACAGAGTTAGTAGGTGGATTCTTGCTCTGCAGGAATAAGAATTCACAGTAAAATATATTAAAGGTAAAGATAACATTCTTGCAGACATGCTATCGAGGGACCCTAATTTATGTAGGGATTATCCTGTGGTTAAAGCAGAGGATGGTATTTTAATATGTGCATGTGTGGACAGTAGCAACAGGGCATCGTTACAGACACTGAGAAATATGCTAGGTAGAGCAGCGTGATGACGTTCATTTAAAGGGAGCCACTTGCAAGGTTGGAAGCAGGTGACGCAGAAACATTTATAGTTTCCAAACGTATTGGGAAAACAGCATATGTGCTGGAGAATAGTGAGGGAAACAGATTATACGGAACGTATAATATACATAGTCTACGAAAATATGTGTCATAAAGTGAGTGTGTTTAGCTGGCGAGCCAGCCTATCAAATGAGTAAGTGTGGTATTTGGTGCGTGGGAGGAGATGGTCTTAAGGCAGGCGTATCAGAAGTCACACAGGGGGGTAGTATGTAAGTAAATGAGAGTTTTTAAGGTACAGGGAAATATGACGGGATTGTCGGATGCTCTTGAGCACTAAAATGTCTCGATACACCAAGGCCAGAATTTGGTAGCGCTGGTGAATTCCCATTTGCCTCCAAGAGATGGGTGAGCGCTTGTACATGGTATTTTTGCTTAAGGCGTCCACGAGGCAAAAGATGGGCCATCAGAATGCGAGACAGTCCTTCATGAAACTCATACATATCAGCACACGTGATTTCTGTTTACGGCCTCGCCATGTAAGATTTGTTAGTGTGTAATTTAAGATAATTTGTACAATGGTATTATTTGTGTGAGGAGAAATGGTCTGTGTTGAGAACTAGTATTAAGTAGAATATGGTTAACGGGAACTTAACAAGACAGGGCGATTACGGCACAGAAATATTTGGTGTTATATGTAATGCGCATTTACTGTTTTTTTTTCAGAAGTCAATATTAATTTAATCTACTTTAAAGAGAGATTAAGTATTATGGTCACGAGGCGCTGCCACAATAGTGTGATCGTGTGCTCAGTGATAAGTGGAATTAAATGTCACCATAAGGAGGGGACCTCCAGTGAAATTAGGAAGTTCTATGGTGATATAAATATATCAGAACACCTTCAATGCGTGTGATATGACATCATAAATACATAGTGCTCACACATTAATTATGTCTATTTCTCCAACATAGAGAAATTTGAGAGGCGGAAATATCCGTGGAACACTATTCCATATGTAAAACATTGGACTGGTTGCAAAGTGCAATCCATAGTGACAACAAACTTTGACGCAAAGTGCGTGAAGAAAAAATATGAGTGTATATATCTGTAATTTAGGGTGATTTCATTTATGTAATATGTATTTTGGATGGGGTTTATTAACGTGTCTGGGATAATCGGATAATGGACCGTCGTCACGGTAAATCATCCGATGATCCGAGGCGAATATGTAACGTGTTTTTCGAGTGGTTTTATGCAACTGGCATAAGTCAGTAGGAAGCCATTCTATATTTATTTACGCGGCAAATTGTTCAGCCAAGAGAATTTTTCATGTTAATTTATTATTATTATTATTAATTTATTATAATTATTATTTAGGTATTTTCGGAGCATTTTATAAAAATTATTAGCATTCAGATAGGTTTTCTATGTCTTAGAAAACGCTATCCAGCAAATTATTACGAACGACGATATCATAGAAAATTATCTGATTACGGAATTTTACGGAGTTTTCGTCAGTTAGGGTATATCGAGAGACGTGACTCACTGGGATTTCAAGTACACGCTTAATCTTGTCGAGAAGCATGACGCAATCTTGGGTCGCAAGGTCTAGAAAAGGCGAATTGTTGGAACGGAAAACGACTTCTCCCTCTCGCGCGCCGAGTGTAAAGAAACCAGAGGAGGGGAACTAGCGGTGGGTCAACCAATCAGTGAGGACCACGCAAGCTGAAGCCGGCTGAAGAGTGGGGGAGCCAACGTGTGGATATATCGTTCGACGCGCCGTGAAACGAGGACAATCTGTGAAATACTTGACGAGTATGGATGCGCGTGCGAGTGGCTCCGATGTTCGGTGGAGTTAAGGTCTATCTGTGAAATACTTGCGGAGTATGGTTATACGCGGGGGACGCTCCGATGTTCCGTGGAACGAACAATCTGTGTAGAACTTGCAGAGTACGGTCGCAAGTGCGTGTCGCTCCGATGTTCAGTGGAGTTAGCGACGAACTTTTGTAAAACTTGGTTGTACGAGTGTTTGGGTCCGAGGTACGGACCATAGAATTATCTAATCTACCAGAATATCATCAAATTCCGACGGAGATGACGACGTCCAGGAGACTGTGGGAAGCTCACAACATCATCAAGAACGAGGGAAATGCCTTGGCAATTTCCAATGGTAAGCGCAAATGACGCAGAAATACGCAATCTCTCATTTTTCTTTGTTTTATATTTCATATTTCAATAACTTCATAGCTTGGAAATAAGAGTAAAATCAATTTATCAGACTCCGTTTTCACGTAATTTTCTATCGGTAATATTCAAATCACAACGCTCCAATTTAAATTTTATACTTATTATTATTATTAATTTTGCTATACTTGTTTTATATAATAAATTCATTTCTTTTACAATGCAATCTTTGCTTTCAGTAGGTAGCATTAGATATAGACCAATTCCTTCTCCTGATACAATTGTTTGTTGGGTTAATGATCAAATCATACCACGATCTGAGTGAATAGATTCTTGACGGTGTTCTACCAGAGCTAGACGTTGTTAAATACAAATTTAGATTTCAACATTGCATTGAGGTCTTGGCGCCCATTAAAACAACATAGCTTAGGCAAAGGTAAACAGTTACATTTATCACCCAACAGTAAGGGCTAGCGAAACCGTTTCAATAGGGAAAAACAGCTCCGTTCAGGAAAATACGTATATTTCTCAATTGGAGGTGATCACATTGAGCGATATCTTTGGTGTGTTGATACTTGCGATTCGTTTGAAAACCCACTATAATGTAGAGAGGTCTCTCTGTATAGCGTGCTGTTTTCAAAGACCAACTGTGTGTATTGGTCGTGGGCAATAGTGGGTACTCATGTAGCGCCCAGCTTTTAAATTCCATGGGTGGAGGCATATCTTTTCCCACAATCTCGAGCATCTCCAGTGTTTTGCTATCCGAAAGGGTAACGTGTGGTACATTCCTTAGAATACGTTGTAGTTGAATTTTGAATCGATTACTTCATCATTCGCTCCCTTGAGTGCATTATAATCGCTCCTGTCTCTGACGAGATAAAGCACTTGCCTTGCGTTTACCACAGTCCGCTGATGATCTTCGGCAAAGCCTAAAATTATTTTAAGAGGTAAAGATCCGGTGAAGGTGCCATCGGTGTGAACCATCCAGTCATTGGTTGAGTCAGGGCACCAACCAGCCATGCAATTTCGTATACAAAATGAATGACGTGGAACGCAAAGAAACATTTTATCTTCGTAGCTTCTCATAGCCCACAATTTGGAAAAGTGGTATGAAACACACGTTGAGAATGCCTTGCTGGCTAAATTTGATAAATTGCATGAAGTACCCAGTGGCCTGTCTTAGATAAAATGCATTACCTGCAAATGAACATTTGCAAATTCATCCCTTTTAATGCAGGGGCTAGTTATATCACTACACCACTAGCGATAGATTTGAAGAAAAGCGGTGGTTAACATTTGAAAACCGGGACGATGACTGCTTTTTTGATCGGTGGCTGCGTATTTGCAGCCGGCACAAGACTGTTAAGGATGTCGGTCTAGAAAGTACAAGGCAATGTTTGATTCTTTAAAACAAATTTTAAATTTAACTCTCGTGTCGTTTCCTATGAATTTAAGTACGATTTACAGGTTTGAACAGGATAATTTTGACTATTCTTTTATGGTTTATGGCCTTGATGGTGATGAAATTATGAGTCCTTTATATGCCACGAAAGAGCAGAAGCGACGTCACATTCATCTTTTATATCTATCAACGGGAGATGTGAATCACTGTTGCCGTATTGCGACATACTGTTCATTTTTGAAGTAAGTTTATTAATGTGTTTTTGGTCTTTTAATGCTAATTAACATAAAAGTTTATTTACAAGTATTTATTGATTGATTGTTTACTTTGTTTGGTTTTAGGTGTGGTAATGCGACACTAACGTAGTAAACAGATTGTGAACACGCACACATTATGCTTTAAAGTAGCCTACTCTGTGCTCTTGTGCAACGTTAATAACTTACAATAAAGAGTTTTATTATAACACATGGCTTTAATACCAAATACAAGAAATAAGCAAGTGGGTTTACCACCTGGGTTGAATTTAAAATCCGAAAACGATCGTTGGTTGACATTTAAATCTTGGCCCTTTGCGCTTTTTTTTGTCAGCACATAAACTAGCTGTAGATGGTTTTTATTATTTTAACCGAGAAGATGTTGTACGGTGCGTGTTTGTAGTGTTGAACTTTCGCACTGAGAAGAAGGGGATGATCCATTCATTTGCGATGGTCTCCTTCCTGTCCTTACATGCTTCGAAAGAAAGTGGGTAACATACCCGTGTATCCATTTTACCGAACCACAAGTCCATCCGCTAGTACTTACTTTGCTCAATAAATAATAATAATGATGTATCACCAGCCAACAGTAGTGTCGATATATTTGGTCCACATGGAATAGAGAGTGTTGAATTGTCATCTACTTTTGAAAAATTGGGAGTTCGCAAGACTAAAGCAGTCGCACATGCAGAGTACTGGTCTTTTGAAAAACGTTTGGAATCTTGTAAAAACGTTTGGCCATCAATATAACACCTTGCAAAAGAACTAAGTGAAGCTGGATTTTTTAATACTGGTGAAGGGGACAAAACTATATACTTTCATTGCGGATTTGGTTTAAAGGATTGGCAGATGACAGATGACCCTTTAGTTGAACACGCTCGTTGGTTACCTAACTGTAGATACATTGTGCTGCTTAAGGGTCAGGAATTTGTGAACACTATTTGTGAAGAAAACGTGATTGCAGCACAAGAATTAAAAGTGCCCTCAGAGCTAGAACAAGTGGTACAAATACGTCAGGTTGATTAAAAAAAAAAAAAGATGTGCCTCACCAACAGATACAAAAGTGTGACCAACAATTATGTAAAATTTGCTATCAAGAAGAACTAGGTGTTGTATTTTCGCCTTGTGGACACTTGGTAGCATGTGTCAAGTGTGCATTAGCACTCAACACTTGTGCTGTATGCCAAAAATGAGTGTCCGCTACAGTTAGGATATTTCTTGCCTAAATAGTATAATGTATGAACAATACAAGATGCAATGAATAATACCTATATCCCATTATTATTACAAGCTGTTCTAGACTGTAATAGATATGATTTTCTTTTGTTTATAGCCTACTAAAATGAACGTTCTCAATGCTATGGGGCAAGCATGTGGCTTATACAGAAAGAAATTGAGCGAATTACCAACACATATTCCATTCCGTATTATCAAGATTCAGAAATTGAAAACGGCGTATGGTGATCGAGTACTTTGTGTATGTGATAATTTTGAGACATTTCTTCCTACACGGTTTAATGATATGTCGGAGAGTGTTTTTGAGGATGTGAATAATGGTATACCTAGGTACATCCTGTACACCTAATTTATGAAGGTTTAAATAACAATAGGTGTATTGTATGTTTCAATGAAATAAAAAACACGCATGACAAACAATAATGAAAATATACAAAAGTGACGACAATAGACTGAAAAAAAATGTTTGTGTATAAAACAATAATGTTTTATTTAGTACCGGTATTATCTTAAAAAAATACCATGATGAAACAAAAATGTATAAAAAGTTTGTAAATAAATATAAATGATGTTCCAATGCTGTTTCATTTCCTACAAATATGTTTTGCTTTCTTCGTTACGATATTACATAAATATCGATCATTCATAGTAAAAGTCATATCGTGGGATGGTGAATTACTATTTTATTTGACCTTATTTGAGTTGTTGATATTGTTTCATTTAGGGACTTGGACATCGTGGTCAATAGCCCCTTGTATTTGAGTGTGTATAGAATTCCTGTGTTAACCTGTGTCATTGTGATGTATGCAGTAGTGCGTGTTCTTGTAATGGTTGCTAGGTTTAGGAAGGCTTTCCATTAGGAGCAATGCTGGCATGCACCCGGAGTAGAGTTGGGAACGCACAAGAAACCACTTTTTGGCTGGCTGGAGTGGAAATTGTACCCATCTCTTCTCAGTTTTGCCTCGTGAGAATGAGTATATTCCTCAACACTTAAACAAATTTGTCAGAGCTAGAAATCGAACCCAGAACCTTTGGAACTGGGGTTTCAATATGCAATCGGGTATCAAGGAAGATGGTGACATTTTTGATCATATGCTTGAAAGACATAGAAATAATAATAATAAGAAGAAGAAGAAGAAAAAGTTTTAAGGGTCTTAACATCTAGGCTATCGGCCCCCCAATAATACAGAAGTCTGGGTTAGACAAGTAAATCAAAATAATAAAATGTATTCAGTGTTGAGGTAATACATAATCAGGGAATCAAAATGGCAAGATTCAGTACATGTAAAAAGCAATATTGTTCGAGTCGGAGTGGAATTATAGAACTTTCAATGTATGGTTTGAACACGATGGGTATCTCGCACACTACTCGCGTGTGGCTATACAAAGTCTATTTCCAAGTCGGTGGACTGGGCGTGAAGGCATTATAATTTGGCCGCCACGTTTGTTAAGGCCACTATTTTTCTGAAGAACGCCACAGATGCATTATAACTTTCTATTAATGTAACACTAATAAATAAATTAAAGCAACTGTTTTATACTTTTTCAAACTTGGACTGTTCTGTACGTACTGTATTTGCAAAACATTACGCCTTTCACATTTGGGAGGCGTACATTGCTTTTGATTTGCTATAACATGTATGGGTAGAATAAATATTTCACGGTGCGCAACACACTTCGGGAGCTTTAACTGTACCAGTGGATAAAAAGAAATGTGAAAGGAAAGGAAGATTGTAGTTCTACGTGACCGTTAATCGCTTATTTACATTTCCCAAAGAACCAAACTCCGATAATACGACTACGATTCTGATTTAAGGATATTCATTCAGTTTTGAAGCCGATGACACCTGTGTGCGAGGCTACGCTATGTATGTGTACCAACAAGCATTGACTCTCACTCAGTTGTCACGTTCTAGCCATTCGCACAACGCGTCACCAAAAGATGGCGTGGCCTAGCACAATTTTCATATCCTTGATTACTCAAAGAGTACTTGTCCAATTTGGAAAATAATAACACCGTTGAATTTATCTCAGTGAAATCTGTTACCCTGTATGCAAAAATTAGTATAGTTCTATTTTCAAAAAGTTGGTACCATTACTATATCAGCTATTCACAAAGAAAGGAAAAAATCGTCTAAATTAGTTTATGAGCCTCGTAGCACCATTCACAAAAGTGAAGACCCAATATTTATATCATTAGCAGTTTAGAAGATATTGGTGAGGGACATCTTAGGTGACTAACCCTGTACATACTGTATCTTGAAAGTAAGAGAGTGACAGCTATTTTCAGTGGCTTTTATTTAACAACCATTAAATAACATAAATTGTGTTGAATTACAATATAATAATGATAATTGTAATATAGTAAATATTTTAGGAGGTGGTAGTATAGATGAATTGCAATAAAAATTCCATATAACATGTGTCCCATTTGTATTGCATACCGAGATACAGCTGGTAGTATTTAACCCAAACAAATGTAAAGCCAAGGCAAATGAGGACGTTAAAAGCTCCAAAAGATTCAAAAATTCCACCACCAATGCATGTTGCACTTCTCATCCCGTGTAGCTCTTCGGAAGGCGTCTTGGCGTTCTTTGATGAGGGCTGCACTATGCATAATCCGAACGACCAACTCTGCCCTTGTGTTAACTTTTCCCTTTTATAATTCACTTTTCAACCATCCCCACTGGCAAAATACCAAAAGGGTAAGGTCCGGGGACCTTGGTGGCAAAACAACGTGCCCATATCTCCCTATCCATCTTCCGGGGAATGTTAGGTTTAGACAGTGGTGGCTGGTGATTTTTCACTTGGTAATACCAGCAAATTAAAAATTTGCTATAAAATCATTCAAAGTTGCAAGTACGGATAGTGCATATTTTATGCAATAAGTTATATGTTTAACATTATTTAACTGTGCTATTGTAGAGGACGTTTTAATTGAAGTGTCAGCTGAAGCGAATTTAGAAATTGCATAACTACTACAAATATTTTAATCTCGGGATTTTTCGCCAACACAAAAGTTCCTCCTTTCTCTACTAGAAAGCGCTATAGTGTCAAGGAGCTTAGATATCTAACCTCCTTGAATTTCATAGCCCTCCAAGGAACAACGAAAATTCGATATGCAAGCTGCCCTCTGGGTCTCAAACAACAAAGCTTGCACCTGGCAACGAGGCCATTCCATATGCATTTTAAATAAAAGCCCTTTTTTAAAATATAATTGAACAAACCTCTCAGAAAAATAATTTAAAGAAAAAAACATTTATGCTAGGCCTACTCACCAAAAATATTTGGTCTAAAACCTCGATCGACACCTTCATTTGAATTAATAAGAGCGGTGCTGAAAGTCCATTCTTCGTTCCTTCTTGTTGACAAATACGTCTATCACCTTTGAATTGAAGTTCTCATTCTTGTTCAAAAATGATTTCTCTCACGACAACATTCCTAAGGCACTTAATCTCTCTTCCTTCATTGTGTTCCGAAGAAAGGTCTTTATCCGTTTGAGCATTGAGAAACACCGCTCCGCTTCCGATGTTGAGAGAGGCATTGTGATCAGCAACTTCAAGATTTTGATTGTCTCTTCAAAAGTATCACATAGCTCATCTTCCAGAATCAACGAAAGAAATGGAACGGCACCAGATACCGCTCTCAATTCAGGCCTAGCATAGAATACTTGCAGCTCACCCTTCAAATTTCTTTTATCAAGAAATGTATATACGCTCGTCATTTCGTCAAGATACTGGTCTGGGAAGCTTTTGATATAATTGTCAAAATATTGAACTGCAAATAGGTTGGTAGCTGTGAGGTGTCCAGTGAACTGAAAGCGAATTTTTATCTCTGAAAGGATAGCATCACATACTTCCAGAGCGTCCCTTTTTCTACAGTCCTCACCAATTCGGGGTCTGATAGAAGGTAAGGATTCGCCTCTTTCGATATAAGTCTCGTTCATTATTTCATCAATATTGTCCCCGATTGCCTGTATGATGCCTTCAAAATGCTGAATGTCTTGTTTCACTTTAATTGGGTCAGTAATTCTCTTTTGCAGCTGATTAAAAATTATGTCAACATGAGGCATTATCTTACTGAAAAATGTTAGCCAGAAAATGAAATTCTTGTCATTAAGCCTTTGCTTGTAGGCTCCAGCTTTTTCAATGGTGGAAGGTAACTTAATGGACTCATTGCTTTCGATGGATTCCATAACTTTGACGAGGTCTTCTCTATTTTCATAAATATCTTTCACAGCACGCGAATAGTAATTCCATCGTATGAGTGATACTCGAGGCAAACTTTTCTCTATGATCTCGCGCAACACTTTCGATCTTTGGGGCGAATGCGAAAAAAAAAACAAATTCCTGTGAGATGAGCGAAAAAGATGCGAGCCTGTCGATTAACGGAGGCTGCTGTAGACATTATGAGATTAAGTTGGTGCGCATAGCAATGAATAAAATTTGCATTAGGGTACTTATCCTTGATTAACTTTTGCACACCATTTAATCCACCACTCATAACGAATGCTCCGTCATAACTTTGGGCAATCAATTTCCGGGGTTGATCACCACTAAGGGGTCGATTTCACTTAAAATGCTGTCTGCAATGGCATGAGCATTTTGGCCTTCGGGATTAATAAAGTTCCAAAATCTTTCTACTGGTCTTCCTTCAACAATGTAGCGCAAAACAACAACCAATTGAAAATTGCAAGACACATCAGTTGTTTCATCAGCGATTATTGCTATATTGTCAGCCTTTTTTTTATTTCTTTGGACACTTCGTCGTGATACACCTGGAGCATGCATTCGAGCAGTTCGTTTTGAATAGTCTTGGAGATGCCTTTAAACACAGACGACTGGCTGAGGTGAACTTTCAAGTCCTTATCCGATTCAGCACTAAACTGAATCAATTCGCGAAATACGGCTTTGTTTTCGGATGTTTCTGTTTCATCATGTCCCCTAAGGGCTAATTCCAAGGCACCACAAAAGCGGACACAGTTTATAATTAAATTTAAGACATACCTATTCTTATCTACTTGTTTGTTGTGAGTGATAATAGTTTGTCTGTACTGACTATCCAACCTGCTCTGAATGTTCGTTTTGCCCAGAAATGAGAGGCTTAAAACATTATCCATATGTCGCTTTGATGATTCATGGACTTTAATTTTAGACCATATGTGCCCTATATCCCTAATACCAGTCTTACTCCAACTCCCATCACCGCCGAACAACACACAAGGAAAACAGAAGAATGCATTGTCTTCTTCGGAACCACAAATCCATTTGTTTTTGCTATAAATCTCCGGATTGAATTTGCGGCATCGATGTTTTGACTGTTGCTGGAGATTTAAATTTGGAAGTGGCCTACCCAGTTTTTTAATGTGTATTTTTTCAGTGAGGGTCTTATTGCTAAATGGAGATTGTAACAACTCGCTTATTTTGTTCATTGTTACACTTCCGAAAGGTGACACAGAGCTCATTGTGAATCCTACGGCTTCGTACGTCGCGCTCGAGCTATGCGATCTTCAATCATGAAACAAATCAAATTTTATTAAGGAACCTAGCTTGCATAATATAACGATTCAAAAAGCACACTTAGATTAAAACGTGTTTATATGGTCAATGCCGCATGATACACAATGCTATGCAAGATTAAGTAACATGCCTATATAAGAATAAATAAGCATGGCTATTGCAAACACACACGCGTGCACAGCCTCTTTGTCGCAATTTCAGTTGCTGTCTCTAAATAAATAGATGAGATGAAATTAACGCGATGTCCTACCTCTAAGACAACCTTACTTATCGCACATACAGATAGATTGCATCTAGTATAAATGAACACAAAAGCTATTTAACGACGGACACTATTCATACACATTTGCAGTCAAACTTGAGAATTTGTGTTTACGCTTGGGACGTGAGAATGTGCCGCCAAATTAAACTAACGAAACAAAGTAAAACTCGTTGTAAAATTCCGAATTTTTACATTACAAAGAGAGAACAAATAATCCCCGTCATCAATATGCGTCTAAAAAAGTTGCTAAATGTCAAACAATAAAGAACTAATACTATTTTGTATCACCCTCATATCACAGATAGTAAAAATACTGGAAAGGATATTAGAAAGAAGAATGAGAAGAAAGGTGGAAGGAGAGTTGCAAGAGGAACAGTACGGCTTCAGGAGTGGAAGATCCACAGTGGACCCAATATTATGCTTGAGGCAGGTGATGGAAAAGGACTGGGAATATGGAGAGGATTTGATCATGACATTCATAGATCTAGAAAAGGCATATGATAGTGTCCCCAGAGAGAAGGTATGGGAAACCATGGTTAAGAAGAGACTGGGAAGAGAAATGTTGGAAATGGTGCAAGCAATGTACAACAACTGTGTTAGCAGGGTTCTGACCCCAGTTGGAAAGACAGATTGGTTTTTCGAACAAGACTGGACTAAGACAGGGGAGTGTGCTGTCACCTCTCTTGTTCATAATGGTGATGGATGAAATTGTAAAGGAAACAAAGGAAGCATATGGACATAAAGAAATGAAGTTCCTGTTATTTGCAGATGATATTGTGGTCTGGGGAAGGAAAACCGAAGAAGTACAAAAACAACTAGATACACTAAACGAAAATATTCAGAAGTACGGCCTGAAAATCAGTATAGAGAAAAGCAAGACCATGGTGATGACAAGAGGGGACAGACAATGAAAGGGCACTGTGAAAATTGGAAGTCAGAGTTTGGAAATTGTGGACACGTTCAAATGCCTAGGAAGTGAATTGATGCAAACTGGTAGGTTGGACATGGAGATTGGCAGGAGGGTACAGCAGAGCAATGCATTCTATCAAAGTGAAGAAAACTTGTTTGGGATAAGGAAGTACCAAGGAAAAGCAAGGAGGTAATGTATAAAGTGTACTATGTTCCCATATTAACTTATGCAGCTGAGACTTGGACCCTGACAAGCAGGCAAGAGAGTAGAATCCAAGCCAGTGAAATGAAATTCCTAAGAAGTATGATAGGAAAGACAAGGAAAGACAGAGTGAGGAATGAAGATGTTAGGAAGGAAGTTGAGATGGGAAAACTAAATGAGAGAATTGAGAAGAATAAACTAAGGTGGTTTGGACATGTAAAGAGGATGGAGGAAAATAGAATACCAAGACAGATGCTGGAGGCGAAGTGCAAGGGTAAGAGAGCAAGAGGAAGACCTAGAACAAGGTGGATTGATTCACTGAAGAACAGCGATAGAAAAAGAAATCTGGACTGGGATAAGATCGTGGAAGAAGAATGGTGGAAGGAAAGAGGAAAGTGGAGCAGTGCCATAAATACCCCGACCCGGCAGGAGCTGGATAAGAGGAAATGATGATGATGACTCTTTTGTAGTTTGAATTTATTTAATAGTCAGATACAGTGATATATCGTCAAGCTGGTACCATTGGAGGTGTGCTGCTAATGCTGTACTCTAGTGGTTGAAAGGTAAAGCAGTTCATCAGTTCTAACGTGTATGTAATGTGTGCTTGTAGCCTACCTGTGACGTGCTGCTATCTCGTGGAGAGAATTGAAGCTCCGCGTCACGGGGCCGTTGGCGCTACCTCAGGGTAATATGCGTCTCAACACAACACACGCATACACTCAAGCCAAACTAGTCCTTATTGCAGTTCAGTGTCTGATGCGGTCTGATGTTCGTAGGTAGTGCCGGTTCAAGGCTAGTAAACTACAGAGGTTGCCACAATATGGAGCTCTTTGGCGAGGGGATCGCGGAGGGAAGGGAAAGGACGTGACGTCACACGTTTCCTTGTAGCGCGCGAGGCGCGAGATATGCAAGGAAAGTCAGCATCCCATACATTATATTCTATGGATTGCAGTGGTTTAAACACGTGTTTTATTGAGCTCTTTTGTTTATAATCATGCCAGGTCAAAGATATGTTGTGGCAGTTTGTCACAGTTATTATAAAGTTGTCGTTTTTCACGATGCCTTAAGACGCATGCATTCGCAATCAGTGGATTGCTGCATGTAAGCGAAAATATCATTGCAACCCTCAAACAAGTAGGATAATTATGTTCCCTCCACTTTAAGAGTGAAGACTTCGAATTAGATTATAGGGCCGAATTGCTTAATATAAAGCTAAGATTCCCAAGGAATCTAAAACCAAATGGAAAGTGAGCCTAGCTGGCCTACTCTTTAAGTTTCGATGACCTGCTAGGATGATTTTAAAGCTGTTAATATTTTTGTCATATTTCGTACATGTTATCAGGGGCGTATATAATTTTTTTTTGGAGGGTTGGGGGGGGGGGGGGGGGGGGGGGCTGACTATCGTGGAAAATTGTGAGTACTTAATGAATTTTCTATTATAGCCTATGGAGTATGAATGGAAAATGGCTCTACTGTAGTATACGTTGCCCGTTTCGAAAGTGCGTTATTTTACTCAGTAGCGATCGGAAAATGGTTTGTATTTACTCTGCCACATTATTAAAGCCATTTGCCATTAACAAACACCGCGTAAACACTTCCAAAAAAGGAAATTGTCAACATTAACTTTCAAGTAATAAACTTATCAAAAAGCACGTCGCCATGTTTGATTACGTAATGCTGCCAACTTACTGATTGTACTACTAGGCAAAATCATTGGCCTGGTTAAAGATTATTGATGCGTGACATCTCCACTGTGCGTGACAAAAACCAGGGGTGTTATCTATTAGCCTAACGCGGCCCGCGGGGCCGCGCTACCTAACCTTGATTGGCCTAGACGAAAATCATTGGGCTGGATGAAAATATTGGTCTGGAAACAATAATGTTGGCACTCTGAAAAAATACAGTAACACTCTCTAGCGATGAAATATTCAACTGCTGTATATTAGTAACATTGGCCATTTCTATAGAAAAATTTTCGGAATTTAATGGCGCCGGGCAACGTCTACTACACGAGTTCCTGGAAAATATCTGAATGGGCTACTTGTCAATTTATAAAGCAGAAACGTAAACACTCATTTCCTTTACAAATTGATAATTATTTCTTAAAAGTAGACTACTGTGAAATACATTGTATGTTGTACCAAGTTGGCTTTTCTCGGGGTGATCTGGAGCGCCCTCGCCCCCCCCCCCCTCCCCCTTATATACGCCTAGACTAGATGGTAAATTTCATGAGTAATTCTCTTTGCATTGGTAAAAATTCTTTGCAAATATTCCAGAAAGCAGTCGTCATTTCAATAAAATCCCTTCAACTTCTGTACCAAGATATGGCCCGTAGGCATAATACAAAGTACATTCTCACACATAGGTTAAATCAAGATGTACTGGAAACCCTCTTTTCACAATTGCTAACCCGAGGTGGCTTACACGATCATCCTTCTTCCCTTAACTGCATTTACAGACTGAGGATGATTATTTTAGGAAAAAATCCAGAAGTTGTTCAAAAGCAAACAAACGCTGCTGATCCAGATTCAGATGAATATGCAGTTGCTAAAGCACTAAACAAAGCTGGAATAGTGTCTGAATCAAGTAACGTGCTTCCAGAACGAACCTTAGGGAGCAATGTGCAACCAGAGTCCTTCATTGTCAATATCATGGAACAAAGTGAGGAAGATGGCAAGGCTTATGTTGCAGGTTATATAGCCCACAAGTTCCAAGATAAATTTCCACAACTTGGGAACTTAACCTATGGAATGCAAACTCAACACGATTATGCATTACCAACCTGGATTAAACACTTGTCATACGGTGGTATGACCGATCCCTCATAAACTTGGCTAAACCAGTTCCGGCACATTTCAGTAAAATTCGTCACGTTTCACGGAAAATACGGTTTTCAATGAGGCAAGAACGTTCTAAGAAGAACGAAAGATTTTGTGTAGAGAGAAGTTCCTGACGTACCGTCTGGTGGGGTTGAGGCAGCTGTGATAACAATTTTCTTCATCAGAATGAAACATTCCAATTCTATCTTGCATAAGAAGTGGTTATTGGAAGTCACTAACTCCCATGATACTGCTACCGAGTCTAGGCGAATTCCCAAGAAATTCAAGAAGATCACAACAAAAAATGTAAAATGTAAGTAGGCTACATTCAGTTATTTTATCACCCATTTACCAATAATTTCATGAGAATAAACTGTTCTTTGCGTACTCAACAGCTGATGTTGACAGTTTCGTTACGTTCCCCACATGGCGCGTTTGGTATCTTGTGACGTCATCCGCCTTGTGAGCGCTGATTGGTGAGTGAAAATTGAGGCAACCTCTGTAGTTTATAAGCCTTGGTGCCGGTTGGCCTACTGATTTTTGAACAGAATTGTGTTTGTCTAGCTTGTCATTTTTGATTGTACGCCCGAAAGCTCCAAACAAGTTCAATCTATTAACTTACCGGTACATCATTTCCCAAATTATTTTTCATCATTGGAAAATGTATTTTGGCTAATTTTATTACCGGTACGTAAGAACATTTTATCGTACGATGAGCTCTCATTCAGCGTTACCCTTCAACTTCAGTATTTTATGAAAGTGAACAAAACAACATGGGCAAATGGAAATAAGGAAGTCTATCGATTAAGTAAGCGTTCGTTTTTAACAACTATGCATTACATTTGCTACATAGGAAAATATTTTAATCAATGAACTGTTTTTAAATTCCATTTTCCATAAATCATAGAAACCTTCGCAAAAATAACCCAGAATTTTGAAATTCTACGAAGAATTGACTAATTTAGGGATGCAATGTAGCCTATCCTAGAAGAAACTCAAAATTCCCTCAACCAAACGCACTGTCCATAACTTACGTTTAATATTTATTATCGAACACTACACCGTCACATCTGTAGCATAACCTGTAATTTGACACTGAACATGATTGACGACTGCATTGTGTAGTCCACACTGCATTTAATCCAGTATAGGGACATAAAGCATTTTTATGTTCAAATGAATTTACTAGCAGTCTCAACAAAACACCAAGAAAAACGTCTAGCGTATGGACATGTAAATACTTGATACCTTCGAGCATAAATACAGGCCTGTTCAGTGGAGTAAGGGATAGGGTAAATTATAATAATTTATAATAAATTCCAGCATTTCCATGTTTATTTTCTTTCATGTTTCGGAGTTAAGAGGAAACGTAGGCTAAAGAAATGCAAGTAATTAAGTCACAAATTTTAGGGTTATTTAGCAATGAATTAACATACGTATGGAAAGAAATGCCCGATCCTTTTTTAAACGTCTCCTTACATCCATACGCGACACAGTAATACACCATTCTGACTTAGTAATGAATAGAACTCACTTTAAATAACCCAATTCTATCATCACGTGTAGTATTTCAGTGCTCTACACTACCTGTAGTTCCCTTTAGTCAGCTGATCGAGATGTTGGTTTCAACAACGTGACGTCATCAGCCATCTATTGGATTTAGATGTTGTATCATCAGACTACTAGAATGTGCAGGAGCCCCGTCATGCTGGAAGAACATACACATTCTTGTAGCCAAAGGAATCTCTTCCAATAATGCTGAAAGTTCATTTCCAAGAAAGTCTAGATAATGGGGTCCTGTTAGACGATGCGGTAACACAATAGGCCCAATCAACTGATTGTCAATCAACCCACACCACACATTTACAGAGAAGCGTTCCTGAAAATGAGTGTCCACAATGGGATGTGGGTTTACTTCTGAACACTGATGTTCATTGCAAGTGTTATTGAGGCCGTCACCAGTGAACGTGGCTTCATCAGTGAAGATTACAAATGGGATTACTTGGCGATTTGTGCGTATCCAACGACAAAATTCCAATCGTCTATCTGCATCTCCTGCTCGAAGGTGTTGAATGGGCTGGTAATGACACGGATGCAACCCGTGCATGTCCGCCATACTCTTTTACATGGAACACCGATACGTGCAGAAAGTCTACAGTACGTGTACCAACACACGAAACGACAACTGCTCTGGTTACATACCAACGTCTGTATCTCGGTACGGTACGCAATAAAAATGGGACACGTGATATATGGTTTATTTAATTGCAATTCATCTATACTACCCCCTCCTAAAATATTTACTGTTCCTCCTGAAACACCCTGTATATTTTGCAAAATGTCATCAGCTCACAAGTGTCCTGAATTCTGCCCATACTAATTACAACTGTCATAAAACTATGTCAATGAAATGGTGGTTTAAAAAGCCGCTGAGTCTTCTACAAAATTTGCTATAATTCGTTGTACGTCCAGAAAGTAAGTTCCGTTTGGTAATAAAAACGAAATGAGTACAGATACAAACTATTTATTGCAAAACAAAGTACAAACTTAAACTATCTTTGTTATAGCTCCCACCATTTTGGAAGCACTTCTCATAGCGTTGCACACTTTTTTGTATGCCTTCATGATAAAATGTTGCCGCCGTGTCGATCCCAAAAGATTGTGCACATGATTTTTCAAGATTTGCTTGGCTTTAGTCTTTACTGGTGACAGAGCGTGCCTTCATTCCATAAACAAATGTTTCTTATCAATTAAGGTGTTAAGTGCCTTTATTAAATAATAAACAATGTTAGACTATTCATCTACTCTCCATTACCGCTAGATTTTTATAAACCAAATGCACAGTAACTTGCTGCAGAATGAACTTGAATGGATCTCCTGCTCGTCTGCATAAGTGAATTTCATTACACTCTGCATCTCCGGTTAACATTGATGTATAGAGGTACTAGTGTCTTCGTATTTTTTCTCCTCGTTTTTCTAGCATTAAAATAAAAGTACGACTTAAGGGTGAAATGCTCCTCCAAATCAAAGGACCTCACTCTTTTATAAATATTTAACTTCTGGTCAAAATTTTGGTGAATATGAGCCACCATTGCTTCCTGTGCTACCAAGAATTCAAGAGTAACTTTGAATCAATGGATGGTTTAGGGTACAAACATTTCACTTATTTTTAGCTTTTCAAAGGTCTGTGTAAATTTCACTAGTAGTAAAGCTATCACAGCAGCAAGCTTTTGACAGTCACCCTATCTGATGCTGAAAACTGTAGGTATGTGGTTTCTTTCTCAAAGATTGACTCCCAATGAACCATGGTGGAAGATAGTTCAAACGTTTATCACAGTACCGTACGTATGGCACAACCAGGTATGTCAAAGGTTGAATAACTAACTGAAAGAAGCTAATATAAAAAGAAGGCCGTTTAAGTTATATTTTAGTATGAAGAAATAACAGATAACAAAATATTACAAAGGAAAAAAATAGTAAGTTACTTGAACATAAATTTCTGACGACATGTCAGCTGTCATACATTGTATAGCTTATCTAATCAACAATGAAAGTAAACTAAATGGTCTGCCCTTTAAAACAACAATCACAATGATAATGGAAAATAAGTACTAAACAAAAATCAAAGTCAATACAACAACTTTAATAATTATTCTGCAAGGCTTAAGCCTTTGAGATCCAACTCAAACCACTAATTACAATACTGATATTTCTATTAAATGCCCATTTAGGTATGATACATACAGCATACATTCCTCACCTTCAGTCTTAATAATTTACATCATCCAGTTCAACATAACAAACGTTTCAAAATCAAATTACTTAATGCAATGGACATTAAATAGGATTTGAGAAAATGAAGAGTAAGCATATATTTACACATCATATAGTTTTAGTTTAAATAGAGAGCATGAAATAAAACTAATTGGGAATAGCTTATATATGACAGTAAATTGATTCTAATTCATTTGATGGTAAAATTTCAATTAAATCCGAAATGCAGATATTGCTTCCAGAAAATGTGGCCATTTGTATAATGTATGAATAGGTATTGTCCACGGTGCTTCACGTAACATCAATAATGTTTTCATAAATATAACATACAATAGTTATTTCAGGCACAAAAAGAAACGGTGCACTTCTTAATTATGATTTGAAATGTTAGTTTTGAACCTGAACAAACATTTTGAGGAATTGGAAACAACAATTTTCTAGTACCGGTATAATTTTTAAATTACAGCTATCTGTATATGATTCTGTTCCTTCAAGACAGTCTCCAAGGCACCAAACACGTTTTCTGGTAGGTGATCAATAAGCATTCGAGGCATAATACGGAATTCAGTGAATTCCTCCGGCAGTGCCCAGTGCATCTCATAAGTTGGTCCACCTGTACCTGCTCTCCTGTAAAACATAATGAGTAATCAAAATATTATAAAAGGTGTGGCAAGACAAGAACAAAGAAAAAACTGTACTATTCGACTAGAACAATTCATCCTCCTAATTTAGTGGTGTTGCATTCAAAACTGAGATATTTTGCGAGTTAACATATAATTTTCTATTTAACAGCAAATGCTTGTATTGATAGCAATCACGCCTTACTTTCCTAAACATACAGTATTTTATCGCTCTTCCGATTCTGAATTGAAGTGGTATCATATTTGTGGTTATTATAACCTCACACGCGAGACACATATCAACAGGTAAGACAACATATAACATCTCTCTCCTTGATTGGCACAGAACAAAACATCCCATAAGAAATGAGGCCAAAAATGGTTTTGTCGTGCATGCGCATACGGAACGATTTGTTCATGTTTGTTCCAAAAGGATTCTTTGCGAGCACTCCTGCAACTTAACAATATCAACGTACCACTACTGTTGCAGGGAGATTTCTGAGAGCTGCTTAGGATGATCTTACTTTTTTGAAAGTATTTTCTTCTATAGTTGAATCTTGTATGATTACCAGAAATGACACCATGAGCTACTCGTACTTGTAGCTCATGATCAATGGCTTGGTGATCTCAGTTCTAATAGGTCTATCCTTTGAAGAAACTGACATTTTCTCACTTCAAATCTTTGTTAGATTTGCACAGAACATGGTATAATACAAAATTCTCATACACTGCAGACACCATCCTGTAGGTCCATGAATACCAATGAATTATTTTAATTGTGTGAGTCGCAATATACAAGATAACTAAATGAGTTCTTACCATTTTAGAACATCACAAACAAAAAATATATGCAATACCTGAGTTCTTATAAAATGTCATGAAACAGCCCGTGTTGAATTGTTTGGCTCCATATTGACTTACAATTAGGGAACTTGTGTATTACTCGGCATCCGCCGCCGTGACAGTCCGAAAAAAAATCTATAGAAAAAGCTAATGTGAGTAAGATACAGGAGTTGCACGTTTAGCGCTTGAGGGTGTTATTGCATTTTTTCAGCATTGCCAACATTATTGTTTGGCGCTGGTTTTGCCGCTTAGTTCGAAACTGTTGGATAATGATGATGATAATTGTTGTTTTAAGGGGCCTAACATCTAGGTTATCGGCCCCTAATGGTTTGGGTGTTCGTGAAGATGATAATGAAATGTAAACTATAACTAAAACTAACTACTAACTTACATACTAGAAGAAGAAATGGAAAACAAATGGAGAATAAGACAAATAAAGGACAGGAGGAAAAGAAATGCCTTCAACCATCGAAGAATGCGGATTGAGGGACTTGGAAGGAAGGAGAGCCATAAAAGGCAGATAGGAAAGTGAAAGAGGAGAGGGTCCGCCCCACAGGTAATGGATAAAAGGGGGAAAACGGGACCCAGCTCAGGAATCCGTCGGGGTCGCCAACTCCCCGAACTCACCAGGAAACTGTTGGAGATAGTACGTTCATTGCAGTGGTGAACGCGGAATAATGTTCTACATACACAAACAAACCTAACCAGGGGCATAAGCCCCCCTTGCTTTTAGTACAATCAGTAATTTTCGTCCAGAGAGTCATCTAACCTAGTATAGGCCAATGGTTTCGTTCAGACAGACATCTAACCTAGTACAGGCCAATGGTTTCGTTCAGACATACATCTAACCTACTACAGGATAATGTCCTTATTTTAAAGAGTGAACGTGGTGTTTCCTAAATGCAGTTGACTTCAATAACATGGCACAGTAAGTACAAACAATTTCCAGAGTGCCGTTCTTCAAACAAAAATTACAAAATTGAAACGGGACACTGTTAACTTCACAAGAGCCACAATTAGTACCACATAGGATTACCCCTTACTATAAAGATAAGCTCATTTAACTAAATAGTTATTTAATTAATACTGTTGCATCTGTTAAGATTTTTAGGCGGTCCGGGTTCGATTTCCGGTCAATGCATGTGAGATTTTCGAAGTGAAATGCCATGTCCTGTGGTTCGGATTCCACGTAAAAAGGAGGTCCCGTGGCTCATGATCTCTAGATTAACGGTCACGTTAAACTACAAGCTTCCTTTCTGTTAAGTTTATAGAAGTTAAGTTGGTAGCTGCTATCTTTTAGTTTCCGTTCTCTTGTATATGTTGCTGCTTTTCTGTGTCTAGGCCTTTTTGTTGTGCCAAGGCTGATGAAGAACCAAAGTGTTATATTTAGGGACCGGACATTTATGCACTGAAACGATTAAAATATGCATGCAAGTATGCACTAAAAATGTAGAAAATAAGCATTAAAATTTGAAAAATATGCACTTAACAATAAGCCAATCTCTTCTTTCCCTTGTGTTGTTTGGCAACGTCACACAAATAAATATGGCACTGACCTCAGAAAGAACATAGCAACTAAAGGGGGAGGAAGGGGAAAACCAGTTCCGCCCAGTTAACACCCAGGGTAGTTGACTATAACTGGTGCCTAAGGAAACACGCAACTGCTTCAAGTTCCAGTTAAGGAGACAGCCCGATAAATATAAGCCTGTATTATTACAGTATAACCATAGTTGATTTTGTATAACCATATAATCATCCCTAACAGACAAATTCCGGATTTTTATCACTATTTTAGAAGTTCACCTAACACTAGATATACCACATTTAGCACACACCGACTGTTGCATTACCAACACTGCAACTAAATAATTGTACATATTGTATATATTTTTCACCTGTAGTCTCAAACATAGATGTTATAGCCTAAGTATAATGGATCTGATGATGATCGCTTGACGATCGAAACTGGTCATCCTAGTGTATTTATTAATCTTATGTAATTTATTTCAGGATTAGGGCATAACCCAGCTCTATTTGGGTACATTCGTGTTGACCGACTGATAAGCACCAAACTTTTGTTTTGTCTTCTTTCCCTACTTTGCCGTAATGTGTGCAGTCGTTTTTGCATGCTGTTCAAGTTGAAATATCTTTTCACATTTCACTTCTTTCGAGCATACTTGACAATTTAGACGACAACGCCATCAGTTGAATAATCACTATTACCTGACACCCACTGATTTAATAAATACTTTCTGCTGCTCTTCTCTTTAGGCACTTTGAGGCAGCATGCTTGAGGAAAGATTTCATGACGAAAATCAATAAATAAAATAAAAATAATGGAATGCGGCCAGAAGAAATCACAAACCTCTGCTGACATCAAATTGGCAGGTGAAAAGCTAAGGGAAGTAGGAGACTTCTGCTACTTGGGAAGCATAATAAACAGTAGGCTAATAGGTGATGCAAAGAGAATATAAGAAGTAGCTTGGCACAAGCAAGGGAAGCATTTATACAGAAAAGGAATCTGTTTACTTCAATTATACATCTGATTATTAGAAATTCATTGTCCGGAGCGTGGTGCTCTATGGAAGTGAAACTTGGACTGATGACTCAGCAGGAAAGAGGAGAATAGGAGCATATGAAATGGGGTGTTACACGAGATGAAGATTAGACGGGTAGAGTAACAAATGAAGATGTATTGAGACGAGTGGAGGAGGAGAGATGTTTCTGGCAAGTGCTAATGATCAGAAAAGATTGGCTGCTGGAGCGCATACTGAAGCACCCAGGAATAGCTTAGTTATGGAAGGAAGGCTTGAGGACAAGAACTGTACGGGTATGCCAAAGTTAGATTATTTTCGATTGCTTCGGATGTACGGTTAAGTAGTAATGTAGAGATGAAACGATTAACGCATGACTGGGAGGTTAGGAGGGCTGCATCAAATCAGTCTAAAGGTTGATGGTTCAAACAGATGATGATGATGATAATTGTTGTTTTAAGGGGCCTAACATCTAGGTTATCGGCCCCTGATGGTTTGGGTGATCGTGATGATGAAAATGAAATGCAAACTTAAAACTAAAACTAACTACTAACTTACATACTAGAAGAAGAAATGGAAAACTAAAGGAGAATAAGGCAAATAAAGGACAGGAGGAAAAGATATGCCCTCAACCCTCGAAGAATGCGGATTTAGGGACTTGGAAGGAAGGAGAGCCATGAAAGGCAGATAGGAAAGTGAAAGAGGAGAGGGTCCGCCCCAAAGGTAAGGGACAAAAGGGAAAAACGGACCCAGCTCAGGAATCCCTCGGGGTCGCCAACTCCCGAACTCACCAGCCGTGAGCCCCTGAGGGTGTAGCATTATCTAGGGTGCACCAAAAGAGGTGGGGCTACATACACCCGGCCTCCTTGAGGGCCTTGAGCAGAAGGCAGGAGATAACATGAAAAGAAAAAGAAGGCTGACCCCTCGCAGAAGGAGGGAATCAGAAAAGATGAGACAAGGGCCAATTAAAGCGGGAAAGGAAGAGAATCCCTAGGCCTCGGATACCCTAATACCGTCGAGGTCGGAAGAGAACAAGAGTTGACCAAGTGAGGTCGACAGGAAAGAAGACAGAGAGGAGCCCGCCACAAGTAAGTGGAAGCAATGCTGAGTAGGAAATAAAGACCGGTTCTGACACAGGGGCTAATGCGCAAGATGGCCGCCGCGCGCAATCACTCTATGTTATTCTTATGGAGGGGACAGTCAGAGCTGGG
The DNA here is from genome assembly GCA_946902985.2 of Meconema thalassinum. Classification (NCBI taxonomy): domain Eukaryota; kingdom Metazoa; phylum Arthropoda; class Insecta; order Orthoptera; family Tettigoniidae; genus Meconema; species Meconema thalassinum. Next base: position 113,029,852 of record OX336389.2, on the reverse strand, counting down.
ACAGGGGCTAATGCGCAAGATGGCCGCCATGTCCTGAGACCGTGCATGACGTCACAGGGGGAGTTCGACCGTGTAGTCGCTAAATAGAATATTTATTATTATTATTATTATTAATTTTATTAGGTAATTATTGATTGATAGCTTGCCACGGTGGGTGAATGGTTATTGTGTCGGACTACCAACCCCAAGCTTGCAGGTTCGCTCTTGGTCGTGGTAAGTGATTTTTGAAAGTTGGCAAAAATTAAGACACGCATGTCATACGATGTAGGCATGTAAATGAACCCAGGGAGAGGTCGGCTATGTAGTTGCTAAATGGAATATTTATTATTATTATTATTATTATTATTATTATTAGGTAATTATTGATTGAGTATGTACAATCAAGACCAGCCTTATATTGCCCCACTTTATGGTGTAGTGGCTAGCATTTTTAGCTGTTACTGTGGAGGCTCGGGTTCGAGCCCTGGCTCTGTCAAGAAATTTAATTCTAGGCTGAGGGTTGGAATGGGGTACACTCAACCTTGTGAGGCAAAACTGACAGGAGCTGGCTTTTTGATTTATACCGCAGCCAATCTGCCTAACCCAACTTCACCTAACCTAACCTAACCAAATCCCACCTTACCCAACCTAACCTAACCTAACTTCAAAGTCAGAATGTACAATACATTTATTGTTTTTATACCCTCATAAATTAGATATAGAGAATGTCCACCACGATTTAGATCCTCGAGCACACTTTCTGACCTATCATTAAAACGTGTAGAAAGGAATGTCTGAAAATGTTCACTAACACATACAGTAGTACACGTTCACCATACATTGTATCCACTTTTTGAATGTTAATGATACGGAAAAGAGTATGCATTGGTAATTCAGTGAGCTTTTTTTCTCTCTCTAATCAACAGTTCTGCCCCCCATAGCATTGAGAATATTTATTGTAGTAGCCTATAAAGAAACAAAAAAAATCATATCTATTACAGTTTAGCTATAAGTGACCAGAAGCACTATAACATTTTATTCTAATAAGGAGATTTCCATAATGATAAGAAAAAAATGCTTACCATAATGATGGATTGTGTAAGTAAACGTCTTTTGCTGCTTGACGCCACTACTAAACTGATACTCATACAACAGACAAGTGAGTTCATGTTTAGCTGACGTAATCGTATGTTCCCACGCACTTCCTGTGTATTGCACGCGCCGTAGTGGCTAAATTTGAAACTAGATGAGATGGTTTTCTGATGTAATCGTATGTTCACCTGCACGCACACGCAGGCCCCTGTGAACGAGTCCCTGTGGACGGGACCCTGTGGACGGGTCATTGTTGACGGGTCCTTGTTGACGAGCCCCCTGTGGACGGGTCCTTGTTGACGGGTCCTTTTTGACTAATCCCTATAGACCGGTTCCTTTTGACTGGGTCATGACCCCTAATGCTATGATGAAATTAAAACGTTGTTCCACATGATACGCAAGCAAAGAGCCGATCGCTACTATGAATTAACATTTATGTTTTTGTTTTGTTTTTACGCATGTGCACTTGTTTTTTTTTGTAAGAGAGCGGGCTTTTTGAATACAGATTTATAAATGAGTTATTTATTTTTAAATTACCAAAAGATCCAAAACTAATAGGTAATTAGCTTTTTAACATTTCATGAACCAATAAGGCTATGGGACTTGCATTAGAGGTCGTTGGACTTGAGGTGACATTTTGTTTTTGAATCTATTATTATTTTTGTTAAAAGGGTCTAACTACACTTTTGTTAATATCTCGCTAACTAATAATCAGAGAGGGTCAAGTGAGGTGTCATGGGACTCAGGATGGTCAACCCTTTTCCATGACCAACGAATTTACCCAAAAGATTCAAAACAGCAAGGTCATTGACCTAAGATTTTATAAACTAATAATTGAATATTAACATGTGTGGTGTCATAGGACTTAGAATGGTCAACCCTTTCCCATGGCCAATGCATTTACCAAAAGTACCCAATACATCAAGGTTATTGACCTGAGATTTTATAAACTAATAATCGGGTACGAACATGTGAGATGTTTACCATGTGTGATGAAACATAGCTAGGTAGAGAAAGAATTAGTGTAGGCTACATGTATTGTGACTGACAAGTCTTTTGCCATTGAAACTTGTTTTCAGATCAAACTGTAGTATAGAGAGAGTATAGGTTGCAGGTATGGGTTAATAAATGAGAAACGGTGTACGCAAACTCTGATTTATCAAGAATTAAGAGTAGACTATCTTTATTTGATTGGTTAAAGAGGATAGCTAAA